>CM066035.1:192726325-193295073 GCA_033557465.1 Ichthyophis bannanicus | reverse complement strand
CAACTCCTATGGGAGGTGGAGGGTTGTGAGGACTAATTCCTGCTGTTCCCAGAGATCACCTTTTACAGGTAAGTAACTGTGCTATCTCCAGGAACAAGCAGAATGAGTCCTCACATAGGGGACTCCCTAGCTAAGATGCCTGGTAGATCCCCAAGGATATGAGACCCTGAAGGGTTCCTCGTCTTCCTATGGATCTCAGCATCCATCCAGGGAAGGAGGGCAGTAGTTGGTTCAAGAATGGAACAGTGTCTGAGGACAGCCCTGACCAAACAAGGCATCCCCGGCGGGAGTCCTTGTCCAAACAGTAATGGGCTGTGAAGGTATGAACCGAGGCCCAGGTGGCTGCTCGACAGATCTGGTCGATGGACACAGAATGTAGATGAGCCATAGAGGTGGCCATGGCCCTAACATTGTGAGCTGTGGCCATGGCCCTCCAGAGAAAGGTTCTTACTCTGGTAAGCAAAAGAAATACACTGAGCAATCCAATTGGACAGTGTTCTTTTAGAGACTGGAAGTCCTAAATGAGAAGGATCAAAAGCAACAAAAAGCTGGGAAGACTTTCTATGTTGCTGTGTCCTGTGTAAGTAAAAAGCAAGAGCTCTTTTACAATCTAGAGTATGAAGACTCCTCTCTGCACTGGATGCATGAGGAGCTGGAAAAAAGACAGGTAAATATACCTCTTGATTAAGATGAAAAGGTGAGACCACTTTAGGCATAAAGGGTGGATTTGTCCTAAGGATCTCTGGAAGGGGCGGTATAAAAGAAATAGTTAAATAAATAAATAAATAAAATAAATAAATAAATCATGATGGAACCTTGTATAAGGTGGATTAGCCACTAAGGCCTGCAGTTCACTGATGCGGCGAGCAGAAGTGATTGCAATAAGGAAAATAACCTTCCAGGAAAGAAATTTCTAGGAGGTAGTGGCTAAGGGTTCAAAAGGTGGCTTCATAAGCTGACCAAGAACCAAGTTTAAGTCCCATGCCACCGGAGGAGGTCGAATGGGAGGTTTAGTTAAAGTTAGGCCTCTCATGAATCTTGCAATAAGAGGATGAGAGGAAATAGGTTGTCCATTGAGAGGCTTAAGGGATGCTGCAATAGCACTCAAATGGACCCTTACTGAACTCGTTTTAAGGCCTGCATTGGAGAGATGCAGGAGATATTCCAATAGAGAATTCACAGGAAGTGCCAGAGGGTCAAGACCCTTTTGAGCACACCAAATGGAAAAATCTTTTCCATTTAAAAGCATAGGAACGCCTAGTGGAAGGTTTTCTGGAAGCATGGAGGATATCCTTCACTTGCTGAGAAAGATTTAAGTCTTGAAGGTCTAAGGCCTTCAGTAACCAAGCTCTGAGGTGAAGGGACTTGGGGTTTGGATGCCACAAAGTCCCTTCCTCCTGGAACAGAAGGTCTGGAGCAGCTCCCAAGTCCAGGGAGGGGGCTTGGGAAAGATGCAGAAGTAGAGGGTACCACAGTTGGCGTGGCCAGCGTGGAGCTATGAGGATCAAAGGCATACAGGAAGCCCTGACCCCAATGAAGGAGGAAGGCATCCTTGGCCTGAACTCCCTGACACGGAATTTTGGAACAGAACCGGGGACGTTTGGCATTCCACGGACTTGCAAAGAGGTCTATGTCCGGGGTTCCCCATTCTTGGAAGATTCTGAGTACCTGATCCATGTGCAGGGACCATTCGTATGGAAGCAGAACTCGACTGAGTCTGTCTGCCGAAGAGTTTTGGATTCCTGGTATACTGCCAGGAGATGGATTTGATGCGCTCTCTGGCGAAGGCCCATAATCTTAGAGCTTCGTTGCAAAGCAACAGAGAGCCAGTTCCTCCTTGCTTGTTTATGTAAAACATGGCTACTTGATTGTCCGTATGAATGAGGACTGTCTTGTAGCTGAGGAGGGTATGAAAGACTTTGAGAGCTAGGAACACTGCTCGAAGTTCCAAGTGGTTGATATGAAGAGAGTCCTCCTGTGGGGACCAAGTGCCTTGGGTGGAGAGGTCTTGTAGATGACCACCCCAACCTGTTTGGGAGGCATCTGTTGTGAGGGTTGCTTGGGGCAACAAAGGTTGGAAGGGGGACCCCAGCAACAGATTTTGAGTGGACATCCACCACTGGAGAGACCAAAAGAGACGTTTGGAGGTTGCTATTTGGTCTGAGAGAGCTCCTGAAGCTTGAGTCCACTGGGTGGACAAAGTCCATTGAGCTGCTTTCATGTGTAGGCGAGCATAGGGTACCACATGTACTGTGGAAGCCATGTGGCCTAGCAGCTGTAGCATCTCCCTGGCAGTTAAGTGGCTCTTTGACTGAATCTGGGAGGCTAACTGCACTAGACGTTGGCAACGGGCCAGAGGAAGGTAGGCCCTTGCAGAGGTGGTATCCAACCAGGCCCCTATGAATTCCAGGGACTGAGTAGGGGTGAGCTGGGACTTTGGGAGGTTTACCACAAGTCCCAGGTATTGCAGAATGCGCCTGGTGCGGTTTGTCAGACGGGTGCCTGGGTGAGAATGTTCACATTCTTGGCAAAGGCATATATTTAATATGTTTTGCAAGGGATTGTGGGAAATGTAGTCCATTCACACCAGACACAGCCGCTCACAATAATTAGTTGTTCTTGAGTGTAAAGCCAATAAGATATTTATTTATGGGGTTATTTCTCCCAACACAGATATGCTTGTAGCACATAAAACAGGATACTTGCTTTCAGTGTTAAACTTAGAAAAACAAAATCAGGAAAACAGCTGAACTTGTCAGGCAATCAAATCAAAAGAATAAAGACCTGGTTGGTAACAAACTGGTCTTTTCTGTAGGCTTTAGCTAATATTTTCTTAGCAGTGCATCAAACAACAAACAAAACCCACAAAGAAGGGAAAAACTGTTATTTTCAGGTTAACTTCTTATATCTTCACACATAGACTCAGAAGTGATTTCCTCAGAGCTCACAAGCAATTAGGTAAGGCTCAATTGCTAGCAGTTACCCAGCTGAAACCCCTTAGCTGGCTTGCTTTCTACTGCGTGGCTCAAATCCTACTCAGGAGCTTTTCTGAGTAGATTAAAGAACAAGTTTGTATTTCTTTGTGATGGTTGTTGTACTTTGTAACAATAAATTACCAAAGGAGTTTAGACAGAGAGCAATCCATGTATTCACAGCCTGTATCTACCACCTCTCCCCCTTCTTCAACAATCATGGGTTCAAAATCATGGATTGGCACAGAGGAATTTCTCAATGGAGCACTTTCAGGAGAATACTTGTTTCCCTGCTGTCTTTCAAGGGTATAGCTAGGGCATAGATCAGTGTTCATACCTGAGCTTCCATTGCTGTTAGAGTTCCTCTCTAATATCCTGGCCAGTATGTAGTCCAGTTCTTATGTCCAGCCTTCCAATCCAGATCCCTGGACACTGGATCTCTCTTCACATACCTTCTGGCACGGGTCTTAAGGTCCCTTCCACGTGCAGCCATCTCCCTCACAGGTACCGTCTGGAGATTCCTAGCTCTGCAGCACCATTCCTCTGGCTTTCCCCAGTCCAATGGTGTAAGCTTGCCTTTGGAATGCCTTCCAGTATACGTACTGCTCTGGACTCCTTTAGACCTCCCAAAAGCTTTTCTCTTCTTTCTTCCAAAGGGTTTCTTGCCCTCTCTGTCCGTCCGCTCTGGCTTCTGCTTCTGATGATCCTCCAGATGATGAAGCTGTCCAAGATGAGGATATCCAAGCTGATCAAGACACTGAGGATGATTCTCTGTAGAATAAACTCTACCTTTATTCTGCTTAGATGATTGCTCCACCCTAGCACAGCGCAGCTGTGCTGAATCAGGCCCTACCCTTTGAGATGAGTGCTTGGGATTACCTCATAGCCCTCTTGATTGAACACACGTTTCCCCACTTCAGCTCCTCTAATGGCTGTTGGAAACCTGGTGCATTCTGGGACTGGTAGTCTTTTATGGAAAAATTATGTTTTCTTATTTCTACCGGAACTGACAGGTTGCTTGTTCAGAGTCACTTCAACCTTTTCTATAGCTCCTTCCTGAGCTATGATAAGCTTCCTTATCACATACCCCCCTGCTTAAGTTATTACGGACTGGTTTAACTGGTGAAACTTCTTTCCTACAGTCCGTAATACCTACGAGAGTGTTATCTTTTTGAAGCTCACTTACTTCCTGACTGGCTTCAGGGTCATTATTATTTACAGGCCTCTCCTTCCAAGACTTAAGTACATTAATATGGTAGGTCTGCCTATGCCCTCTTGCATTTTCTACCATATAAGACACTGGGCTCACTTGTTTAACAACCTTCCATGGCCCTTTCCACTGTACTTCAAATTTTGGGGCAGTTCCTGCTACTTGAACCAAAACCTTTTCACCAATGCTTAATTGGCGGCTTTTGGCCTTCCTATCATACCACCCTTTCTGGCGCACTTGACTGTCTTGCAGGTTCCTCTCAGCAACCTGCAAGGTCCTTTTCAAACGTGCTCTCAAGTCACGTAGAAACTGTGGCACTTCCTGACTTCCTGGTTCAGGATCAATCCATTGTTCCCTCAAAATATCTAACAAACCCCGTGGAGCCCTACCATACATCAATTCATATGGAGTTACACCTAGGGACACCTGAATTCTTTCCCTGCAGGCATATAAGGCAAAGGGCAATAACATATCCCATTCTTTTACCTCTCCTGCTAACCCCCTTCTCAACATTTGTTTGAGAGTTTGGTTGAATCTCTCCACCAAACCGTTTGATTGTGGATGGTAGGCTGAGGTTTTCACGTGATTAATGCCAAAGGCATCCCAGACCTGGGCCAAATATTTGGATACCAAATTGGACCCTCAGTCAGTCAACACCTCTCTTGGGAATCCCACTTCACAAAACAGTTTTACTAGCTCTAAAGCTATTGTTTTTGCAGAAACATTCCTCAATGGTATGGCCCAGGGAAACCTTGTTGCCTGATCTACCATAACTAGGATGTATTGGAAACCTCGGGGCGTTTTGACTAACGGGCCTACAATATCCATGGCAATGTGACCAATTGGGTCTGTGATAATTGGCATGGGAATCAAAGGCACCACCGGTGGGTGAGCCGCTGTAACTCGCTGACATGCTGGACATGCAGCACAAAACTGGGCAGTTTCTTTGAAAATACCTGGCCAGTAAAAACGCATAAGTATTTGATCCAGCGTTCCTTGCATCCCTTTATGACCTCCAACTGGATGATCATGTGCTATTCTAAGTACTAGCCCTTTGAAAGTTGTGGGTACCACCAATTGTTTACGTATGGTCCCATTTCTGGGGTCCTGACTCTCTCTATATAATATTTCATTATCTAGTCTGAATCTGGGCAACTCCTCCCTGACCTCATGAGCATACTTAAAAGCTCAGGTGAGAGCTTGATCAGCTCGCTGCTCTTGTGGAAAGTTAGGAAACTTTGCCACTAACTCAGCTGGCTCCCAGGGTAAACTTTGACCAGCTATCATCTCAGCCCTACCCTGTGCTCTGCAAAGTCTCTCACGCCGCTTTTGTGCTTTCAACTTTCTTACTTTACCAGATGGTGGAGTTATTAAATCATCATGAGAGGGTAAGTCTCCTAATAACTCTGCCTGCTCCCCCTCATCCTTCTGCTGGCTCTCTACCTTAGCCTGCGAGCGGGTGGATACAAGGCCCCTCTTATTACCCATAGTTTGGCCTTCTGGAAGCTTAACCATCTTTTTAGCTAGGGACTGAGGACTTCCAAAGAAAGGCCCGGGAGCTATTTCCATTATTCCTTCTCCCTCCTTCTTTCCTAGCCCTTCCACTAGACCCTGTTTAAATCTTGGCCAGTCTCTTCCTAGAACCAAATAGCAGTTACTTACCTGTAACAGGTGATCTCTGGGAACAGCAGGAATTAGTCTTCACATATGGGTACGTCGGTACCGACGGAGCCTGCACGGGAATGCTGCCCAGCTTTCAATTAGAAAGCTTTTGGCAGCATCCCTCGCGCCTGCGTAGTGACTTCCCGCCTTCTCCACAGCCTCTCTTCAGTTGAGTTTCAGAGCTGAGACAAAGGCGAGGAGAGAAAAGGGAAAAAATAAAAAAGATGCAACTCCTAGGGGAGGTGGGAGGGTTGTGAAGACTAATTCCCTGCTGTTCCCAGAGATCACCTGTTACAGGTAAGTAACTGTGCTATCTCCAGGAACAAGCAGGAATGAGTCTTCACATATGGGGACTCCCTAGCTGGAGATGCCAGGGGGAGATCCCATAAAAATGCAAGTGCCCGGTCAGGGGTGCATTTTGTCTCCAGGAATCCCCGGCATCCACTGTGGGATGGAGGGTAGGAGTTGACAATAAAGGAGCTGTGAGGAAAGAAACGGCATAGCCAAGGACTAGGTGTTCTACAGACTACAGGAGTCCTTGGTAGATATGATGAGTAGCATTAAAACACATTTAATGTACACTTAAAATATGCAGCTTACCTACTGTATTGTAGGAAGTAGAAAGCATGATGGAGTCTACTGGATAAGCAGTGGCGGAATCTTCAAGGTGACCTCTCAGTAGTGAGGAGGAAGGTCCAGACTTGGAGGTAGTAGATGAGCCAGGTGTCAACTGGGTAGGAGTAGACGTCTGGTCTTCAATGGAAAGCTTTATGGGAAAAGCTGAAAAGTCCTTTAGGCATCATGAACATTGAGGACTAAAGGAAGAAGACTGACGGAGTTGAAGAACTAGCCCAGTCCTGGCAGGAAAGGGGGAATGGAAAACCCCTATTCCTACGGAAAACAGTTGTGTACTCGCAGATAAAGATGTACACTGTTTTTGCTAGCTGGCAAGAGATAGGAAAAATATTGGAGCTGGATGCTTCAAGGACATAAAGAAAAAATGGAAGATGTCAGCATCAAAGTGGTTGTTGGTGCTGAACAGGTCCTGTATCATAATTTGGTATGGGACGTAGGGCAACAATCTGTCTAAAACCTCGAAGAGGTAAATCATGTACTATAGACAGTAAGGGTGATAGTGAATAAGATTGAACCAATCCTTAAGAAGCCCTCCATGAAACACATACATATGGGGAGACATATATATATGTGGCTGGAATAGATATGTATATATTCATATATAAATATAGATATAGAAATATGCATATGTCCAGATTTGTATATTAGGATATGGGTGGTGAAATATATTAAATATATAGATGGAAATTTGTGGGGCATGGTTTAGCACCACCAGAGTAATGATATAAGTATGTAGAGATATATGCTACATACAAGACAACAGATTGAGATACATGTCTACCACCCAGCCCCATAACTGTACATGGGGAATATAAAAGAAAGCACAGTTACTTACCTGTAACAGGTGATCTCTGGGAACAGCAGGAATTAGTCCTCACATATGGGTACGTCGGTACCGACGGAGCCTGAGCGGGAAAGCTCCCCAGCTTCCCAGAAGGAAGCTTTTGGGGCCTCCCACTGCACATGCGCACTGCCTTCCCGCCTTCCTGACCAGCTCTCCTCAGTTCAAGTTTATAGCTGAGACAATAGAGAGAGGAAAGGAAGATAGATAGAAGATACAACTCCTAGGGGAGGTGGGTGGGTTGTGAGGACTAATTCCTGCTGTTCCCAGAGATCACCTGTTACAGGTAAGTAACTGTGCTATCTCCAGGAACAAGCAGGAATAAGTCCTCACATATGGGGACTCCCTAGCTAAGATGCCTGGGAGATCCCTTTCCAAGGGTTCGCCATCTTCGTATGGATCTCAGGCATCCATCCTGGGAAGGTGGGCAGGAGTTGTTCAAGTATGGAACAGGTGTTTGAGGACAGCCTGACCAAACAAGGCATCCGGCGGGAGTCCTTGTCCAAACAGTAATGGGCTGTAAAGGTATGAACCGAGGCCCATGTGGCAGCTCGACAGATCTGATCTATAGATACAGAGTGAAGATGAGCCATAGAAGTGACCATGGCTCTCACATTGTGAGCTGTGACATGGCCTTCCAGAGAAATATTTTTACTCTGGTAAGCAAAGGAAATACACTGAGCAATCCAATTGGAAAGTGTACATTTGGAGACTGGAAGTCCCAAATGAGAAGGATCAAAAGCCACGAAAAGCTGGGAAGACTTTCGATGTGGCTGAGTCCTGTTGAGGTAAAAGGCCAGGGCTCTTTTACAATCAAGAGTATGAAGGTTCCTCTCTGCACTGGATGCATGAGGAGCTGGAAAAAGACAGGTAGGTATACCTCCTGATTCAGATGAAAAGGCGAGACCACTTTGGGCATAAAGTGGGGATTCGTCCTAAGGACCACCTTGTCATGATGAAACCTGGTATAAGGTGGATGAGCCACTAAGGCCTGTAGTTCACTGATGCGGGGAGCCGAAGTGACTGCAATAAGGAAAAATGACCTTCCAGGAAAGAAATTTCAAGGAGGTAGAAACCAACGGTTCAAAAGGTGGCTTCATAAGCTGACCTAGAACTAGGTTCAAATCCCATGCTACCGGAGGAGGCCGGATGGGAGGTTTAGTTAGAGTCAGGCCTCTCATGAACCTTGAAATAAGAGGATGAGAGGAGACAGGTTGTCCATTTATAGGTTTTAAGGATGCTGCAATAGCACTCAAATGGACTCTTACTGAATTCGTCTTAAGGCCTGCATTGGAAAGATGCAGGAGATAGTCTAGTAGAGAATTCAAAGGAAGTGCTAGAGGGTCAAGACCCTGTTGAGCACACCAAATGGAAAAGCGTTTCCATTTGAAAGCATAGGAACGCCTCGTGGAGGGTTTCCTAGAGGCATAAAGGATATCTTTCACTGGTTGAGAAAGATTGAAGTCATGAAGGCTTAGGCCTTCAGTAACCAAGCTCTGAGGTGTAGGGACTTGGGGTTTGGGTGCCACAAAGTCCCCTCCTCCTGAGACAGAAGGTCTGGCGCAGCTCCCAGGTCCAGAGAGGGTCCCTGGGAGAGATGCAGAAGTAGAGGGAACCACACTTGGCGTGGCCAGTGTGGAGCTATGAGGATCATCGATCCGTGATCCCTCTGGAGTTTGAACAGAGTCTTGGGAATCAAAGGAATGGGTGGAAAGGCATATAGGAATTCCTGACCCCAATGCAGGAGAAAGGCGTCGTTGGCCTGAGCTCCCTGACACGGATTCCTGGAACAGAACCGGGGAAGTTTGGCATTCCACGGACTTGCAAAGAGGTCTATGTCCGGGGTTCCCCATTCCTAAAAGATTCTGCGTATCTGGTCCATATGTAGGGACCATTCGTGTGGAAGCAGAACTCGACTGAGTCTGTCTGCCCGAGAGTTTTGAACCCCTGGAAGATAGACTGCCAGAAGATGAATTTGATGCTCTCTGGCGAAGGCCCATAATCTGAGAGCTTCGTTGCAAAGCGACAGAGAGCCTGTCCCTCCTTGTTTGTTTATGTAGAACATGGCCACCTGATTGTCTGTCTGGACTAGGACGGTCAGGTTGACCAGGAGGGTATGGAAGACTTTGAGGGCAAAGAAGATTGCTCGCAGTTCCAGGAGGTTGATGTGAAGGGTGGTCTCCTGTGGAGACCAAGTACCCTGAGTGGAGAGGGATTGTAGATGGGCTCCCCACCCTGTTTGGGAGGCATCTGTTGTGAGGGTTGCTTGGGGCAACAAAGGTTGGAAGGGGGCCCCCAACAACAGATTCTTGGTGGACATCCACCATTGGAGGGACCAAAACAGACGCTTTGAGGTGAGTATTTGGTCGGAGAGCGCTCCTGATGCCTGAGTCCACTGGGTGGCCAAGGTCCATTGAGGTGCTCTCATATGAAGACGAGCATAGGGCACCACGTGTACCGTGGAGGCCATGTGGCCCAGAAGTCGCAGCATTTCTCTGGCTGTCAAGTGACTGCTGGACTGAGCTTGGGAGGCCAAGCACACCAGACGCTGGCCCCGGACTTGAGGTAGGTAGGCCCTTGCAGTGGTGGTGTCCAACTGGGCCCCTATGAATTCCAGAGACTGAGTAGGGATAAGTTGAGACTTGGGAAGGTTTATCACCAGTCCCAGATACTGCAGAATGTGCCTTGTGCGGTCCAAGGAAATCTGGGCCTCTGACTGAGATGGAGCTCGGATGAGCCAGTCGTCCAGATATGGGAATACAAAAATTCCCAGACCTCTTAGAAATGCGGCAACTACTGCCATGCATTTGGTGAACACTCTTGGAGCAGAGGCTAGACCGAAGGGAAGTACTCTGTACTGGAAATGTTTTCCCTGAAACAGAAATCTTAGATATTTTCTGTGGGATGGGTGGATGAGTATGTGTGTATACGCATCCTTGAGATCTAGAGAACAAAGCCAATCCTGACTCTGAAGGTATGGAAGGAGAATGCCTAGAGAAAGCATTTTGAATTTCTCCTTGTACAGAAATTTGTTCAATTCTCTCAGATCTAGGATAGGTCTGAATCCCCCTGTCTTCTTTGTTATGAGAAAATAAGGGGAGTAGAATCCTGTCCCTTGTTGAAGAAGAGGAACCTCTTCTATTGCCCCTTGGGCAAGGAGAGAAGAGACCTCCTGATCCAACAGGCCCAGGAAAGATGGGGGAGAATTGAAGTGCCTCACCATGGTATATGGAGGAAGGTTGGAAAAATGAAGTTTGTAGCCCTCTCTGATGATAGAGAGGGTCCATTGCTCTGATGTAATTTGCTCCCATCTGGGAGCAAAGTGAGCTAATCTTCCGGGAATGGTGAGGGGCTCTGGTTGTTCTAGAGCCAGAAAGGTTAAGTTCTCTAGGGGCAAGTCAAAACCCGAGGGGGTTGAGCCTGCTGAGGAGTGGCAGACACTGCAGGCTTTGACCTTGCCTGTTTAGGTTGCTGACGTTTAGCAGCAAAGCGAGGCTGAGAAGATTGTTGGCCAGTATTTGTGGAAAATCTGGCCTTCTTGTAGTAAGGCCTCTTGAAAGACTTTTTCTTGGCAGGAGTAGAGGTAGACTTAGAAAGTCTATCTAATGTAGCATTTTCTGCGTCCATTTAAGTGGCTTTAATTTGCCAGTCTTTACCAAATAAGTTCTCACCTGTACAGGGCAGATTCCGTAAGCCATCCAGGACCCAGGGTTCTAGGTCAGAGGCCTGGAGCCAAGCAAGTCGTCGGGCTGCAATAGCAATGCCCGAAGCTCTACCGGCACCCTCAAAGGAATCAAATGCTGCTATGTTGGAGAACTTAGAAACATCTAGAAGCTGTTTCACCAGAGAAATGAACTCCTCCTTTCTATCCTCAGGGATAAAGGAGGCAAAATGCCGTACCTTTAGGGCAAGTTCCCTTAGAAACATGCCCATATACAGACTGTATGAATTAATCCTTAACCAAAGTTGAACTCAAATCCATCATCACAAACATTAATACTACTACATCTCTACTTGACCCCTGTCCAGTAACTTGGATAAAGAACTCCCTACCTGTACTCTCTCAGTTCATTCTCCCAATAATAAACCTCTCCCTAAAAAGTGGATACCTACCCGCTACCCTAAAACACGCACAGATCCGCCCAATCCTAAAAAATACTACCCTTGACAAATCATCACCTAATTCTTACAGACCCATATCGAGTATTCCATTCATGGCCAAATTAATCGAAAAAACTGTACAAATTCAAACACAAGAATTCATTGATAGCTCAGCCCCACTTGACGACCAGCAATATGGGTTTCGCCCCAGACACGGAGTAGAATCACTACTAACAGTGCTAATCGATACACTTGTGAGGGGAATAGACAAACCTAAACAAGCATTCTTACTCATATTCATAGACGTGTCTGCAGCCTTCGACAGTGTTCACCACTCAATAATGATCAATAAACTTAAACAAATAGGTATTAAATCCACTGTCCTAAAGTGGTTTACTTCTTATCTAACAGAACGATCACAAACGGTACAAATCGGTAATCTCTCATCAAAAACATACAAACAAGAACTAGGCCTCCCACAAGGCTCAGCTCTGTCAGCATTGCTTTTTAACATATATCTAAAACACATCTGTAAAATATTTAAAAAATTCAATGTCCTCTATCACCTATATGCGGACGACATAATGATGTATGTCCCATTCAAAATCCCAAATATCCCTACACAACTCATTAACGACTGCCTCACTGAAATCAACACCTGGCTAAATGAAAACAATCTACACATCAATCACTCAAAAACAGAAGCCCTAATAGTAACTAAATGCACAACATTTATTCCCCCCTCGCATATTACATTGCAAAATAATAATATCATACTGAAAACTGAAATACGCTACTTAGGTGTTATACTGGATAAACATCTCAGCATGGACACACATGTAAGAAACATAGCAAAAAAAGTTTACTTTAAACTAAAAATATTAAAGCAAACTCCGCCCACTAATGCACTTACAGGATTTCCAACGCGTCATACAAGCAATCATAACCCCACATTTTGACTTCGCAAACCTAACCTTACTTGGCGTAAGCAAGGAAGCCATAAAAAAACTTCAATTAGCACAAAACGCAGCAGCAAGGACCATAACGAAAGCCCCACCTTTCCAACATATAACCCCAATTTTAGAATATCTACACTGGCTCCCGATTCAAAGCCGCATAGAATATAAAACTATATTAACCACCTACAAAGCCATAACAAAAACAGCACCCCTGCCCATAAATAACCTTATCAAAATAGAACCTACACATAATCTACAAAGGAGAGACCAGCTAAATAAACTAACCACACCAAAAGAATTCATTAGGGCCAATAAATCCACTAACAAGAAAGCCTTCTCCCATGCAGCCCCTATCTTGTGGAACACAATCCCAATAGAACTAAGACAATTACCCGACATAATGGAGTTCAGAAAAAAACTCAAAACACACTTATTCACAAAGCATTATGGATCTTTGACCAGCACACCCAACACACCCCAACTGGATAAAGGATAATCCTACCCCGAGTAATACACAACTCATCAAAAGAATGAAGTGATACACCCTAAAACAAAGCGAATAAGTAAATGAAAAACAGAACAATGTATATAGTTTAATTATGTTCAACTGTACATAGTTTACTAACTGTTAATTGTTAATTGTTAACTGTATTTACCTAGCTACAAATGTTATATGTAAAAACAGACCACACTGTTTATTGTTGTTATATGGAAACCGCACCTGATCAATGGAAGGAGCGGTATATAAATAATCTGTTAATTAAATTAATTAAATTAAATAAGCATACTAGCCTGGAAGATTTTCCTACCAAAAGAGTCTAGGGTCTTACATTCCCGTCCTGGAGGGGTAGAAGAGTGCCTTTTGGTACTCTTAATCTTTTTCAGCGCAGACTTCACCACAATGGAATGGTGAGGCAGCTGAGTTTTTTGAAAACCAGGAGAAGGAGGGACCCGGTACATGGTGTCCAACCTACGGGAATGAGGAGACAACGTTAGAGGAGCCTCCCATAAGTCCATCAAGTGTTCTTGAAGGATTTCATGGATAGGCAGGGTGACTGCCTCTTTAGGAACCTTAGGGTATCCTAAAATATCCAATTTCTTTGATCTAGGTTCTTTTTCAGAGGATGTGGTAATAGAAAGTCCTTTAGCTACTTCTATAATGAAGTCTTGAAAGGACAAATCCTCTGGTGGAGACATTCTCCTCTTTGGGGAAGAAGGCTCTTCAGGAAGAACTAGAGACAACTCATCAGAGTCAACAGAGGAGTCAAAATCCTCAGAAGAATCAGAGTATCCTCTATTTGCTTCCAACGCACGATACGCATACCGATCGGTATCGACATCGGGCGTACCGGGTATGGGATCGGTATCGGGTGAAAACCTGGATCCGGCATGCGGAACCGATCTGCGTTTGGAAGACGATGGTCTCGGTTCCGGTATGGAAGACAGTACCGGAACCGGAACTGGAACCGCTAGATGCGGTACCGAGGGCGTCGCAGCGTTAATGAAAGCCAGAACGGCCTGCTGCATTGTCTGGACAGTATTGCCCATAGACGCCACTGCTGCCTGGATGTCGGTACCGGCATGGGCCGGTACCCCAGAGCAGTTTAACAGGTGATCGGTCGAGGCCGTGCCATCGATGTCAACCTGTAACCCCATAGATGGTGCTTTGGAAGCCAGAGCTTCCCGCCAGGGTTGTTTGGCTGGGGCATGGTCCTCAGATTCAAAATTGAGAGCCTCTCGATGCTTTGAAGGAGATTTGCTCTTTGAGGACCTGCCCGAAGGTTTGGTTACCTGAGATCCATCCGGAGAGGAAGACCTGGATGACTGTGATGCTGGATTATCTGAAGCAAACAGCACATGGAACTTGTTGGCCCGGTTCTGCAAACCACGTTTAGACATCTGGGAGCAGAATGGGCAGTCCGGAATGGAGTGGTCAGGTCCCAAACATTTAAGACACCATTCATGGGTGTCTGTGTTTTTTTTTTAAAAGAAAAGAAAGAGAGACCGGCGGTACCGGTTTCGGTATGGGGAAGGCAGGTACGCGGTCTAAAGAAACAAACTAAAACAATAATTTCTTCAGCGGTGACAGGAACACGACCTGCTGGCTCCGCGGAAAAAGAGAAACTGAGGAGAGCTGGTCAGGAAGGCGGGAAGGCAGTGCGCATGTGCAATGGGAGGCCCCAAAAGCTTCCTTCTGGGAAGCTGGGGAGCTTTCCCGCTCAGGCTCCGTCGGTACCGACGTACCCATATGTGAGGACTTATTCCTGCTTGTTCCTGGAGATAAAGATTCTGCGTTCTACAAGAGGGCGAGCCCACTTGGGATATGCATAGAGAATCTATTTTCGTGGGTTGAGGGATGCAGGAAAGCAATCCAGTGAGATGACTGTGATGTTCGCGTGAGAACAGATGAAGATATGAATCTGTAGGAAACAAGGCAGGGAGTTCTACAGAACACTGACATGGTAGATGCCTTGGATTTTCACGCAGAAGAACTGCTATCTCGTGTTAACACCCCAGGCTAGAGGGGGTGTGGAGAACCCTTACAGGTATAGGAAGGGTTGATAAGTTTCTCTCTAATAATAGAGGAACTTCAGAGACAAGGACAATGCTCTATAGCAAAGCCCTCATAGTAGAAAGCTTCTCTGAAGACTGCAGAGAGCATTGTGCAGGAGAGCTATGAGAGAAAGTGACTGAAAGTCAGTTATGCTGCCATATCCTAGAAAAGGAGATGGGTAGAGTAATGTGAGAAAGCCTAACGAGTAGGAGGAACCAAGATAGTTTGGAATCACTACTGAGGCTAGACAAAAATTTTTAACAAGGGACTGGAACTTGGAAAGTCCCAGTAATACAATTACTATAACTCCTGCAGGCAGAGCTGCTGAGAGAAACAGCAGAGAGATTGTCCTGTGCTGAATCAAGAAAAACAGACAAGAAAAGAGAGGGGATATCTCTTCTCAATGTCTGTGGAACGACCAGAGACGTAGTTCCGTATGGTAGCCCTCAAGTAGTTGGAGGGTGACGTACTCATGGGGTAAGCCAACTGAAGGAAAATGTTCAGTTGGGAAAGAAACTATCAGGTGATAGTTGCAACTGCTCTTCTGGAGAGTAAGAAGAGGAGAAGTGTGTAGTACCTGAACAAAATAATTTTTTGACAGGTCAGTACACTGAAAAAGAAAAGCACAGTGAATAATCTTTTAATATGTAAGTTACAATTCCCGGCCCCTATGGTTGCTGGGAATGTTGAGACTGGCCAGAACTGGGGGACTTCAGACTAGGCTGAGGCGTCTCTTGTTTAGGTACAGCCGAATGATGGGCAGGGGAGGAATGAAACTTTCTTTTCTTAGGAAAAGAAGGTTTGGTAGGACATTTCCTACTATTTGAAGAAGGAGGTGGCTTAGAATGATTTCTAGTGGAAGAAGAGTCAGGGGAGCATTGAGCAACCTGACGTAAAGCCTCCTTATTAAAAAGACCTTCCCCTGTACAAGGAGAATGAGCTAGTATAGTTTGTGCCCATTTGCTCAAGTCTGAAGCCTCAAGCCAGGCTCTGCGACGTGCTGCAATGGCAATAGCAGAGGATCTGCTAATGGATTCAAAAGAATCTATAGAAGCACGAGACAGAAACCAGGATATATTCCGGCTGTGATTGATGAGCAAGGTATAATCAGTAGCCCTGGGCTCTGGTAAAAAAGGGGTCAAAAGAGACAATTTCTCTGTGACTTCCTGGAGTGTTAGACTCATGTGAAAAATATATGAGAGAACTCTGGAAGCCAGCATAGAGTTTTGGAAGGCCTGACGGCCAAAAGCATCAAGTGTTCTTGAAGAACGACCTGGCGGAAAAGAAGAATGCTTCTTTTTGCTCTTAACCTTCCTCAGTGCTGATTCCACTACAAGGGAACGATGAGAAAGTTGAGATTTTTGGAACCCTGGAGTGGGTGGCACACGGTACCTAACCTCAATGTCAGTAGAAACTTGAGGAAGTCGTAAGGGTGATTTCCATACCCTAAGAAGGAGATCCTGCAGAGCAGGATGTAAAGGAAACTGTATATGTTGCATTTGTGCCGGTGAGCCATGGGTAGGATCACAACCAGGGATAGAAATATTAAGAAAGGTTGCCATATCTAGGAGAAAAGTCTGAAAAGACTGATCTCCTATGGGAACTATTCCTGGTGAGGCTAAAGAAAGAGCCTGAGTATCAGAGGACGTACAAGGTACTGCACACCAATGCCAGGTATCGGTTCTAAACTAGGCAGCGGTGCAAGAACAGGCATCAACCTCGCTACTGATAAGGGACTAGCAGGTGAAGTAGTCATCGGGAACTGCTGTAGTGGTACCGAGATCATGAGGGAGCTATGGTCTTCGGAACTACCTATTGAGAAACGGCAAGAGTCGGTTCCGGGACGCGTCGGTACGCAGTCTTCGAGACTCGATATCGACTCAAGACTCGGCATCGAAGAGAGCGAGACTAGCGATGCATGTCTCGACAGTTCCGACGCCAGTGGTAGTGTCGGCGATGCCGATACCACTAAGGCAGCCTGGGTGACATCGATCGATACCGACGGTACCGAGGCCCGATGAGCACCCATCCACGATGCCGATGCTAGGGTATCGGAACCGATCGACGCCGGTACCGTCCCAGAGCATGGCTGAGATTGAGGGAAGTCAATGCGGTGCGTATCGATCGGTCCCGAAGGTACCGAGGATGCCTGATGACAATCCCTGGTGAAGAGTGGAGTACTCGACACCGGTGCCGATGCCGGAGGCTCGGTACCGCTCGAAGTGGATACCACCCCCGCGCATGGCTCAGGTATGTTCTGTGAGGGGTGAGCCCCAGGAACATCCTGAAACCCCTTTAACGCTTTGGAGCCCGAAGACTCCCGCAGGGGTAATGCCAATGGATTCTTGAGGGTAAGGCCGGAGCCGTCACACCACTCAAGCATTGACTAGTCTTAACAGACTGTTTTTGGGTTACCTGATCTTGTGAAGTAGAGAAACCGGGTACCCTCACTGCCGAAGAAAAAACGGTATCGAGGGAAACTCTAAATACTGAAGGTTGTCTCACAAAATTATCTCCTGACAAGTCAGGGGAAAAAGGGTCAGGACCCACACAGTTGAGACACCAACTATGGGTGTCTAAAAAGAAACAGGTGTTTCCACAGCGGATGCATTTCTTAGGAAAAGAAGGCTCCATAATGAAAAAAAAGGCCTAGTAGGCCTAAGAAGTTAAGGCAAAAAAGTGAAGAAAGGTTGTACAGACTTTAGCCTAAAAACCACCGGCGGTACCGGTGGTAGCGGGAAAAACAGCCGCGACCACAAGAAAACAAAAAAATTAAAATAATTAAAGCAATTAAAAGGAAAAATTTCTGCGGTGACAGGAGGATGTCCTGCCGGCTCCGCGGAAAAAACGAAAACTGAAGAGAGGCTGTGGAGAAGGCGGGAAGTCACTGCGCAGGCGCGAGGGATGCTGCCAAAAGCTTTCTAATTGAAAGCTGGGCAGCATTCCCGTGCAGGCTCCGTCGGTACCGACGTACCCATATGTGAAGACTCATTCCTGCTTGTTCCTGGAGATAATATGTGTATAGACAGTAAAGGGTGATAGTGTGTAAGACAGACCAACCCTTAAGAAGCCCCCCCATCAAACACATATATAGAGAGGAATATATATATATGTGGCTGGAATATATATATGTAGATATTTATATATATAGATATAGATATATACATATGTCCAGATATATTAGGATATGGGTGGTGAAAAATAGCAAATATATATATATATATAGATATGATATATCTAAATATATGTACATTTGTGGGGCATGGTTTTGCACCACCAGAGTAAGATAGGTATGTAGACATATATGGAGATGCTACATACCAAAGAACAGGTTGAAGATACCTGTCTACCACCCAGCCCCATAATTGTACATGGGGAATATAAAAGAAAAAGATTCTGCGTTCTTCAAGAGGGTGAACCCACTTGGGATATGTATAGAGAATCTATTTTCGTGGATTGAGGGATGCAGGAAGACAATCCGACAGATAACCGTGAAGTTCGCGTGAAAACAGATGATCATATGAATCTGTAAGGAACAAGGCGGGAGTTCCACAGAACACTGACATGGCAGATGTGCAGAAACGCAGAAGATGATACCAGAGGGACATACTGGAGGGACCCAGAGGTAGCATGCGTAAACATCAGCCTTGGATTTTCACGCAGAAGAACTGATATCTCATGTTAACACCCCAGGCTAGAGGGTGTGGAGAACCCTCACAGGCATGGGAAGGGTTTATAAGCTTTTCCCTACTAATAGAGAAGCTTCAGAGACAAGGTCAATGCTCTATAGCAAGGCCCTCATAGTAGAAAGCTTCTCTGAAGAGTGCAGAGAGCATTGTGCAGGAGAGATATGAGACAAACTGACTGAAGTCAGGTGTGTTGCCATATCCTAGGAGAGGAGATGGTTAGAATAATGCGAGAAAGCCTAAACGAATAGGAGGATCCAAGATAGATGACGAATAGCTTGGAATCACTACTGAGGCTAGACAAAATTTTGAACAAGGGACTGGAACTTGGAAAAAGTACCAGTAATACAATTACTGTAACTCCTGCAGGCACGGCTGCTGTCGGAAACAGCAGAGAGATTGTCTTGTGCCCAATAAAGAAAAACAGAAAGAAAAGAGAGGAGATATCCCTTCTCCTTGTCCGAGGAACGAGCTTGCTAGAGAAGCTTTTCAGTATGGTACCCCTCAATCAGGGGAAAAACCCGGTTGAGAGGGTAGAGTAAGTAATTGGAGGGTGACGTACCCATAGGGTAAGTCAACTGAAGGAAAAAACGTTCAGTTGGGACAGAACTATCAGGGGATAGCTGCAACTGCTCTTCTAGATAGTAAGAAGAGGAGAAGTCTGTAGTCCCTGAACAAAAATCTTCCGAAAGGTTAGTATACTGAAAAAGAAGAGCACAGTGAATAAACTTCTAATGGGTAGAAGTGAACTGTAGATTACAATTCCCAGCCCCTATGGTTGCTGGGAATGCTGAGACTGGCCAGAGCTGGAGGACTTCAGGCTAGGCTGAGGCGTCCCTTGTTTAGGTACAGCCCAATGATGGGCAGGAGATGAATGAAACTTTCTTTTCTTAGGGAAAGAAGGTTTGGTAGGACATTTCCTACCCCTTGAAGAAGGAGGTGGCTTAGAATGGTCTTTAGTGGGGTTCCGGTGACGTCACCAGGCAGCATGGCGGTGCTCTAGACTAGCTCCGCCATAGTCCCCTGCAAAATGCGAGTTTAAGCACCCCCTCGGAACTGTACAATAGCGGAGTGAAGCGAGTGCAGGGCGGAGGTGGCTCCGGTGTAGCTTGGCGGCGTTTTTGGATTGCTTGCGGCAGCGTGGAGAAGTATCGGGGCCGCCGGTGAGTGCGTGCGTTGGGCGGCTGCGGGCCCTGGAGTGTTTTCCCTCCGTTCCTTGCCTGTCGGCCACGTGTGAGCGGAGAGCAGCTGATCGGCCCGGTGAGCGGGGCCAGGAATCGCGGGGCGCTGCATTGTTTGCCTCAAGCGGAGAGAGCGGCAAAATTCTCCCGGCGGACGACGAAGAACGGGGAATCCCGGCGACACAAGCACATTGCGGTCCTGGACCGGAGTGGCAGTACTGGAGCAGAAGAGGCCGCGGAGAAGCCCGAGACGGCTTGATCGTTGTCCTTAGGGGCATTGGGCTGGCAGCACAGAACCTTGCACCCAGCGGGGTTTCAACCATCCCACGGAAAGCTTCCCTCTCTGCAAAGGGCAGTATTGCCTCCACCTTATTGAAGCCCCTCCCAGATCTTCCTTTCCTGCTTCGTGACCCTGCAGGCCTCCATCTGCACCTTCCAGGAACGCCTCTATCCTGCTGGCAGATTGGCCTTGTGCACAGGAGTGGAGTACGCATAGAAAGCCTGCTGGTGGAAGCAGGCCCTGTGGGGCCCCCCTGTGAGGCGTTGTTTGAAAGGCCAGCTTTATTTTTTGTGATCAGATGGCTGGTAAAAAGCCGGGAACGGACTTAAAATCTTTCTCCTTTAAAAGTGGAGCAGGGGGGAAGTCCCCGGCCCCTAAACCAGCGGCGAGTACCACCGTGGAGGTGGCAGTGGGGGATGGTGGGGCTGGGCAGGGCGCTGCTGGCGAAATCCTGAGCCTGCATGAAGATTTAAGAAGCTGGTTTGAGTCTACACAATCAGAAATCTCCACCTTTAAACTGGAGGTCCAGAACTGGTTTAAGGAGCTGAAGGGTGACATGCAAACGCTGGGCGCCCGCCTGGAGGAGTTGGAAAATAGGGCAGAGGAACACGAAGGACATTTAGGCTCTGTAGTGCAGCGCACTGCTGAGATAGAGCATACACAGGGTGAAATATTACAGAAGCTGGAAGATCTTGAGAATAGATCACGCCGCTCGAACATCCGCATACGCGGTCTCCCGGAGGTGGATGGCGCAGTAAATTATATCTCCTTGGCGGAGGAGTTCTGCAGCGCTGTTTTGAAGGCCGCCGATATGGAGGTAGAGGGCGTGTGCCTCCGAGTGGATCGGGCTCACCGGTCTCTTGGCCCCAAGCGTGATAACAGAGCCAGAGATATTGTCTGTTGTTTGCATGAATATCGGTCCAAAGAACTGGTGTTTAAGGCCGCCAGGAAGCTGGGGAAACTCAACTGGCATGGGGCCGATGTGGAAGTGTTTGCAGACATTTCAAGTATCACTATGAAGAAGCGACGGGAGTACCAGCAGGTGACGAAGCGGCTTCGTGAGGAAAATATCCGCTACCGCTGGCTGTTCCCTGTGGGCCTGCAGTTTACCATTAATACAAAGTCATATGTGGCACATACTGTGGAGGAGGCCATCTCGGGTTTGAAGCAGGCGGGCTGGTCCAATCTCCCGACAGCGGAATCGGGGGAGTTGGCAGCGAGAGAGAGTGGAGACTCCCACAACCGCTCACAAAGGAATTGGAGTAGAGTGTCCGGCGGAGAGCGGAGGTTACGAAAGACAAAGCCAGCTCTGCAGCCTGCCGAATCGGCCACATGAACTATGTTATAATGGTCTACATTTAGCTATGTTATTAAGTTTGATCCTGTTGGGTCTGCAGGGAGGGTGTAGGGAGGGGGGGTGTTGCATAGGGTGTAAGAACGGGGAGTTATGTTTTTCAATTATGTTCTGAGATGTCTGTGATGCCAAGTGGTATTGGATGGGGATCTGTAAGAGTGGATGGAAGATTTTTGTCTAATAAGGGTGGAAGGTACAAATGATGTGTGTTGGCTCGAGGGGGGGGGTTATTTCTTAAAAAAAGGCAGGGGGATGCTCTGGGTGACGGGACCTTGCTCCGATCTACCTTGATAGACCGGGTGGTGAGACGGGGGGTGGGGGAGGGGGGGTGGGGATGGGAAGGGAGGGGGGAGGGTTGGGTGGGGGTGAGGGGAGGGACTGTCAGGGGGGGGAGGGATGGGGGAGGGGGGGGAACGGGGATGGTTCGAGCGCAGCGAGTGAAGGGAAGGGTTTATGGCTGCCTTTAAGCTGATGACTATTAATGTTAGGGGCCTGAACTCCTATTATAAGAGGCAATTGCTTTTTAAAGAATGTTCCCGATTGGAGGGGGATGTGGTTTTCATCCAGGAGACCCACCTGCTTCCTAAGGATGAGGGTCGTTTGCGACACTCCCGTTTCACCCAACAATATTTTGCTTCCAATAAATTAGAGAAGAAAAAGGGTGGAGTGGGGATCTTGATGTCTAGCAGGGTGCTGGGGAGGGTGGAGGAGGTAATTCGGGATAGGAGAGGACGTTTTGTGGTGGTTAAATTGCAATGGGGACAGCAGATGTATACTCTGGCTAGTGTGTATGCTCCCAACACTGATCAGGCGGCCTTTTTTAGTGAATTAGAAGCAGTTCTTGTAAGCAAGGGAGAGGGGCAGCTGCTGATTGGGGGGGATTTTAATGTAGCTCTTAATCCCTTGGTGGACACCTCTAGGGGGGCGTCGTCTCTTACTCGGAAGCATTGCCTGCGTCTGAAGCAGTTGATGGAATCCCTGGATTTGGTGGACCTCTGGCGGGAAGTGCATTATGGCGAAAGGGATTATTCTTTCTTCTCCCCCGTGCATGCGGTGTACTCCCGGATTGATTTGCTGCTTATTGATAAAGCTTTGTTGGCTGGAGTGGGGAAATGTGAGATTCGAGAACGGACCTGGTCAGACCACGCCCCTGTTCTTTGTACTTTACCTCTAGGGGACTCAAGCCCGGCCAAGCGGTGGTGGAAGTTGAATGAGTCCCTGTTGGAAGATACGGCGGTAGTAGAACAACTAGGGAAAGATATAGAGGAATATTTGCTATTGAATGATAATGGTGAATGCTCACCGGGAACGGTTTGGGATTGTTTGAAGGCGGTGGTTCGGGGGCGGTTGGTAGCTATAGGTGCCCACAGAAAGAAGGTGCGGCTAAAAAAGCAAGCGGAGTTGCTGGTCCTGATTGGAGAGCTGGAGGTGCGCTTGAAGCGGCGGCCGCAGGATGTTCTCGTACAGGGCCAATTGAGGAAGGCTCAGCTAGACCTGAGCGAATTACATATGGAGGAGATCCGACATAAATTAAATCTTCTTCAGCAGAGGTTTTTTGAATTTGGCAATAAGGCCGGGAGGTTGTTAGCACGTCGGGTCAAGAAACTGGCAGCTCGGAATGCTATCGTGAAGGTGAAGGGGAGAGAGGGTAGATTATTGTGGCTGGGTAAGGAGATTGAAGACAGGTTTGTCCAGTACTATCAGGAGCTGTATACGCCAGAAACGGTAGTGTCGGAAGTTGCGATAAAGGACTTTTTGGATACTGTTCAGTTGCCGAACTTGTCCACCGCAGAGTCGGAGAGTCTCTCCCTTCCTATTGGGGAAATTGAGGTCCTCACGGTGATTAAAGGCCTGCGGGCCCATAAGGCCCCGGGCATGGATGGCTACCCCAACAGCTTTTACAAAGTTTTTGCAGGACAGCTGGTCGGACCCTTGGTGAGAATGTATAATTCCTTTAAAAGGGATAGTATTCTGCCGCCATCTATGCGGTTGGCGGGGGTCAGTATTCTCCATAAGGAGGGTAAGGATCCACTGGAGTGTGGCTCCTATAGGCCTATCTCCCTACTGGGTAGCGACTTTAAGATCTTCACCCGGGTTTTAGCAAATAGGTTGCTTCCATTTTTGGGGCAGCTAGTACACCCTAATCAATCTGGTTTTGTGCCTGGGAGGTACACCTCCGACAACATCAGGAGAGTGTTAAATTTAATATGGCATGGGAGGAGAGAGGGGGCGGAGATGGCCCTGCTAGCAGTGGATGCTGAAAAAGCATTTGATAGGGTGAGCTGGCCCTTTCTGTTTCTGACGCTAGAGCGGGTGGGGATAGGAGGGGCTTTCTTGGATTGGGCGAGAGCCCTATATCGGCACCCTTTAGCCTGCTTAAAAATAAATGGCTCTACCACCCCAACTTTTGAATTGCATAGGGGGACGAGGCAGGGATGCCCACTTTCCCCTTTGCTCTTTATTCTTGCTATGGAACCACTGGCCCAGCGGATCAGGGCTCGTAGGGAGGTACGGGGTGTAGTAGTGAGCAATATTCACCACAAGATTTCTCTATTTGCCGACGATGTTTTGTTTTTTGTCTCTGACCCATTGCGAACGCTTCCTGCCATTTTGGAGGAGTTAACCACATATGGAGCTTTGTCAGGGTTTCATATGAATCCCACAAAATCAGAAATTCTGAACCTCTCCTTGGGGAGGGAGACCGTGGCGGGCTTGAAGAAGGCCTTTCCATTCCGGTGGGCCAAATCTAGTATTCGGTATCTTGGGGTGCAAATTACTGGCCAATGCCGGGATTTATTTCAGGAGAACTACTTACCCGCCCAGAGTAAGCTACTTAGAGAGCTCGAGCGGTGGGGGACGTTTGAGATCTCGTGGCTGGGCCGAATAGACCTCATCAAGATGATTTTGGTGCCTCGGCTCCTCTATCTCTTTATCAACCTGCCAATTGCGATTCCGGTGGCTTACCTGCGGAAATTACAAGAGAAGCTCCTGGTTTTCGTATGGCGGGGTAGGAGACCGAGAGTAGCTCGGAGCATTTTGTATGCAGGCCGTGGTAGGGGGGGCATGGGGATGCCACATCTGGGTAGATATTATGAAGCGGCCAGGGTGCGAGCGGTTTTTGAGTGGATTCTGAGGGATGCAGTGGACTGGGTGGAATTGGAACAGGCGGGTTTGGGGGGGGGGGGGGGTAGACGCCTATCAAATATTGTGTGGGTGAGGAGACCCGGTCTTGTGAGTCCGGATGGGGGGAATCCCTATGTAGCACTCACATTGCGCTACTGGTTGAAATGGCGCGCCCGGTGGTATGGCGCTCGGGGATGTTCCAAGTTTATGCCTCTGTGTGACAACCCGGATTTCCCACCGGGGAGGGATGATGTTGTGTTTCAGAGGTGGGCTCGGCAGGGGTTGGGTTACGTGGGGCAGTTTAAAGATGGGGGGGCCTGGGTGTCTTTTGATGATTTACAGAAAGTTTTCGGTGCTGGAGGGTGCTAGATATCAATATGTGCAAGCTCGGCATTTTTGTAAAAGCTTGGGGGGCTGGGGGGGTGAAGGGCAGGGTGCTGTTGTAGATGGTTTAGTGGAAAATGGGGTGATCAAGGGCTTGATTTCCCGGTTGTATGGGTTAATGGACCCGGTGGATAGTGGGGGCTGGGCCCACAAGAAAGCATGGGAGCGAGATTTGCATATGTGTTGGGAAGAGGATCACTGGGAAGGGGTTTACAAGGGGTTGTTTAGGGGTGTATTATCAAGCTCAATTTTGGAACAAAACTACAAGATGCTCTATAGGTGGCATTTGACTCCCCAGCGATTACAGAAATGGTGTGGGGGGTTGGGCCTATGCTGGAGGGAGTGTGGTGAGACCGGCTCTGTCCTGCATATATGGTGGGAGTGCCCTATCCTCCAGCCTAGCTGGCAGGCGGTGGCAGAGTGGATGGAAGTGGTGTTGGCTGATGGTGTGGATTTTGGACCATGTCTGGCTCTGCTGAATGTGGGTGGGGGGTCGAAGTGGCGTAAGGTGGTATGTGGGGCAATGAGACAATTGATTGCGCGGAAATGGCGGACTGCTTCTCCACCCACTCTGGAGGACATCCAATTGCGAGTAGCGCATCTATCTCTCATGTATCGCCTGACGGCCCTGCGCAGGAAACGGCTAGTGAAATTCCAGGACACCTGGGGCCCTTACCTCCAGTGGGTGGAAGGGAGGACGACTTTACAAGCCCCCGACACTCGAGGGGAGGGGGGAACCCCAATCAACGGTGGCCCGTAGTGGGAGCCTGTCACGGCGTGGGGTATGCTCTTGGGCCTGATCCCCCATTAGTTGCCTCGGGCTATAGTTTTCTCCTCTCTCCCTCTGTACAACTGGGGGGGGGTTCCCCCCTTCCCACCCTGCTTGACTGCGGTGCAGAGGCTGGGGGGTCCTTTCTCATGCTTGACTGGGTGTCTCAGACTCCAAAAGTCTCAATGTGACTACCATTTAGCTTAACTGGTAGCTAATTGCTTAAGGTATTCAGTGTCGGCTTTCCTTTTTCGGGTCATCCTTTAATGCCAATACAGGAGCCATCCTCGGGGGGGGGGGGAAGAGAAAGGGGGGTTATTTCGCAAGAGTGTATTGAATTATAGCCTTGGAGGTGTATAAGGTGGAAAAAAAAAGAAACGTTGTTGTTATGACTTTGTGTGTTAGTGTTGTATAAGCAGTAGACTGTGTATTGGTATGTGCTGGTTTTTTTTTTTTCTTTGTGTCAGCTCTCAATAAATATTTAATGGAAAAAAAAAAAAAGAATGGTCTTTAGTGGAAGGAGAGTCAGTGGAGCATTGAGCAACCTGACGTAAAGCCTCCTTATTGAAGAGACCTTCTCCTGTACAAGGAGAATGAGCCAGTATAGTTTGTGCCCATCTGCTTAAGTCTGAAGCTTCAAGCCAGGCTCTGCGACGTGCTGCAATGGCAATAGCAGAGGATCTGCTAACGGACTCAAAAGAGTCTATAGAAGCACGAGAAAGGAACCAGGATATATTCCGGCTGTGATTGATGAGCAAGGAATAATCAGTAGCCTTGGGCTCTGGTAAAAAAGGGGTCAAAAGAGATAATTTCTCTGTGACTTCCTGGAGTGTTAGACTCATGTGAAAAATATATGAAAGAATTCTGGAGGCCAGCATAGAGTTTTGGAAGGCTTGACGACCAAAAGCATCGAGTGTTCTTGAAGAACGACCCGGCGGATAAGAAGAATGCTTCTTCTTGCTCTTAACTTTCCTCAGTGCCGATTCCACTACAAGGGAACGATGAGAAAGTTGAGGCTTTTGAAACCCTGGAGAGGGTGGCACCCGGTACCGAACCTCAATGTCCGTAGAAAGTAGAGGAAGTCGTAAGGGCGATTTCCAGACCCTCAGAAGGAGATCCTGCAGAGCAGGATGTAAAGGAAGCTTGATATTTTCCATTTGTGCCGCTGAGCCATGAGTAGGATCACAACCAGGAATAGAGATATTAAGAAAGATTGCCATATCCAGGAGAAAAGCCTGAAAAGACTGATCTCCTATGGGAACCATTCCTGGTAAGGCTAAAGAAAGAGCTTGAGCACCAGAGGACGTAGAGGGTACTGCATTAATGCCAGGTATCGGTTCCAAACTAGGCATCGGTGCAAGGACAGGCATTGACATCGATACTGATACAGGATCAGTAGGTGAAGTTGCCATCGGGGACTGCTGCAGTGGTACCGAGATCATGAGGGAGTTATGGCTAGGATCTTCGGAACTGCCCATCTGGAAACGACAGGAGTCGGTTCCGGGACGCGTCGGTACCCAGTCCTCGAGACTAGATATCGATTCAAGACTCGGCATCGAAGAAAGCGAGACTATCGATGTATGTTGCGAGGGTTCCGACGCCGGTTGCGGTATCGGCGATGCCGATACCACTAAGGCAGCCTGGGTTACATCGATCGGTACCGACGGTACCGAGGATACCCGATAACCCCCCCTTGCCAAGGGTAAGGCGGTCCACCTCGATGCCGATGCCAGGGTATCGGAACCGATCGATGCCGGTACCATCCCGGAGCATGGCTGAGATTGAGAGACGTGGAAACCATGTTGCAAAATTAACTGTGTAGGTTCTGCTATTTCATTACTACTATTCCTTAACATTTCTTTAGTACTGTACGGCATACACAATGCTGTACCTACAGAGGATGCTATATTTAACTCGTTTCAATTTGGAGGAGGAAACACTGTGGATTAAAAAGGATAATCCCTTAATCCCTCTCTTTAAAGGGCTGGCTGAACTGCACACGTTTTGAAAACTAACACATGCCAAGGATCAGGCATAATTTCCAAAGTGGAGATTTTGGGCTTACATTTGCATCCCCTTTATGAAACAACGTATACATATGCAGATTTTTGTCCTGCCCAGACCATGCCCTTGACACTCACCCTAAAATCTTCCATGCAGCATGGATATTCTGCTGTGGAAGTTTTACCCAGTTTACCCTCCTAAACCTAAGCAAACAATTGGATGTGTTTACTAATCTAGGCTAAAGGTTAAGCCATGCTATTTGCCACTAGGTCCTATGTTATTCAATGGGACGTAGTTGCAAATAGCTCACATTAACTGTAGCCCAACATAGTAAACATACCCCATAGTCATTCACTCTCAAGTACACCAGGCAACACCACTCAGTCCCACCCAGAAAGGTTCCTCAGGATTTTTCCCCTTTTTTAAAATGGTGATTTACACATGGATGCAATTTATCTTTGCAGATACCCTATTACACACATGTAAATCATGAATAGCTCTTCTAAAATATCTATGCATTATTTGTATTTGATGCATTTTATCCTTGCCCTGATGAATTATATTTTGTTTTAATGTTCAACTAACATACTAATTGTTACCACAAATTCATTATCGTGTACCTTATGTAAAACTAAATTTTTTTTATCTTGCACATAAAACTACTGTCATTTATATCTTGCATATAAAGCTCTCATATCATAAAAAAATCAAGTACTTATGTCACCTGCAGAGCTGGGACCATCTCTTTCTGCACCTGAGGCAGTCTGCCAGAATTAGGTAAAACACTCACCCCCCACCCTGCCCTCAAGTTTTGTATTTGAGTGTGCCTTAGTTGTGGATAAAGTCATTTAGCATGCATTACACACAATGTATTGAGCCTAATACAAAAATATTACTAGTATAATGTAATAGCAATGAGTTAATATGAGAAAAGATTAACTGAGCATCCAATCCAACTGCAATGCAGCAGATGTCAACACCCCTGCCTTACTTTCACCTAAGCATGTACTCCATGTACTTTAACACCTGCTCCCAAGCAAGTTGAAAGGTACACAGTTTAATTTTAGCCATGATTTTTACTGCTTTTGTGGGGAAATTCTATAAAGACAAATAGGTGGCTGCACCATCCTAATGACTTCTTCTATCTCATCTCTCATATCTCATATCTCATATCTGGGGCGCCCCCCCCCCCTCCCCGAACTGGCTCTGGCTATTTGTAAATCTTCAAAATTATTGAATGCAGTCCTACTAAGAACAGCATTCAAGAGACTATAGGAGCATTTATGCTATGTTGTTCTTAAGTGCCATCAAGCCATTGTCAACTCATGGCGACCCTCTGGATAGCTGACCTAAACTATGTTTGGTAGTCAATCAGGTGGCTCATTGTTGATAGAGTGGCACCCATAGCTGCTGTTATTGTATCGATCCCTCTCATTGCCGGCCTTCCTCTGTTGCATTGACCTTCTACTTTACCAAGCATTATGTCTTCTTTCTCTAATGATCTCTCTCTTTGCAAGATGTGGCCAAATTATAAAAGTCGAAATCTTGTCATCTGAGCTTCTAAGGAAAGTTTAGGTTTGATCTTCTCTAGTACTGAGTGAGTTGTTCTTCGGGCAGTCCATGATATACACAGTATTTGTCGTCAGCACCATATTTCAAAGGAATCAATTTTCTTCCTGTCTATCTTTTTCACTGTCCAACTTTCGCATCCATATGATGTAATTGAAAATACCATGGCTTGGACAAGTCGAATCTTTGTATGGAGAGAGACATCTCTGCTCTTGTGAATCTTGTCTAGGTTCTTCACAGCCATTTTGCCAAGAGCAATGCAGCATCAGATTTCTTGACTGCTTGTTCTTTCTTTATTGATTGTTGATCCAAGTAGATTAAAGTTGCCAACTATTTCAATTTCATCTCTATCAATGATGAACTTATTGATTTATGCTATAATACCCACCAAACAACACACACTAAACAAAACAAAACAATAAGTTTTGTAATAAAACAAAATAAGTTCCCCCTGCAAATCCCAGTTTATCTGTAGCACACAATATAATTACTGTGTGCTAAAGATAGCACTGGAATTAATTTAATACACAGATTTATATGCTGCTTTTCCATTGAAGGGAGCTACAGTGTGGCTTACATTTTTTAGATTATACACTGAAGTACAGTTGGCATTTTTTATTTATTGGAGGACTTATTATCAAATTTTATACCTGAAGCAAAGAAGGACTTGCCCAAGATCACAAGGAGTAGCAGTGGGATTCAAACCCATCTTTTCTGCTTTACAGCCCGGTACTCTAACCATTAGGTTACTCCTCTACTCCACTAATAGGTTGCTGTTGCATGCTAAGTCAGAAGCAGCATCTTTCTAGAAGTGGTGTTAAATCACTGGAATGAACTACTACTACTCTTTTTGATAGAGCATATCATAAGAAAAAAATGCAGCATTTCGAAAGAAGAGAATGCTATAATGCAATCCAGCAGTTGCAAGTAATTACTATCTCTCCATACACAAGCATATCTAACAGTCACTCTAATGGGATCAGTTAGCTAAGGGTTTTCTGGTAAATCAAGTACTAACAGAGAATAAAAAGGCAAGGGAAACAAACAAAACCTTTTTAGAAACATCCATTAGCAATACAGCATAGTTACTCACCTGTAACAGGTGATCTCCGGGAACAGCAGGAATTTAGTCCTCACATATGGGTATCGTCGGTACCGACCGAGCCTGCGTGGGAACGCTCCCCAGCGTCCAATCAGAAAGCTTTTGGGAGCATCCCACAGCGCCTGCGTGCTGCCTTCCCGCCTTTCCCAACTGTATCTCTCCAGTTGAGTTTTAAAGCTGAGACAAAGAGAGAGAGAGAGAGGGAAAGGAAAGAGATAGAGAGATACAACTCCTAGGGGAGGTGGGTGGGTTGTGAGGACTAAATTCCTGCTGTTCCCGGAGATCACCTGTTACAGGTGAATAACAATGCTATCTCCAGGAACAAGCAGGAATCTAGTCATCACATATGGGGACTCCCTAGCTTTGGGTGCCAGGGAGAGACCCCAGACATTGTGTGTCCCTGAGAAGGGCTCCACTTCCCCCCATGGATCTCTGGCATCCTACCAGGAATGGTGGGTAGGAGTTGATTAAGTATGGAACAGGTGTTTGAGAACAGCCTGACCAAACAAGGCATCCCGGCGGGAGTCCTTGTCCAAGCAGTAATGGGCTGTGAAGGTATGAACAGAGGCCCAAGTGGCTGCTCGACAGATGTCGTCAATAGACACAGAGTTCAGATGAGACATTCAGGCTGCCATGGCTCTCACATTGTGAGCTGTGACATGGCCCGCCAGAGAAAGGTTCTTACTCTGATAGGCGAAAGAAATACACTGAGCAATCCAGTTAGATAGTGTTCTCTTGGAGACTGGCAGTCCCAAATGAGAAGGGTCAAAAGCAACAAAGAGTTGAGAGGACTTTCTATGTTGCTGTGTCCTCTGTAAGTAAGAAGTCAGAGCTCTTTTACAGTCCAGGGTATGAAGATTCCTCTCTGCACTTGATGCATGAGGTACTAGAAAAAAGACAGGTAGGTAGACCTCCTGGTTGAGGTGAAAAGGCGAGACCACCTTAGGCATAAAGTGTGAATGAGTCCTAAGGACTACCTTGTCATGATGAAACCTTGTATAAGGTGGATTAGCTACTAGTGCTTGCAATTCACTAATGTGGCGTGCTGATGTAATTGCAATGAGAAAGATAACCTTCCAAGAAAGAAATTTCAAGGAAGTGGTAGCTAAGGGTTCGAAAGGTGGCTTCATGAGCTGCCCAAGAACCAGATTCAAGTCCCATGCTACCGGAGGTGGTCCAATGGGAGGCTTAGTTAGAAGGAGGCCTCTCATGAATCTTGCTATAAGAGGATGAGAGGAAATAGGTTGTTCATTGAGAGGTTTAAGAGAAGCTGCAATAGCACTCAAATGGACTCTTACTGAATTTGTCTTAAGGCCCGCATTAGACAAATGGAGAAGATACTCCAGTAAAGATTCTAGAGGTATGGCAAGGGGGTTAAGACCCTTTTCTGAACATCAAACAGAACCTTTTCCACTTGAAAGCATAAGAACGTCTAGTGGAAGGTTTTCTAGGAGCATAAAGGACATCTTTCACTAGCTGAGAAAGATGAAGATCTTGGAGATCTAGGCCTTCAGCAATCAAGCCCTGAGATGCAGGGACTGGGGATTGGGATGCCATAACATCCTGTTCTCCTGAGATAGGAGATCTGGAGCAGACCCTAACTCCAGGGAGGGAGCTTGAGAGAGATGTAGAAGCAAAGGGTACCACACTTGCCGTGGCCAATGTGGTGCTATGAGGATCATGTGGCCTCTGTCTCTCTGAAGCTTGAAAAGGGTTTTGGGAATTAGGGGAATGGGTGGAAAGGCATACAGGAAGTCTTGACCCCAGTGAAGGAGGAAAGCATCCTTTGCCTGAGCTCCCTGAGCCGGAGTTCTGGAACAGAACCGGGGAAGTTTGGCATTCCACGGACTTGCAAAGAGGTCTATGTCCGGGGTTCCCCAAAGTTGAAAAATTTTAGCCACCTGGTCTGCATGCAGAGACCACTCGTGTGGAAGGAGAACTCGACTGAGTCTGTCTGCCCAAGAGTTTTGAACGCCTGGAAGATACACTGCCAGAAGATGAATGTGATGCTCTCTGGCGAGGGCCAACAGTCGCAGAGCTTCGTTGCAAAGCGACAGAGAGCCTGTTCCCCCCTGTTTGTTCACATAGAACATGGCTACTTGATTGTCCGTATGAATAAGGACTGTTTTGTAGCTGAGCAGGGTGTGGAACACTTGCAGAGCAAGGAAGATTGCTCTGAGCTCCAAGAGATTGATATGTAGACAACTCTCTTGTGGAGTACAGGTGCCTTGGGTGGAGAGGTCTTGCAGATGAGCTCCCCAACCCACTGGAGAAGAATCTGTTGTAAGAGTTGCTTGGGGCAGGGGTTGCTGAAAGGGGGACACCAGCAACAGGTTTTGAGTGGACTTCCACCACTGGAGAGACAAAATGAGACGACTTGTGTTTGCTATTCTGTCTGACAGGCAACCTGATGCCTGGGTCCATTGGGTGGATAAAGTCCAGTGAGCTGCTCTCATGTGAAGGTGAGCATATGGTACCACATGCACGGTGGATGCCATGTGGCCTAGCAACTGCAACATTTCTCGAGCAGTTAAAAAGGGCTTTAGGACTGCTTGAGAAGCTAATTGCACCAAGCGAAGGCAACGGCCTTGGGGAATGTAGGCCCTTGCCTTTGTGGTATCCAGTAGGGCTCCTATGAACTCTAGAGACTGAGTAGGAGTTAGACTGGATTTTGGGATGTTTATGACCAGCCCTAAATACTGAAGCATACACATTGTGCAAGATAGAGAAGTCCTGGCCTCTGACTGTGTTGGAGCTCGAATGAGCCAGTCGTCCAAGTAAGGGAAGACTAATATTCCCAGAGTGCGTAGAAATGCTGCTACCACAGCCATGCATTTCGTGAACACCCTTGGTGCAGAGGCCAGACCAAAAGGAAGCACCCTGTATTGGTAGTGCTTTCCTTGAAACAAAAACCGAAGAAACCTTCTGTGGGTTGGATGGATGAGAACATGGGTGTATGCATCCTTGAGATCTAGAGAACAAAGCCAATCCTGACTCTGAAGGTATGGAAGCAGAGCTCCGAGAGAGATCATTTTGAATTTCTCCTCGACAAGGAATTTGTTCAATTCTCTGAGATCTAAGATAGGTCTGTATCCTCCTGTTTTCTTTGGGATAAGAAAATAAGGGGGATAGAACCCTGTGCCCTGTTGATGAAGAGGCACTTCTTTTATTGCCCCTTGGGCAAGAAGGATGGTAACCTCCTGACCTAACAGGTCGATGAGAGAGGTTTGAGAATTGAACTGCTTCACTATTGTGGGAGGGGGCATGCTTGAAAAATGAAGTTTGTACCCCTCTCTTATGATGGAGAGTGTCCAACGCTCTGCTGTTATTTGTCCCCATCTGGGTGCAAAATGGCATAACCTTCCTGGAATGGTGGACGGTTCTGGTCCCTCCAGAGCCAGAAAGGCTAAGTTCTCTAGCTGAAAGTCAAAGGCCCTGAGGAGGCTGAGGCTGCTGGCCCGGTTGAGGCCTAGCAGCCTTTGCTTTCTTCTGTTTGGGTGGTTGCTGACGTTTGGTTGAAAACTGACCTGCAGAAGATGCCTGCTGACCATAAGCAGGATAAAATCTTTTCTTTCTAGAAAAAGGTGTATTCTTGAACAACGTTTTCCTAACAGGATCAGCAGTAGGCTAGTCTATCCAAAATGGAATTTTCAGCATCCATTTCATTGGCTTTTTCTTGCCAATCTTTACCAAACAGGTTCTCACCAGTACAAGGGATATTTCCCAATTTATCTTGTACCCAGAGCTCTAAATCAGATGCTGGGAGTCAAGCAATTCTACGTGCACCTATGGCAATAGCCGAGGTCCTGCTTATACATTCAAAGCAGTCAAAGGCTGCACGGTTGGAGAATTTAGAGACATCTTGGGCATATTTGAGCCAAGTGAGAAACTCCTGACTTTTATCGTCAGAGATGAAAGGACTTAAAGTCTGTAGGTGATCAGTAAATTCCTTTAGGAACATTCCCATGCAGAGACTATAGGAACTGATTCTTGCAGCAAGCATGGAAGCTTGAAAGACTCTACGTCCAAAAGCATCCAGAGTTCTGCATTCACGTCCTGGAGGATTAGAGGCATGTCTTTTTGCACTTCTAATCCTTCTCATAGCAGATTCCACCACACTAGAGTGGTGAGGAAGCTGAGTTTTATGCAAACCAGGACAAGGAGGGACACGATACATAGTATCTAACCTAAGAGAATGAGGAGAGGTGGTAAGAGGTGTTTCCCACATCCTCAACATGAGATCATATAGAATATCATGAATGGGTAGGGTAGCTGCCTCCTCAGTTGTTTTAGGATATTGTAAAATATCCAACTCCTTGGCCCTTGGCTCTGTTTCAGAGGCCCCGAGGCCCCGAGCCACCTCTCGGATGAAGTCTTGCGTTTAGGGGAGGCGGACTCCTGTAGAAGCATCATCGCTGCATCGACAGAACTTTCAGAATCCTCAGATTCTTCTGAGGAATCGAAGTATCGCCTGTCTGGATGCTCCTGCAGAGCCCGATACCCGTACCGAGCAAAATCGGTATCGGGAATAACCGGTACCAGGGAACCGGTACCGGCGGCCATCGAAGGACAGGGTACCGGCATAGCAGGCATCGATGCCGATGTCGATGCTATCGGTACCGGTTGCGGTACCGGTGGAGTTGTCTGTCGTGGTACCAAGGGCATCGATGCCACAAGGAAAGCCGATAGACTGCGTTCTATGGACAGAATTCTCTGGTCCATAGATGCTGCCAATGCCTGGAAACCGGTACCGGTGGAAACTGCCGGTACCCCAGAGCATGGCACCAGGAGATCTGTCGAGGCTGAGCCATCGAGAACATCCTGGAACCCTGATGATGGTGCTTTGGAAGCCGAAGCCTCCCGCCGGGGTAATTTTGCCGGTGCAGAATCCTCGAGGGCAACGCCAGAGGCATCTCGATGCTTAGAAGGAGATCTACCCTTTGAGGACCGGCTAGACTTATGTTTAGTTACCTGAGATCCACGGGAAGAAGCAGCAGCCCTGGAAGACGTTGATAAATTGGAGAGAGGCAGTTGGAAAAGGCGGGAAGGCAGCACGCAGGCGCTGTGGGATGCTCCCAAAAGCTTTCTGATTGGACGCTGGGGAGCGTTCCCGCGCAGGCTCCGTCGGTACCGACGATACCCATATGTGATGACTAGATTCCTGCTTGTTCCTGGAGATCAAAACTTACAAACAAAAAACACCAAAACTCCCTAAAAAGACAGAAACTGTCAACCATGAAGATAAAGGTCATGATTATCAATCATGGACATAAGGAACAAAACAAAGTCAGTGATGTGCTTCAGTGGCCATGGTGTCTATGAAATGAACCAGAATAAAACAATAAAATCTAAAATAAAATGCAACAAGAAGAAATCAATACATACGCAGACAAAAAAAGCTCGACATCATTCATGTAACTCAAAATAAAACCTGCAGAGCAGTTGACTTGAAACATTTAAAGAATAAAAAAGTATTAAACAAGGAGAACAAAAGGTCAAACAAATTCTGGATTATGAAAGGTGAAAACAGCATAGGAACCTGGAGAGGATGGAGGTACAGAAGAGGTGCTGCTTCCTCAATAGGCAACTAAGAATGGTTGGTCAGCCTATAGTGCAGTGGTTCCCATACTTGGGGTCACATCATCAATGGATGGGGGTGGTCACTGAAACATGGCCATTGCCCCTTCTCTCTGGATTTTCACTGTGACCTAAGCCAAGAAGAGGCAGTCACTAGTCAGCATGTGGCCTGTGGGCAAGTGAACATTCATAGGCCCTTACTCCCTTCTGGGTAAACTTCCTGTTAGACTGGAAACCCTTGCTAAGTACTGTGCTCTGTAAGCACACACTGTACACTGACATAGGGGTCCCTGTGCTGACTGCTGCTGCCACTACTATTGCTGCTGCTTTTCTGCTTTAGATGAGTGGAGGGAGGCTGGAGATTTGCTATTTTGATATCATCATCTGGGGTCGTGTGAATTTTCAGTTACTAATATGGGGTCATATGGGATAAAAGTTTGAAAAGCATTGCTATAGTGTTTGAACCTGGTGATAGTTCCATTTTATTTTATTTTGTAAACTTAAGAAACAACACAGCATACAGGTTTAAGTACATTTAAGAAAGCATAATGACAACACTATGAAACATTTAGAAAAATAAAAAGGAAACAAACTTGATAAATCAGTAATTGCAAATTTCAGGGACGAATACTATCCAAGGCCTGAATAAAATAGAAAGTTTTCATCTTCCTAAATACAAAGTAGGTAATTTCATAACAGAGTACTTATGTCAAAGTTCCAAAAAAACATCTATTTTATAAAGCTATATACCTTTATAAAAGAGGCTCCCAGAACTATGCTCTAATAGCGCACCAATTTAAACCTGTTCCAAACGTGTAAATATTTGCATGTACTCTAAACATGTGGAGAGGCCATAAGGTACTAGGATGTATTTCAGATTGTTTGCTCTACCATCTCTAATGGATTTAAAGATCTTCAATACTACCTTAAATTTGATTTTTCGAGCAATTAGGAGTCTATGTAATTCCCTAAGAACAGATTACTTCCATAGGCGCCCATATAAGAGGCTTGGGGAGGCTAAGCATTTTCAGCACAAATCATCTGCAACCTGAGTCAAACCGACAGGCTGAACTGCTCATTTACCTGCCTACCCAGTCGTGGCAAGGCAAATAGGTGTCTTAGCCCTGGGGCCAGCATTTTCCTCACCCCCTCACTGCTGACACTAATGTTGTTGCTGCTTCCTGAGATCTGCAGCAGTGGTAAAAAATGTGAAAAAGCAGGAGTCCATTCAGTATACAGTACCTTTGTGCTCCTGCCGGCTCTGCTGGTTCCACCTCTTCTTACATGAGCTTCCTATTTCTAAGGGTTGGGAACAGCAGCGCCATCAGCAGTGCCAAAGTATTGCATGCTTTTTCACCATTTCACACCACTTTTGCAGGTTCCAGGAAGCAGCAGCAGCAGTGGGAGTCATAGTAGAGAGGGAAGAACAGAATATGCTGGACTGGAGTGCTACAGTAAGGGAAGGTTGGTAAGCTGTAGATAGACGCAGTAAAAAGAGGGTGACCAAAGACTAGATAGTAAGGAGGAATAAAATCTGAATGGACAGAGAAGCAGAAAAATGAAAGAAAGCTGAAAGGAAAAGGGCAGTGCCAGAGGTAGATATAGAGGAACAAGAGAAGATGACAGTAGGAGAGAGAAAAATGACAAATGAACAAGAGATCATGGAAGGAGAATTAAGAAAAGAGAGAGGAAAACAGAAACCAGAGACTAGGACCAACACAATTAAAAAACTAAAATAGCAGAAAACAAAGATGGTAAAAAGAATTTTATTTTTCATTTAGTGATTGGACTGTCCATTTTGAAACTTATATCTACTGTCCAGGGGTGAGACTACCATGAGACCACCTGAGGCGGTTGCCTCAGGTGGCAGTTTGCGGTGGACGGCACTCAGATGGCGGCGGCACTCCAGCTCTGTTTTAATTTTAGATTTGCCACCTCTGGCCTGCCACTGCCTTCCCACCACTTTTTTTTCTTGCTCAAACATTCTTGAGAAAAAAAAAAGCATCGGAAAGGTAGTGGCAGGCCAGAGGCAGCAAAATCTGAAATAAAAACAGCCAGAGTGCTGCTGCCGGATGAATCAGCCTGAAGGCTTGCAGGAACATCCTGGCGGCAGCGCAAGAAGAGAGGTGCAGGTAGAGGGAGCGGGGACAGGAGGACGTGCTGGAAAATGAGGGGAGACTGGGGGACAACAGGGGAGGGGGCAGGAAGACAAATGCTGGAGGGGGGGCAGGGAGACGAATGCTGGATTGGGGGGGGGAGGAAGCAAGAAGACAAATTCTGAACTAGGAACAATTCTACCCGGTAAGCTGGGTAAGCGCAACAAGGGGTGCCAATGCCATGAGGGTGCTGTCGCTAGCTACCATGATGGCCTGCAGAGAGCCTGCCCACAAGACACACTGCTTCTGCAAGCGGAAGGCTTTGACTAGCGACTGTGACCTCTAACAGCTTTCTACCCACGGCAGCAGCATGTCCTGTGGGCAGGCTCTCCACTAAGCCGCCAGCACTCCGCAGGTCATCCTGAATGGGGAATGGGGGCGGGCAACCAGCAATAGTGCCCTGATGTTGGTTCCTGCGGGAGGCTGTATTTCTCTGCGTGGCACTCATAGCTCCTGCCTGCACAACATACTGCTCCCACAGGCAGAAGGGTGTGTGAGGCAATGATCATGGCCCAGAGAAGCAGACCCTGCCCACGGGGTCAGCATATCCTGAGGAAGGGGCTGTGCAAGGCCAATTGTGCCCTGCTGCTCTGGGCTTGGATCACGGTTTGCACAGCCCCTGCTTGTGGGACATGATGCTCCATGGGCAGGCTCTGCCTCTTGTACATAAATTGGGGGGCCACTGAGGAAGGGGGACATTGGGAGGTGGACATGAATGGACACAGGGAGTCAGATGGGAGATGCTCTGTGTGTGGGGGGGGGGGGAAGGAAGGCAGCAGGGATAAGATTGAGGTGGGAGATTAGGCAGATACTGATCATGGAAATGGGTGGGGAGAAGCACGGAGGGGTGACTGAGTGGTGATGTTGGCCAGGGGGTTATAGGGAAACTATGGGAAAATGCTGGACTTGTGGAGGGGGAGACAGAGGGAAGATGCTGTACACTGGGTAATAAGGAGAGAAGGAAATGCAGGACATAGGGGTAATAGGGATAGAGAGCAGAGAAGACTGATGGGGTAAATAGACTGAGAAAAACAGAGAGATACTGAACATGTGAGTAATAGGGAGATGATGGTATGGTATGGAGATGGGGTAGATGCTGGTTGCGGGGGGGGATAGGAAAGGAGATGGCAGACATGGAAAGAAAGAGAGCGGAGGTATGGATGGAGAGAAAGAGAAAGCCAGAGAGACATTGGATGGATAAAGCACAGTTACTTACCTGTAACAGGTGATCTCTGGGAACAGCAGGAATAAGTCTTCACATATGGGTATCGTCGGTACCGACGGAGCCTGCGTGGGAACGCTCCCCAGCGTCCAAAAGGAAAGCTTTTGGGAGCATCCCACAACGCCTGCGCGCTGCCTTCCTGCCTTTCCTAACTGCCTCTCTCCAGTTCGAGTTTTAAGCTGAGACAAAGAGAGAGAGAGAGAGAGAAAGGAAAGGAAAGATAGATAGAAAGATGCAACTCCTAGGGGAGGTGGGTGGGTTGTGAAGACTTATTCCTGCTGTTCCCAGAGATCACCTGTTACAGGTAAGTAACTGTGCTATCTCCAGGAACAAACAGGAATGAGTCTTCACATATGCTAAGGAGATCCCCAAAGTTGTGAGTCCCTGAGAAGGGCTCTACCTTCCCTTATGGATCTCGGGCATCCAACCAGGGATGGGGGGTAGGAGTTGATTAGGTATGGAACAAGTGTTTGAGAACAGCCTGACCAAACAAGGCATCCCAGTGGGAGTCCTTGTCCAAGCAATAATGGGCTGTAAAGGTATGAACCGAGGCCCAGGTGGCCGCTCGACAGATTTGGTCGATGGACACAGAATTTAGATGAGCCATAGAGGCTGCCATGGCCCTCACATTATGAGCTGTGACATGGCCCTCCAGAGAAAGGTTCTTACTTTGGTAGGCAAAAGAAATACACTGAGCAATCCAATTGGACAGAGTTCTCTTAGAGACTGGAAGTCCTAAATGAGAGGGATCGAAAGCAACAAAGAGTTGAGAGGACTTTCTATGTTGCTGTGTCCTTTGTAAGTAAAAAGCAAGCGCTCTCTTACAATCCAGGGTATGGAGATTCCTCTCTGCACTTGATGCATGAGGTCCTGGAAAAAAGACAGGTAAGTATACCTCCTGGTTCAGATGAAAAGGTGAGACCACTTTAGGCATAAAGTGTGGATTTTTAAATTTTTAAAAAGGGTTCCAGGGGTGATCCGGGAAACTACAGACCGGTGAGCCTGACATCAGTACTGGGAAAAATGGTAGAAACCATCATAAAGAATAAAATTACTCAGCATGTAGATAGTCATGACCTAATGGGAGACAGCCAACATGGCTTTAGACAAGGAAGATCTTGTCTTACTAATCTGTTATGTTTTTTTGAAGGAGTGAATAATCAGGTGGACAAAGGTGAGTCGGTTGATATTGTCTACCTGGACTTTCAGAAAGCCTTTGACAAGGTCCCTCATCAGAGACTTTTGGCAAAACTAAAGAGTCATGGGATAGGAGGCAGTGTACTATTGTGGATCAGGAACTGGTTAAAAGACAGACAGCAGAGGGTAGGGCTAAATGGCCAATTTTCCCAATGGAGAAAGGTGAATAGTGGTGTACCCCAGGGATCTGTGCTGGGTCCGCTGCTTTTTGACATATTCATAAATGACCTGGAAAGTAGAATAACGAGTGAGGTTATCAAATTTGCAGATGACACAAAACTATTTAAAGTTGTTAAAACCCAAGAGGATTGTGGAAAATTGCAAGAGGATCTTGATAAATTGGAAGACTGGGCATCAAAATGGCAGATGAAATTTAATGTGGACAAGTGCAAGGTTATGCACCTAGGGAAGAACAACCCAAACTATGGTTACATGATGCAAGGTTCCACATTAGGAACCACCATCCAGGAAAAAGATTTAGGCGTCATTGTGGATACCATGTTAAAACCCTCGGCCCAATGTGCAGCAGCGGCCAAGAGAGCAAATAGAATGCTAGGTATGATAAGGAAAGGAATGGAAAATAAAACAAAAGATATTATAATGCCTCTATATCGTTCCATGGTGAGACCGCACCTTGAATATTGTGTGCAATTCTGGTCGCCGTATCTTAAAAAGGATATAGCGATTTTAGAAAAGGTTCAGAGAAGAGCCACCAAAATGGTAAAGGGGATGGAAGGATACTCCTTTGAAGAAAGGCTAAAAAGGTTGGGGCTCTTTAACCTGGAAAAGAGACAGCTGAGGGGAGATATGATAGAAGTCTATAAATTAATGAACAGAGTGGAATGGGTAAACGTAGATCGATTGTTTACGTTATCAGAATATAGAAAGACTAGGGGACATGCAATGAAGCTACAGGGTAAACTATTTAAGACTAATAAAAGAAAATATTTTTTCACTCAACGTGCAATCAAACTCTGGAATTTGTTACCGGAGGATGTAGTAAAGGCTGTTAGTGTAGCTGGGTTTAAAAAAGGTTTGGACAAGTTCCTGGAGGAAAGGTCCATAAACCATTATTAAGAAGGGACCCAGGATATCAATGCTTGAACCAATACAAACATTGTGGAACCTGTGTCCCTTGGGGAAACTGCTAGGTACGTATGACCTAGATTGGCCACTGTTGGAAACAGAATACTGGGCTTGATGGACATGTTCTTATGTTCTTATGGTCCTGAGGACAACCTTGTCATGATGGAACCTTGTATAAGGAGGATTAGCCACCAAGGCTTGCAGCTCACTGATGCGGCGAGCTGAAGTGACTGCAATGAGAAAAATAACCTTCCAGGAAAGGAATTTCAAGGAGGTAGTGGCTAAGGGTTCAAAGGGTGGCTGCATAAGCTGGCCAAGAACCAGATTCAAGTCCCATGCCACTGGAGGTGGTCTAATGGGAGGTTTAGTTAAAAGAAGGCCTCTCATGAATCTTGCTATAAGAGGATGAGAGGAAATAGGCTGTCCATTGAGAGGTTTAAGGGATGCTGCAATAGCAATCAAATGGACTCTTACTGAATTTGTTTTAAGGCCTGCATGGGATAAATGCAGCAAATACTCTAGTAAAGAATTCAGAGGTCTTGCAAGAGGGTTAAGACCCTTCTCTGCACACCAAATGTAAACCTTTTCCATTTAAAAGCATAGGAACGTCTAGTGGAAGGCTTTCTGGAAGCATGAAGGATATCCTTCACTTGCTGAGAAAGATGCAACTCTTGAAGGTCTAGGCCTTCAGCAACCAGGCTCTGAGGTGAAGAGACTGGGGATTTGGGTGCCACAACGTTCCCTCCTCCTGGAACAGGAGGTCTGGAGCAGATCCCAAGTCCAGGGAGGGAGCTTGAGAGAGATGCAGAAGTAGAGGGTATCACACTTGGCGTGGCCAATGTGGTGCTATGAGGATCATAGACACCTTGTCTCTCTGAAGTTTGAACAGTGTCTTGGGAATTAGGGGAATGGGTGGAAAGGCATAGAGGAAGTCTTGCCCCCAATGAAGGAGGAAGGGATCCCTGGCCTGAACTCCCTGACACGGAATCCTGGAACAGAACCGAGGAAGTTTGGCATTCCACAGACTTGCAAACAGGTCTATGTCTGGGGTTCCCCAAATTCGGAAGATCCTGGCTATCTGGTGCCCATGGAGGGACCATTCGTGTGGAAGCAGAACTCGAATGAGTCTGTCTGCCCAAGAGTTTTGAACCCCTGGAAGATACACTGCCATGAGATGAATTTGATGCTCTCTGGCGAAGGCCCACAATCTCAAAGCTTCGTTGCAAAGCGACAGAGAGCCAGTCCCGCCCTGCTTGTTCACGTAGAATATGGCTACTTGGTTGTCCGTGTGGATGAGGACTGTCTTGTAGCTGAGCAGGGTGTGGAAGACTTTGAGAGCTAGAAAAATTGCTCTGAGCTCTAAGAGGTTGATATGTAGAGATGTCTCCTGTGGAGACCAGATGCCTTGAGTGGAGAGATCTTGTAGATGAGCTCCCCAACCTCTTGGAGAGGCATCTGTTGTAAGGGTTGCTTGGGGTAACACCTGTTGAAAGGGGGACCCCAGCAACAGATTTTGAGTGGACTTCCACCACTGGAGAGAGCAAAAAAGGCGACTGGAGGTTGCTATTTTGTCTGACAGGCATCCTGATGCCTGGGTCCATTGGGTGGACAGAGTCCATTGAGCTGCTCTCATGTGAAGGCGAGCGTAAGGAACCACATGCACAGTGGATGCCATGTGGCCTAACAGTTTTAACATCTCTCGAGCAGTTAAATGGGATTTTAACTGAATCTGTGAGGTTAACTGCACCAAGCGTAGGCAACGGGCCTGGGGAAGATAGGCCCTTGCAGTTGTGGTATCCAGCAAGGCCCCTATGAACTCTAGAGACTGAGTAGGGGTGAGATGGGATTTTGGAATGTTTATTACTGAAGAACACGCCTTGTGCAGGCTAGGGAAGTCTGGGCCTCTGACTGGGATGGAGCTCGGATGAGCCAGTCGTCCAGATATGGGAATACGAATATCCCTAGAGTGCGTAGAAATGCAGCTACTACTGCCATGCATTTTGTGAACACTCTTGGTGCAGAGGCCAGACCGAAAGGAAGCACCTTGTATTGGTAGTGCTTTCCTCGGTAAAGGAACCGAAGGAACCTTCTGTGTGTTGGATGGATGAGGACATGGGTGTATGCATCCTTGAGGTCTAGAGAACAAAGCCAATCCTGACTCTGAAGGTATGGAAGGAGAGCACCGAGAGAAATCATCTTGAACTTCTCCTTGTATAGAAACTTGTTCAATTCTCTGAGATCTAGTATGGGTCTGTAGCCCCCTGTTTTCTTTGGGATAAGAAAGTAGGGGGAGTAGAAACCTGAGCCCTGCTGAAGAAGGGGTACTTCTTCTATTGCCCCTTGGGCAAGAAGGGTAGCAATCTCCTGACCCAGAAGGTCGAGGAGAGATGTTGGAGAATTGAACTGTCTCACCATGGTGTGAGGAGGAAGGTTTAAGAAATGAAGCTTGTACCCCTCCCTTATGATGGAGAGGGTCCATTGCTCTGCTGTGATTTGTTCCCACCTGGGAGCAAAGTGAGCTAACCTTCCTGGAATGGTGAGAGGCTCTGGTTCTTTTAGAGCCAGAAAGGCTAAGTTCTCTAGTTGAAAGTCAAAGGCCCTGAGGAGGCTGAGGCTGTTGGGCCGTAGCAGCCCTTGCAGCCTTAGGCTTGGCCTGTTTAGGTTGTTGCTGTCGCTTTGCAGCAAAACGACCTGCAGAAGATGCCTGTTGACCATAAACAGGATAATATCTCCCCTTTTTGGGAAAAAATCTCTTTTTGAACAACCTTTTCTTAACAGGAGCAGAAGTAGACTTTGAACGTCTATCTAAAGCAGAATTTTCAGCATCCATTTGAGTGGCCTTTGCTTGCCAATCTTTGCCAAAAAGGTTTTCACCTGTACAAGGAAGATTTCCTAGTCCATCCTGGACCCAGGGTTCCAAATCAGAAGCTTGTAGCCAAGCAACTCTGCGTGCACCTATGGCAATAACCGAGGCTCTGCTAGCACACTCAAAAGAGTCAAAGGCTGCATGGTTAGAAAACTTGGAAACATCCTGGGCATGTTTAAGCCAGGTGAGAAACTCCTCTCTTATCTTCTGAAACAAAAGGAGATAAAGTTTGTAGGTGATCTGCAACCTCTTTTAGAAACATCCCCATATAGAGACTATAGGAGTTGATTCTAGCAACAAGCATATTGGCCTGGAAAATTCTCCTGCCAAAAGCATCTAAGGTTCTGCATTCTCTTCCTGGAGGATTGGATGAGTGTCTTTTTGCACTCTTTATCCTCTTCATAGCAGACTGCACCACAATAGAGTGGTGAGGAAGCTGAGTTTTATGAAAGCCAGGACAAGGAGGAACACGGTACATGGTGTCCAACCGACGAGAATGAGGGGCGGTGGTGAGAGGTGTCTCCCATATGCCCAACATGTGATCATAAAGGATCTCATGAATTGGTAAAGTAGTTGCCTCTTTAGGAGCCTTAGGATATTGCAAGATATCCAATTGTTTGGCTCTAGGCTCTGCTTCAGGGGCCACTGAAATGGAGAGGCCCCTGGCCACTTCCCTAATGAAGTCTTGAAAAGACAAGTCTTCTGGAGGAGACATTCTTCTTTTTGGAGAAGAGGGCTCCTGAGGAAGGATTACCGATGCTTTGACAGAGACCTCTGATTCATCAGAGTCTTCAGAGGAATCGAAGTATCGCCTATCTGGATGCTCCTGCAGAGCCCGATACGCGTACCGAGTGGTATCGACATCGGGAGTGATCGGTACCGATTCGGTACCGATGGGCATCACAGAACAGGGTACCGCTGCAGTCGACACCGAAGCCGATGTCGATGCAATCGGTACCGGCACCAGTATCGGTGCCAGAACCGGTACCGACAATGGAGTTTGTTGCGGTACCGGAGGCGTCGCAACTTGTATGAATGCCGTAATGGCATGCTGCATGGTCAGAATATTCTGATCCATTGACGCCACCAATGTCTGGATGTCGGTACCAGTGGGAACCACTGGTACCCAGAACATGGCAACGGGTGATCGGTCGAGGCCGAGCCATCGATGTTAACCTGTGACCCCATAGATAAAGCTTTGGAAGCCGGAGCCTCCCGCCAGGGTAATTTTGCCGGTGTGGATTCCTCGAGAGCAAGCCCGGAGGCATCTCGATACTTGGAGGGAGATCTACCCTTCGAGGACCGGCTGGATTTGAGTTTGGTTACCTGAGATCCATGGGAGGAAGCAGCAGCCCTGGAAGACGTTGATGCTACCGAAGCTGCATCAGAGGGAAACAGGGTACTGAGCTTGGCTGCTCGATTCTGTAGACCTCTTTTAGACATCATGGAACAGGACTCACAATCCGTGATGGAGTGGTCAGGACCCAAACATTTTAGACACCAGTCATGGGTGTCAGTGACAGAAATAGTGCTGTTGCACTTCATGCACTTTTTAAACCCGGAAGCAGGCTTCTCCATGAGGAGAATTTCTCATAGGCCTAAGGCCAAAGAAAAAAGCACAGAAGTGAAAATAGTAGTCTTTTTTTTTTTTTTTTTTCTTAAGAAGAAAGACCGACCGGCGGTACCGGTCCGACGTAGAAGAAGGCAGATGCGCGACCAAAGAAATAAAATAAAATAAAGAACTTCTTCAGCGGTGACAGGAACATGACCTGCTGGCTCTGCGGAAAAGAAGAACTGGAGAGAGGCAGTTAGGAAAGGCGGGAAGGCAACGCGCAGGCGCTGTGGGATGCTCCCAAAAGATTTCCTTTTGGACGCTGGGGAGCGTTCCCGCGCAGGCTCCTTCGGTACCGACGATACCCATATGTGAAGACTCATTCCTGCTTGTTCCTGGAGATTGAGAGATGTTAGACATGGAAAGTGAAGAAAAGACTGGGGAATAATGGATCAGGGAAAAAGAGCTGGGGAAAGCGTAGTTACTCACCTGTAACAGGTGTTCTCCAGGAGCAGCAGGAATCAGTCCTCACTTATGGGTGACGTCGGCGCCGACGGAGCCCTCGCGGAGCAATTTTCCCCAGCTTTCAAAGAAAGCCTTTGGGAATTGCAGCGCGCATGCGCGGTCGTCTTCCCGCCCGAGGGTGCCATCTTAGCCAGTCAGATGACATAGCTAAAAAAGACAGCATAAAAATTTGCAAAAAGAACATAAGCAGACGATTGCAACTCCAAGGGGAGGAGGGAGGGTAGTGAGGACTGATTCCTGCTGCTCCTGGAGAACACCTGTTACAGGTGAGTAACTACGCTTTCTCCAGGACCAAGCAGGAAGTCAGTCCTCACTTATGGGACTCCCAAGCTCAAGGCTACCGGAGACCCTAAGCACAAAAATGAGCTCCCTCTAGCTCAGCAGCACAGAAGGATAGAATCTTCGCTGAATTATCACCCACCGGTAGCCCACATCCGGGATGGAGGGTAGGAGTTGCTCAGACCTCAAAGAGATTACGGAGGACTGCCTGTCCGAAAGCACTGTCCCTACGGGACTCCCTCTCGAGACAGTAATGGACCGCAAAAGTCTGGCTCGAAGACCAAGTAGCGGCCCGGCAGATGTCTGCCAGCGGAACAGAGCGGAGGTAAGCCACTGACGTGGCCTTTGCCCGAACGCAATGAGCCGTGACTCGACTTTCTAAGGAGAGTCCGGCTGCCCCATAAGCCCAAGCGATACAGTCCGCAACCCAGATGGACAGAGTACGCTTGGAGACCGGGAGCCCCAATTTATTGGGGTCAAAAGACACAAAAAGCTGAGCAGCTTTACGGTGCTCCCGCGTACGGTCAAGGTAGAAGTTCAATGCCCTTCTACAGTCCAGGGTATGGAGGACCGTTTCAGCTCGGCTGGAGTGTGGTCTGGGAAAGAAGGTTGGAAGTACCACCTCCTGATTGATGTGAAAAGGGGAGACCACTTTAGGCAGAAATTTCGGGTGAGTCCGTAGGACTACCCTATTCTTGTAGAACCTAGTGTAAGGGGGATCAGACACGAGGGCCTGCAATTCACTTACGTGTCTAGCGGAAGTGAGGGCTATCAAGAACAGTGTTTTCCAAGACAGAAAACGGAGAGAACAGGTAGCCATAGGTTCAAAAGGCGGACAGGTGATCTGCTGCAAAACCACATTCAGGTCCCAGTCAGGCGCTGGCGGGCGCAGAGGTGGTTTAAGTAGAAGGAGACCTCGGAGAAACCTCGCTACGAGAGGGTCGTTGGAGAGAGGTCTGCCGTCCACCGGCACATGATGTGCTGAAAGAGCACTGAGGTGAACTTTGACGGAGTTGGACTTAAGTCCCAGATTAGAGAGGTGCAGCAAGTACTGCAAGATCACGGACACCGGGCAGGAGAAGGGATCCTGAGACTGTTGGGTACACCAGACTGCAAAGCGACGCCATTTAAGGGCGTAGCATTTGCGGGTAGAAGGCCGTCGCGAAGCCAAGACGACCTCCTCCACCTCCGCCGGCAGGAGAAGGGGAGCAAGGACTACCCTCTCAGCAGCCAGGCCATGAGGTTGAGAGACCTGAGGTTGGGGTGCAGTAGGGACCCCTGATCCTGAGTGAGGAGATCCGGTTGTACCCCCAGAGGGATTGGATCCTCCACCGCCAGTTGCAGCAGGAGCGGAAACCACGGCTGCCTGGGCCAGCGAGGGGCCACCAGGATCATGAAGGCTTTGTCTCGGAGAACCTTGAAAAGAGTCCGAGAGACTAACGGGATGGGAGGGAGAGCGTACAGAAGGCTCCCCGACCATGAGATCAGAAAGGCGTCCGCCGCAACCCGAAGGGGGTGTGGCTGACGAGAGCAGAAGCGAGGAAGCTGCCGGTTGTGAGGACTGGCAAAGAGATCCACCGTGGGGAGGCCCCACTTGAGGAAGAGCTTCTGAACTATCAAGGGATCCAGACGCCACTTGTGCGGCTGGAGGACCCTGCTGAGTTTGTCCGCAAGGCAATTTTCTTGGCCCGGGAGATAAACTGCCTTGAGGAGAATGCCGTGACTGACGGCCCAAGAGCAGAGCTTCTGTGCCTCCCGGCAGAGGAGGAAGGAGCCCGTGCCCCCCTGCTTGTTCACGTAGAACATGGCAACTTGATTGTCCGTCTGGACAAGGACGGATTGGTGGGAAGTCAGGTGGGAGAAGGCCTTGAGAGCTAGGCGGATCGCCCTGAGCTCCAGGAAGTTGATCTGCTGAGCAGACTCCCACGTGGTCCAGAGGCCCTGAGTACGTGCCTCTTGGCAATGTGCTCCCCAGCCCAGGAGGGATGCATCGGTGGTCAGCACCCGGGTCGGCTGAGGTGACTGGAAAGGCATTCCGAATATCAGGTTCGGCTGCCGGAGCCACCACCGGAGAGACGAGAGCAGCGGCTCGGAGACGCGCACTAGGTCTGCCAGGCCGCCTGTGGCTTGTCGCCACTGCTGGCGGAGACACCATTGAGCAGACCGCATATTCAGGCGGGCATTGGGGGTCACATGGACGGTGGAAGCCATATGGCCGAGCAGTCTCAGGAAGCGCCTGGCGGAGACCAGGGGCTGGCTGCGAAAGCGGTCGGCTAGGTCCATGAGCCGTTGAGCCCTGTCGAGCGGTAGGTACGCTCGTGCCCGAGGAGTGTGCAGCCTTGCGCCGATGAACTCGAGATCCTGTGAGGGGAGCAAAGTGGACTTTGCGAAGTTTATAACAAAGCCCAAGTGCTGCAGCAGAGTCACCGTGCGGCACGTGGCGTTGGTGACCTCCTGAGCGGACGCTGCTCTGATGAGCCAGTCGTCGAGGTACGGAAAGACATAGAGGCTGTGAAGCCGGAGATGGGCCGCCACGACCGCGAGACATTTTGTGAAGACTCGCGGTGCGGAGGATAGGCCAAAGGGCAGTACTCTGTACTGGTAATGATTTCCTGCCACCACAAACCTTAGGTATTGGCGGTGGCTTGGGTGGATGAGGATGTGCGTGTAGGCATCCTTTAGATCCAAGGAGCATAGCCAATCTCCCTGCTGGAGGTAGGGCAGAAGGATTCCAAGGGTAAGCATTTTCAACTTCTCCCGCACAAGGAACTTGTTGAGGTTGCGCAAGTCCAGGATGGGTCTGAGGCCCCCTGTTCTCTTTGGTATCAGAAAATACCTTGAATAAAAGCCTTGACCTCTCAGGTGGTGGGGCACCGGTTCCACCGCCTGTTCCTGCAGAAGACCTGCTAACTCCTGAAGGAGCAACTCCCTGTGCAGAGGGGGGCGCGAAGGTTCTCCCGGAAAATAGGAGGGAGGGACCTGATGGAAGTGGAGAAGGTAGCCTTCTCGCACGACCTGAAGTACCCAGGCATCTGCGGTGATGCTGGACCACCTGTGGGCGAAGTGAACCAGCCGGCCTCCGGTGCTGGGAGGAACCAGCAGGGGGGGAGAGGCTATGCTGAGCGAGTCAAAAACCCCCACCCTGCTGAGCAGGGGCTGGTGGTGCAGGCTTGGGGGCTTGCTGCCTACGGGACCCGTTACCCCGTCCCTTGGCCTGCTGGCCCTGTTGGGGAGCTGCAGGGGCCTGATAATGGGGGTACTGTTTGTAGGCAGCCGCCTTCCTCGGGTAAAAGGACTTTTTTCCCGAGCCCTTCTTTTTCTGGGAAGGGGCGGAGGTCTTCCTAGAAAGCCTGGTCCTGGTGAGAGTCTCAGTCTCAATTTCTGCAGCCTTTTCCGCCATGGGCTTGCCAAAGAGGTTTTCGCCTCGGCAGGGGACATCGACCAACTTGTCCTGTACCCAGGGCTCAAGGTCTGACGACTGAAGCCAAGCCTGTCGGCAGGCACCGATGCCGGCTGCGGCCACTCTAGCCGAGGCCTCAAAGCCATCATAGGCTGCTCGGGACATGAACTTTGAGCATTCCCGAATGCCCGTGGACAAGGCTAGGAACCTCCGCAAGGGCTCCTCGGAGAGACCAGCGGAGAATCCGGCTAGCTCTTTAGCCAGATCCCGGAGATACATGCCCATGTAGAGCTGGTAAGTCTGGACACGGCATGCGAGCATAGAGCCCTGGAAGCACTTCTTGCCAAGGCCATCCAGGTTACGGGCCTCCCTTCCAGGAGGCACCGAGGAGTGCATCTTCTGGCTCTTAAGACGATGCATGGCCGATTCCACTACCATGGAATGGTGTGGCAGCTGTGCCTTCTGAAAGCCAGGGCTCTTGCGGACCCGATAGATAGAATCGACCCGCTTGCTCAGGACCGGCGAGGAGGCCGGACTCTCCCACATGCGGAAGAGTAGTCGTTCCAGCATAGGAGGAACCGGCACAGTAAAGTGCTCCCTCGCGGGAGAGTCATACTGGAGGGCGTCGAGCTCTTCGGCTCGAGGCTCCTCCTCGGGATCCGCAGGGAAGGCCAAAGCCTTGGCCATATCCCTAACGAAGTCCGAGAACCGGGCATCCTCCGGGGGGGACTGCTTCCGAGGCTCGGACCCGGTGAGTCCGATGGGACACACCGAGTCCGGAAAGAATCGGGTGACTCTTCCTCCTCAGACTCCCAGACCGACTCCGACGAGGACTCGGTGGGGTCGGCCCGGGCAGGGTGCGGCGCCAGCCGCCCCGACGTCGAGGGAGTCGGCGTCGGCGACCTCGGTCCCGAACGGGAGGCCGAGGGTGACCTCGACCGAGGATCGACCCGAGTTCTCATTGACTCGAGGATCGGCTCGGTCTCCGGGGTCGACTTGGACATCGACGTCCCGGCGGTCGGGGCAGCGGCGCCAGCGAGGCCAGCGAGCAGTGCCCGCTGCTGGTCCATGAAGGCAGACAGTCTGCTCTCCAAGGCCGTCAACCTGAGTCCGAGCTCAGGTGACCCAGCAGCCCCCGACTCGGGCCCCGACGGCGTCGGGCCCGACGTCGGCTGTCGCGGAGGCGAGTCCAGAAGGACCACAGGACTTACCCGGGCAGGCATCTCCGACTCCAGGCGAGGTCGCTTCGGGATGTGTTCCTTCTCCAAGGACCCGGGGCGGCTGTCGGGGCTATGCGACCTGGCCCTCGCGGAACCAGGAGCGTCCACCGACGCCGCCCTCGCGGGTTTTTCCTTCCGACGATGGTCCCCGGAGGGAGAACCCCGGTCGGAGGAGCTCCGGCGACGGTCCGAGCTGGAGCCTTTCGACGCGGAGGCCTCCGACGAGGTCCGGGTACGGCTGGGGTCAGCGAAGATTCTCTCACGCTGATGCCGCCGACTCCTCAACGCCTTTGAGGACAGTTTGCTGCAGGGCCCACAGATCAGTTCCTCATGATCCGGGCCCAGGCAGCGGAGGCAAAAGTCGTGTGTGTCGGTTAGTGACATATTTCGGTCACACCGACCACACCGCTTAAACCCACTGGCAGCCATCGGGGGAAAAAGGGCCCCTGCGAGGTCAAAGGACCGGGCTGCCAGGGAAACCGAAAACGAAAGCTGACTAAGTCAGAAAAACCGAAAAAAGTAAGCGGACTCGAGACCGGCGTCGCGAGTCCGGGCGGGAAAACGATCGGCGTCGAACCGAAAGAAAAAAGGATAAAACAAAGAAGAAAATCAACTTTTTCGCGGGGACAAGACGGGGACGTCTGTAGGGCTCCGCGGAAAAAAGAAGACTGGCTAAGATGGCACCCTCGGGCGGGAAGACGACCGCGCATGCGCGCTGCAATTCCCAAAGGCTTTCTTTGAAAGCTGGGGAAAATTGCTCCGCGAGGGCTCCGTCGGCGCCGACGTCACCCATAAGTGAGGACTGACTTCCTGCTTGGTCCTGGAGAAAGAGTATTTACTCACCTGTAACAGGTGTTCTCCAGGAGCAGCAGGAATCAGTCCTCACATATGGGTGACGTCGGCGCCGACGGAGCCCCCGGGCGGAGCATTATTGTTTATTTCACACTTAATATACCGCCCCCCATAACATCGGGGCGGTTTACAAAATAAAATTAATAATTAGAGAAAGAGAAAAGAGAAATTACAATAAATGATAGAAAGAGAAGAAAGTAAAGGCAGAACAGGCAGGTAGACCAAAAGATAGGAGACAAAGAAATGAAATTCGGGGGGGGGGGGGGGGGGAAGCTATGGAGAATAGATGAGTCTTGAGGAGAGAACGGAATTTGGGATATGATTCTTCTGTACGGAGTTTGGTGGGAAGGGAGTTCCAGAGAGAGGATCCTAAATAGTAGAATGCCGATTTCCTGGTAGATTGCAGATGAGCTTTGGAGGGTGCTGGAAGGTGAAGGCGGTTAATATGAATGGACCGAATACTGCGTGAGGGAGTATAGTAAGTCAGTAGATCCGAAAGGTAGGCAGGTGTAGAGAGATAAATGGCTCTATGGGTTAAGGTGAGGACCTTAAAGGATATCTGGAAGTCAATTGGCAACCAATGAAGGTGGTGCAGCAGAGGGGTGACATGGTCGCGGGGCGAAGCGTGGAGGATCATGCGAGCAGCTGTATTTTGAATTAATTGGAGACGGCGTTTTTGATATTGGGGGAGTCCGGCAAAAATAGTATTGCAGAAGTCTAATCTGGTGATGATCAAAGAGAGAAGAAGAGTGGTGATGGCCTGAATGGACAAGAAGGGGCGAATAGCACGAATTTGTCGGAGATGCAGAAAAGAGCACCGAGAGATGTGAGAAATATGGTCATGAAAACTAAGGGCGCTATCAAGGAATACTCCAAGGTACCGAAGCTTAGGAACTAAAGTAATGATGGAGCCTGCGAGAGATGGGGCAAGTGAAGGAGTAGGAGAGGTGTGCGGGAACCAAATTGCAGCAGTCTTTTTTACATTGAGTACCAGACAGTTGGAAGAGAGCCAAGAAGAAATAGTGGACAGACAGTCTTCTAAAGGTGATATATCAGGGTGAGATGACGAAGTGTGATGCAACAGAAAAATATCATCAGCATAGAAGTAGCTCGAAATCCCAGATTGCTGGATGAGTAGGGCCAAGGGGGCAAGAAAGACATTAAACAATAAGGGAGCCAGAATTGATCCCTGAGGGACACCACAGGGGAGTGGAAAGCGATCGGAGGAAGAAAGGGTGGAGGAAACAGCAAAAGACCGATGACATAGAAACGAATGAAACCAGTGATACACCAAACCACGAATGCCTGCATCCCTAAGGCGAGAGAGGAGAAGGGCGTGATCCACCAGGTCAAACGCTGTGGAGAGATCAAGTGATACCGCTAGAGTGATGTTGCCTTGGTCATGAGAAGTATGAATTTCATTTAAGACAGCTGTAATTGTGGTCTCAACACTAAATCCGGATCTAAATCCGGATTGCCTGGGGTGAAGGAAAAGTGTAGAGGCAAGGTAATGAGAAAGCTGTGAGAATACTACCTTCTCCAAGAGTTTGGAAGAGAAAGGGAGATTGGAGACTGGGCGGTAGTGAGCAGGGACAGAAGGATCAAGGGTAGGTTTTAAGAGAGGGCGGACTGTGGCATGTTTCCAGGGGGTAGGGAAGAGACCAGATGACAAGCTAGAATCAATGATAGTCAGAAGGGGTTGGAGTAGTGTAACAGGAGGTTCAGAGAACCAAGTAGAAGGAATAGGATCCAGATCACAGGTAGTTTTACGGGTAGTAGACAGTAATTGAAGCAATTCTGGGGATGAGATAAGAAAGCCTTTGGGAATGCAGCACACATGCGCGGTCCCCTTCCCGCCCAAGGGTGCCATCTTGCTCAGTCTGAAAGACAGCAAAAATCAAAATGAAGTATATGACTGCAACTCCAGGGGAGGAGGGAGGGTCGTGAGGACTGATTCCTGCTGCTCCTGGAGAACACCTGTTACAGGTGAGTAACTACTCTTTCTCCAGGACCAAGCAGGAAGTCAGTCCTCACATATGAGACTCCCCAGTTCTAGGCTACCGGAAACCCTAAGCTGAAAAAATAGTTCCCTCTCAAGAGCCTCAGCATACGTGATAAGAATATCCTCTAAGAACGGCCCAGTACGGTAGCCCAACACAAGGGCTGGGGGGGGGGGGGGGGTAGGAGTTGCCTAAAACTCAAAGAGATTATGAAGTATCGCCTTTCCGAAAGCACTGTCCCTTTGGGACTCTCTCTCGAGGCAGTAGTGGGCTGCAAATGTCTGGCTTGAAGACCAAGTAGCGGCCCCGCAGATGTCTGCCAACGGAACAGAGCGGAGATGAGCTATTGACACGGCTTTCGCCCTGACACGGTGGGCCGTGACTCAACCCTGCAAGGGGAGGTCGGCTGCTTTGTACACCCAGGTGATACAATCTACTACCCAAGTGGACAACGTACGCTTGGAGACAGGTAACCCCAGTTTATTAGGGTCAGAGGAGACAAAGAGCTGAGTAGCCAAGGGTGTTGAAAGAACTGAAATATGAGATTGCAGACCTGCTATCAGTAATCTGTGAACTATCATTAAAATCATCTCTAATACCTGAAGATTGGAGGATCGCCAATGTAACACCAATTTTTAAAAAGGGTTCCAGGGGTGATCCAGGAAACTACAGACCGGTGAGTCTGACGTCAGTACCGGGAAAAATGGTAGAAACCATCATAAAGAATAAAATTACTCAGCATGTAGATAGTCACAACCTAATGGGAGACAGCCAACATGGCTTTAGACAAGGAAGATCTTGTCTTACTAATCTGTTATGTTTTTTTGAAGGAGTGAATAAACAGGTGGACAAAGGTGAGTCGGTTGATATTGTGTATCTGGACTTTCAGAAAGCCTTTGACAAGGTCCCTCATCAGAGACTTTTGGCAAAACTAAAGAGTCATGGGATAGGAGGCAGTGTACTATTGTGGATCAGGAACTGGTTAAAAGATAGAAAGCAGAGGGTAGGGCTAAATGGCCAATTTTCCCAATGGAGAAAGGTGAATAGTGGTGTACCCCAGGGATCTGTGCTGGGTCCGCTGCTTTTTGACATATTCATAAATGACCTGGAAAGTGGAATAACGAGTGAGGTTATCAAATTTGCAGATGACACAAAACTATTTAAAGTTGTTAAAACCGAAGAGGATTGTGAAAAATTGCAAGAGGATCTTGATAAATTGGAAGACTGGGCATCAAAATGGCAGATGAAATTTAATGTGGACAAGTGCAAGGTTATGCACCTAGGGAAGAACAACCCAAACTATGGTTACACGATGCAAGGTTCCACATTAGGAACCACCACCCAGGAAAAAGATTTAGGCGTCATTGTGGATACCATGTTAAAACCCTCGGCCCAGTGTGCAGCGGCGGCCAAGAGAGCAAATAGAATGCTAGGTATGATAAGGAAAGGAATGGAAAATAAAACAAAAGATATTATAATGCCTCTATATCGTTCCATGGTGAGACCGCACCTTGAATATTGTGTGCAATTCTGGTCGCCGTATCTTAAAAAGGATATAGCGATTTTAGAAAAGGTTCAGAGAAGAGCCACCAAAATGGTAAAGGGGATGGAAGGATACTCCTATGAAGAAAGGCTAAAAAGGTTAGGGCTCTTTAAACTGGAAAAGAGACGGCTGAGGGGAGATATGATAGAAGTCTATAAATTAATGAATGGAATGGAACGGGTAAACGTAAATCGATTGTTTACGTTATCAGAATATAGAAAGACTAGGGGACATGCAATGAAGCTACAGGGTAAACTATTTAAGACCAATAAAAGAAAATATTTTTTCACTCAACGTGTAATCAAACTCTGGAATTTGTTACCGGAGGATGTAGTAAAGGCTGTTAGTGTAGCTGGGTTTAAAAAAGGTTTGGACAAGTTCCTGGAGGAAAGGTCCATAAACCATTATTAAGAAGTGACCGAAGATATCAATGCTTGACCCAGTACAAGCATTGTGGAACTTGTGTCTCTTGGGGAAACTGCTAGGTACATATGACCTAGTTTGGCCACTGTTGGAAACAGAATACTGGGCTTGATGGACCTAGGTCTGACCCAGTATGGCATATCTTATGTTCTTATGTAGTCCTTCGATGCCCCTGCGCACGTTATATGTAAAAAGACAACGCCCTCTTACAGTCCAGGGTATGCAAGACTGTTTCAGCCCGGCTGGTATGCGGCCTGGGAAAGAAGGTCGGAAGAACCACCTCCTGGTTGAGGTAGAAAGAGGAGATGACTTTTGGAAGGAACTTCGGGTGGGAACGTAGGACCATCCTGTTCCTATAGAACCGTATGTACGGTCTATCAGAAACCAGAGCTTGTAGTTCACTCACATGTCTGGCCGAGGTAAGAGCTACCAGGAAGAGTGGTTTGCAAGAAAGGAAGCACAAATGGCAAATAGCCATCAGCTCAAACAGTGGGCGAGTAAGTTGCTGCAAGACCACGTTCAAATCCCACTCAGTCGCCAGTGGACGAACCGGAGGCTTGAGAAGAAGCAGACCTCTGAGTAAGCGTGACACCAAGGGGTGAACCGACAGACTATCCCTCCACCGGTGAGTGGTGCGCTGATAGAGCACTGAGGTGGACCCGAACAGAGTTAGACTTAAGGCCTAGGTCTGACAGGTGAAGTAGATACTGCAGTACTACTGGCACAAGGCAGGAGAAAGGATCTTCCTTGCGCTGAGCACACCATATTGTGAACCTACGCCACTTGAAGGCATAGGACTTTCTGGTGGACTGCCTCCTAGAGGCCAAAACCACCTCTTCAACCTCCTTAGGTAGAAGCAAGGGAGCTAGCACTATCTTTTCAGCAGCCAGGCCATCAGATTGAAGGACCTGAGATTTGGGTGCAGAAGGGAATCCTGATCTTGAGACAGATCATCGTGTTGCAACCCCAGAGGGAAAGGAGTTTCCACCGCCAACTGTAGCAGAAGTGGAAACCATAGTTGCCTTGGCCATCTGGGGGCTACCAGAATCACCGAGGCCTTGTCCCGGAGAATCTTGAACAGAGTTCGGGCCACCAGGGGCGTGGGAGGAAACGCATACAGGAGGTCCGTAGACCAAGAGGTCAGAAAAGCATCTGCTGCCATTCTTAGGAGATGCGACTGTCTGGAGCAAAACCTGGGAAGCTGACGGTTCAGTGGGCTTGCAAAGAGATTGGTGGAAGTCCCCATCGTAGAAAGATCTGCTGGACCACCAATGGATTCCACTGCCATTCGTGGGGCTGGAGAATCCTGCTTAGCTTGTCTGCTAAGAAGTTCTCCTGACCAGGTAGATAAACTGCTTTGAGAAACATGCCTTGTTTTACTGCGAAGCAGCAAGGGGCCTGCGCCTCCTGGCATAGGGGCCTGGGCCCTGTGCCCCCTGGCATAGGGGCCTGGGCCCTGTGCCCCCTTGCTTGTTCACATAGAACATTGCTACCTGATTGTCTGTCTGAACTAAGACAGACTGGTGAGAGAGGGCATGAGAAAAAGTCTGCAGAGCTAAGCGGATTGCTCGCAGCTCCAAAAGATTGATTTGCTGTGTGGCCTCCCAAGGAGCCCAGAAGGCTTGCGTGCATGTGCCCTGACAATGTGCACCCCAGTCCTTTAAAGAAGCATCGGTCATCAGCACCCTTGTGTGTGCTGGGGCCTGAAAAGGTACCCCCCTAAGAAAGTTTGGGAGATGTAGCCACCACTGCAAAGAGTCCAAAAGTGGTTTGGACACCTTTACTCTGTCTCGGAGGTCGCCTGTGGCCTGCGCCCACTGAGCTCTGAGGCACCACTGAGCAGCCCGCATGTGCAGATGGGCATTCGGCGTCACATGTACCGTGGATGCCATGTGGCCCAGAAGCCGCAGGAAGTGCCTGGCAGAGACCTGAGAATTGCTGTGGAATTGGTTGGCCAAGTCCATCAGTCTGTGGGCCCTGTCCTCGGGCAAGTAAGCTCTTGTCTGCAGGGTGTCTAATCTTGCCCCTATAGACTCTAGGTTCTGTGAGGGGAGCAAAGTGGACTTTGTGTAGTTTATGACAAAGCCCAGATGCTGAAGAAGAGAGACAGTGCGAAGAGTGGCTTGTCTGGCCTCCTGGAGAGACTGGCCCCTGATGAGTCAGTCGTCCAGGTATGGGAAGACAAAAATTCCCTGATTCCTGAGATAGGCCGCCATCACCGCCAGGCATTTGGTGAAAACCCTGGGGGCGGAAGTTAGGCCAAAGGGAAGTACTCTGTACTGAAAATGGTTTCCTCCCACCACAAATCTGAGATATTGTTGGTGGTCTGGATGAATGAGTATGTGAGTATAAGCATCCTTTAGGTCTAAGGAGCATAGCCAGTCTCCCTGCTGGAGGTAAGGCAGCAGTATCCCAAGGGTAAGCATCTTGAATTTTACCCTCTCCAGAAACTTGTTTAGGTTTCGCAAGTCTAGGATAGGCCGGAGGCCTCCTGTCCTTTCTGTTACCAGGAAGTACCTGGAGTAGAAGCCTTGCCCTTCCAGGTGGTGAGACACCGGTTCCACCGCCTGTTCCTTTAGAAGACTTGCCAACTCCTGAAGGAGGAGGTTTCTGTGCAGAGGGAATCTTGGAGGCTCCCCTGGAAAGTAGGAGGGGGGTAGCTGGTGGAAGTGGAGCATGTAGCCCTTCTGGACTATGCTGAGGACCCAGGTATCCCCTGTGATGGCTGGCCACCTGTACAGGGTCAGCCAACCTCCTGTACTGAGTGGAGCTAGCTGTGTAGAAGAGGCTATGCTGTGGAAGTCAAAACCCTGCTCCCTGCTGTGCAGGAGCTGGAGCTGGCGGCTTGGGGGTCTTCTGTCTACGGAGCCCATGCCCCTGCCCCTTGGCCTGCTGACCCTGTTGGGGAGATGGAGAGGCCTGATACCGAGGGTAGGATTTATAGGCAGCACCCTTCCTCGGGAAAAAGGACTTCTTTCCCAAGCCCTTCTTTTTCTGAGAAGGGGCAGAAGTCTTCCTGGACAGCCTTGTCCTGGTGAGAGTCTCAGTCTCGATTTCCGCAGCCTTTTGTGTCATGGGCATACCGAAAAGGTTTTCACCTCGGAAGGGGACATCAACCAACTTGTCCTGCACCCATAACTCCAGGTCTGATGACTGCAGCCAGGCCTGACGGCGTGCACTGATGCCGGCCGCGGCTACCCAGGCCAAAGCCTCAAAGCCATCATAGGCTGCTCGAGAGATAAACTTCGAGCACTCTCGGATCCCTGTTGACAAAGCCATGAACCTCTGCAAAGGTTCCTCAGAGAGGCCAGCTGAGAACCCGGCAATCTCCTTTGTCAGGCCTCGTAGGTACGTGCCCATGTACAGCTGGTAGATCTGAACATGGCAAGAGAGCATAGAGCCCTGGAAGCACTTTCTACCGAGGGCATCCAGGTTCCGGGCCTCCCGACTGGGGGGGCACCGAGGAGTGCATCTTCTGACTCTTCAGACGGTGCATGGCCGATTCCACAACCATGGATTTTTGCGGTAGCTGTGCCTTTTGGAACCCAGGGCTCTTACGGACTCAATAAATGGAATTGACCCATTTGCTAAGAACCGGCACTGAGGCCGGTGCCTCCCACATACGGAAGAGCATCCATTCCAGCATCGGAGGAACCGGTACAGTAAAGGCTTCCTTCGGAGGAAAGTCATACTGGAGGGCATTGAGCTCTTCGGCTCTGGGCTCCTCCTCGGCGTCTGCAGGGAAGGCCAAGGCTTTGGCCATGTCCCTCACGAAGTCCGAGAACCGGGTATCCTCCGGGGGGGGGGGGGGGGGGCCGTCTCCGAGGCTCAGACTCCGGTGAGTCCGAAGGGACACACCGGGTCCGGAAGGTGTCCAGGGACTCCTCGTCCTCCGTCTCCCATGCCGAATCCTCCGAGGAGGAATCGAGCAGCTCCGGCCATGTGGGGCTTGGTGCCACCTGCCCCAACACCAAAGGTATCGGCGTCGACGACCTCGGCCCCGCATGGGAGGTCGAGGGGGACCTTGACCAAGGATCAACTCGAGACATAATTGACTCGAGGATTGGCTCGGTCTCCGGGGTCGACTTGGACGTCGAGGTCCCGGTGGTCGGGGCAGATGCACCGGTCAGACCGGCGATCAGCACCCGCTGCTATTCCATGAAGGCAGCCAAGCTTCTCTCCAAGGCCGTCAACCTGAGTCCAAGCTCAGGAGACTCATCAGCCCCCAACTCGGGCCCTGACGGTGTCGGGCCCGATGTCGGCTCCCCCCGAGGAGAGTCCATGAGGACAACTGTACTTACGTAACTCGGGGACTCCGGCTCCACATGAGGTAACTTGGATGGCCTCTCTGACTCCGAGAGCCCGGGGTGGCAGTCAGGGCTACGCGACCTGGCCCTCGAGGATCCAGGAGCCTCCACTGACACCGCCCTCACAAGCTTCTTCTTCCTTCTGTGCTCCCGGGTGGGAGACTCCCTCTCAGAGGAACCCCAACGGCGCTCGGGGTCAGACTCCCGAGATGTCGAGGCCTCTGACGAAGTCCGGGCCCGGCCGGAAGCAGAGGCAGAGAAAATTCTCTCACGTTGATGCTGACAGCTCCGAAGCGACTTCAACAACATTTTGCCGCATGGGCCACAGGCCAGCGGGACATGGTCGGGCCCGAGGCACCGAAGGCATCAGTCATGTGTGTCGGTGAGAGACATAAGTTTCTTGCACCTATCACACTTTTTGAACCTGCTGGCAGCCATCGGGGGAAAAAGGGCCCCTGCAAGGTCAAAAGACCGGGCTGCCAGTGAAAACACAAAAAGAGCGCAAACACTAGTCACGAAGGACAAAAAACAAAAATCAAAACTGCGGACTCGATACCAGTGTACCGAGCCCAGGCGGGAAAGGGAACCGGCGTCAAACCGGAACAGAAAAAGCCAAAATAGCCGATAAAAATCTACTTTTCCCGGGTGACACAAACTCACGTCCGTTGGGCTCTGCGGAAACAGAAAGACTGAGCAAGATGGCACCCTTGGGCGGTAAGGGGACCGCGCATGCGCGCTGCATTCCCAAAGGTTTTCTTTGAAAGCTGGGGAAATGCTCCGCATGGGGGCTCCGTTGGCGCCGTCACCCATATGTGAGGACTGACTTCCTGCTTGTCCCTAGAGAATGGAAGGACCGGTGTGAAGGTTGAAAAGCGGTAGGTAGATCGTGTAAAAAAGAGGAAGACTGAGAACTGGATAGTAAGGAGTAGTGAAATCTGGGTGGCCAGGAGAGAGAGAAATAAATGGAAGAAAGGTGGAAAGAAAAAAATCAATATTCAAAATGGAAGGAAGTGAAGAAAACAAAAGAAGAGATAAGAAATGGCAGATGGACTAGAGACTGTAGAAAGAGAGCTAAGAGAAGAAAGCAGAAGCCTCAGATCGGGACAGCATGATCAGAGTATAAAAATGCTCAGACCACAAAGGTAGAAAAAATGTTTTATATTCAAATGAGTAATTGGACTTTGCACTATTTTTATATTTTACACAGTACAGGGAAATGCATCTTTTATTTCTCTGGTATTGCACTGCATGCAGAGTCTGGCTTCTTGGGCTTTCAGTTTAATTTTTTTGTACATATTTTTATTTTTACTTTTGGTTATCCTCACTTATTCTGTACTTGGTGAGGGTCTGTGCTCTGAGTGTGTGACTAAGGCCAGGCGTTCTGTTAACATGGCATTTGTACAAAGGGACCTGTACTGTAGTAATTGAACTTGTTTAGCTTTTCAATAGATGTATGGATGTTCTAGGGCCCGCTGCAGTATTTATAGTGCTGCTTTTATCTGAGTAGGCCCCTTGATGTATGAGTTTTGGAAGTTTATGCTGGTATGGTATATTTCATTTGGCCTTGTAGATCATCAGTGACATTTGTAGGGTTTTGTATTAGTTCACAATATGCCTGGTACTGGAGAATGTTTATGTTAGTGAAATGATCAGAATCAGAATGTTTTTTTAATATATTGAATTCTGTGGGTGAATGTCCTACACCTCTGCTCTGCACCCACTGTCCAGGGAGAGGTTTCTGTGGATGCAGAATATATATTCAAAAAGAAAGAGAACTATAATGCAGTTTATAACAAAATAAAATGAATTATAATTTTATAATTTGGTATTATAAACTGCGCTGTGATTCTCACTTTTTCTTTTAGTTCCTTGGAGTATGAGCATCTTGCATTTCCTGTTTTTTTCAGAGGGTGGGAAGTGCTGTTGGGGCGCCAAGTCACTCATGTTATGTGGAAGTGGGAGGTGCTGCATGGTGCTGTTGAGTCCTTTTTTGGCATATTTAGCAATATGTTTCTTAAGCTTTGCGCTGGTAACATATGAACATAAGAAATGCCATACAGGGTCAGACCAGGGTCCATCAAGCCCAGTTTCCAACTGTGGCCAATCCAGGTCACAGGTACCTAGTAGGTTCCCAAAAAGGTATACAGGTTCCACAATGCCTCTCTCGGGACAAGCAGTGGATTTCCTGGGTCCTCTTTAATAATAGCTTATGCACCTTTCCTCCAGTAACTTGTCCAAACCTTTTATAAAACACAGCTACACTAACAGCTTTTACTATGATTCTCCGTTAACTAATTCCAGAGTTTGATTACACGGGGCCATAGGCTAACTGCAGGGAGACAATTTTCCTCGCCTATCTTTAAGGTGCATTTCATTACCTGGGCAACATCCAATATCGCTGCTGCTCATTTAGCACCATTCTCCACCTCAGAACGCCCCCAATATGCCCCGATGCTAACCAGATAGCATCGGGGCATATAGGGGACTTAGGAGGGGATATCCAACAGCACTAACCATGTAAGTGCTGTTGAATATCCCCAACTAAAGCATCTACACGATTTACTGGTCTGTAAACCGCGTAGATGCCTTTTGGAAATCGGGCCCTTGGTTCCTAAGCTAGTGCCCTAACCATTAGGCTATTCCTCCAGTCCTATTATTTCACAATATGCCTGGTACAGGAGAATGTTTGTTAGTGAGATGGCCAGAATCAAATCTTTTTTTTTTTAAATTAAATATTCCGTTTTGTGGGTGGATGTCCCAATTCTGTTCCGCACCCATTGTTGAGGGAGGGGGTTCTGTGAATGCAAAATATATGTTCAAAAAGAAAAAGTAACAACCATAACACAGTTTATAACAACAAAATAAAAATGAGTTATAATTTGGTGTTATAAACTGTGCAGTGATTCTCGCTCTTTTAGATCTGTGGGGTGTGAACATCATTTTATTTCCTCCACATTATCTATTTGACTTTTTGATTTGGTTCAGTCCCTGGCTGCAGTTTTGAGAAACCTCCCCCACCTCCTGGGCTCGGGGGGGGGGGGGCATCTCATCCCTTGCCTCAGGCAGCAGATTGCCTTGAGCCTCACCTTCTACTGTCTATATATTTTTCATATTGCAGGGAGAAATGTGCTTCTATTTCTTTAGTGCAGGGGTTCCCAACCCAGTCCTCAAAACACTACTGGCCAGTCAGGTTTTCAGGATAGGAACAATAAATATGTCTGAGACAGATTTGCATGCCTGCCTCCAATGTATGCAAATCTCTCTCATACAGAATTCATTGTGGTTATCCTAAAAATCTGACTGGCTAACTGTATCCTGAAGATGGGTTGAAAACCCCTGCTCTAGTGTTATACTGCATGCATAGTCTAGTTGTCAGGGTTTCAGTTTAATTTTTGTTTACATTTTTTCTACTGTTAATTTGTAGTTATTTATTCTACATTTGGTCAGGGTCTATCTGTTAGGATCAATTAGTTTATTCTCTTTCCCAATAGATGTATTCATATTCTAGTGCCCTGCCCACTGTGATGTTTAATGTCCTGCCTTTTCCTAAGTACGGCCCTTGTTGTGTGACCCCTGGAAGTTAGTACTACTGCGGTATGGTAAAACTGCTCTATAGATCCTGAATGATGTTTGTAGGCTTTTGTATTACTTCACAATATGCCTGGTACTGGAGAGGGTTTATGTTAATAAGTATTGGTTCAGATGATACACTTGTATTGTAAACATGTTTGGTAACTCAACAGTAAACTAAAGGCCAGCAGATCTGAAGCTTAGGGGCTGTTTGGCAAATTCATCAAAAACAACTGATAGGCAAATCATTTTACAGCCGCCAGTAACCACTGGATTTTTGGTACAGTGCTGCTGAACACCACTGTTTACATAGAAGATGCTGGAATGGGCAGTAGGGTGAAGGCTGGAGTTGACTGGTAGTCAACTGTTAAAGGACTTGCATATATTTACAGAATACTGCAAATGCTGTTCTAATTCACATATTGCATTACTTTTTCTTGGCACATAACTCCCCAGAATGTATTCAGTGTGCATATCATCATCCGTGAGAGAGGTACTAAGCGGAAGGCAGCAGGTGCAGCTGCACCAGAGCAGCACAATGAAGGGGTCTTTCCCTGCTGTGTTCAAAGTTCTACTGTCCCTTTACTGCTGATGTAAGTGTTGTGCCAAGACCCACCCTGCCATTGAGAACAGAGGCAATGTACTATTTTGGATTAGGAACTTGTTGAAAGATAGAAAGCAGAGGGTAGGGCTAAATGGCCAATTTTCTCAATGGAGAAAGGTGAATAGTGGAGTACCCCAGGGAGCTGTGCTGGCCTGCTGCTTTTAACATATTTATAAATGACTTGGAAATGGGAATAATGAGTGAGGTGATCAGATGATACAAACTTATTCAAAGTTGTTAAAACACAAAAGGGATTATAAAAAATTGCAAGAGGACCTTGATAAATTGGGAGATTCAGCGTCCAAATGGCAGATGACATTCAAAGTGGACAAGTGCAAAGTTATGCACTAAAGGAAGAACAACCCAAACCACGGATACAGGATGCAAGGTTCCACATTAAGAACCACCACCCAGGAAAAGGATATGGGCATCACTGTGGATAATACATTGAAATCCTCTGCCCAGTGTGCAGCAGTGACCAAGAAAGCAAATACAATGTTATGACTCATAAGGAGAGGAATGGAGAATAAAACCAAGGATATTATAATGCCTCTGTATCACTTACTTTAGTAGTTTCTTGTAACTGATTCTTAAACACTACTTTAAAATAAGGATTTTCTTTTTTGTGGTCTGAAATTGCAGATTTTTCCTGACATTCAAGGGCCACACAATTAAGGAGGAAACTTTTTCTTTCTTTTAAAGCTAGGGTTCTTGCTCTTGCAGGTACCTTTTACCTTAGATATCCCTGTAAGTGTTTAATTATGCTACAGGGTGACAAATATGTCTTCCTAGATCCCTCTCGATTGGAAACGTTCTTGACAGAAAATGAGGTTTCCAATCTGATATCCCAGGATGGTAAGGGGATGTGTAGCATCGTATGCCTTTATGCTCTCAAGTAGTAATCACATAGGAGCACAGTATAAGACGGCAGATCAAGACCAGTATGGTCCATCTGGTCTACCCAGTAAGATGGCTAGAGTGGTTACAACTGCAGCTCTGTGCAGATTAACACCCCCCCCCCAATGCCTTTGTTTAGGGTTGTACCTGCTGCTCCGTGCAGGTCAGCCGCCTCCTATTAAAAAATACTTAAGTTTGCCTTGATTTCATCCTCTTGCTATAAAGGGATCCACTGTGTTTGTCCTATACCATTTTGAATTCTGTCACTGTATTTGCCCCCACCACCTCCATCGGGAGGGCACTCCAAGCATCCACCACCTTTTCAGTGAAAGAAGTATTTCCTGATGTTGATTTTAGGTTTACTGTCTTGCAGCTTCATGTTATGCCCTCTAGTCTTACAGCTTCCACTTCTTTGAAAAAGGTTTGTTTGTTCATTCATACCCTTTAAGTATTTAAAAGTCTGTATCATATGACTAGATGGACTATACTGGTCTTTATCTGCCGTCATATACTATGTTAGTATATCTCTCCTGTCCCCTCCTCTCCTCTAGGGTATACATATTTAGACCTTCAAGTCTCTTCTCATACGTCTTCCAGCACAGGCTCTGAATCATTTTGATTGCCTTCCTCTGAACCATTTCAAGTCTTCTTATGTTCTTTGTAAGATATGGTCTCCAAAACTGAACACAATACTCCAAGTGAGACCTCGCCAATGACTTGTACAGGGGCATTAACACCTCCTCCTTTCTGCTGGTTATTCCTCTCTGTATGCAGCCCAGCATCCTTCTGGGTTTGGCTACCGCCTTGTCGTATTGTTTTGCCACCTTGAGATCCTCAGATGCTAGCACTCCAACGTCCCTCTCCTGGTCCGTGCACGCCAACCTCTCCCCCTATAGCATACATTTCCTTTGGATTTCTGCATCCTAAGAGCATGGCTCTGCATGTCTTCTCATTAAATCATAACTGCCAAGCATTAGACCATTCTTCCAGTGTTTTTAGATCTTTCCTCATGTTGTCCACTCCCTCAGAAGTGCTCACTCTGTTGCAAATGTTTATGTCATCTGCAAAAAGGCAGACTTTTCCATTCAGTCCTTCCACAATGTCACTCACAAATACATTGAACAGTATTGGTCCCAGGACTGATCCCTGAGGCACGCCACTATGCACCTTCCTTTCTTCTGAGTGAGTTCCATTTATTACTACCTTCTGTCGTCTGTTCATTAACCAATTTCTGATCCAGTTCATCACCTTGGGACCTATCCCCAGGCTGCTCAGTTTATTAGTAAGCCTCTTATGAGGAATAGTATCAAAGGCATGCCCTTGATCTAGTTCTCTGGTCACCCAGTTAAAGAACTCAATCAAATTTGTTTGGCATGATCTTCCCCAATGTTGCCTCGGATCATGCAATCCATTGGTTTCCAGAAAGGCCACTATTCTTTCTTTCAAGAGCACCTCCGTTACTTTTCCCACCACTGAGGTAAGGCTTACCAGCCTATAGTTTGTCGCTTCTTCCCTATTACCACTTTTATGAAGAGGTACCACATCAGCCCTTCTCCAGGCCTGTGGAACTTCTCCCATCCTGTGGAACTTCTCCCGTCTCAAAGGATCTATTAGAAACATCCTTTAAAGGCCCTGCCAGAACCTCTCTGGGCTCTTTCAGTATCCTGGGATATATCCCATCTGGTCCCATGGCCCTGTCCATTTTCAGTTTTGCAAGCCATTCAAGAACAGCATCTTCTGTGAATGGTTGGTATCTACTCCACTCCCATTTATATATTTGTCATTCTTTTTTTGTCCTTCTCCAGGATTTTCTTTTGTGAAAGCAGAAGTATTTGTTTAGCATTTTCACTTTTTCAATGTCACTTTCTGCAAATCTGTCCTCGGCACTTTTGAGTCTTGCAATTCCCCCTCTGATCTCACTCTTCTTCTGAATATACCGAAAAAGTTTTGTCTCCACACTTCACATCTTTAGCCATCTTTTTGTCTGCCTTTGCTATCCTTATTTCTCTCTTTTAGCTTTATCCTGTACTCTTTTCCGTGTTCCTCTTTTTGAGATCTTCAGAATTTTATGAAAGCTGTGTTTGTTCCTTTATTTGTGCATTCACTTCTTTGGAGAACCATATAGGTTTGCTTATCCTCTTGTTTTTATTTACTTTCCTTACATATTTATCCATTGCCCTTTTATTTAGCCCACTGCAATTCCACGTTCCTTATCTCCTCTTACCCTGCCAACTTCTCCTTCAGGTACTTTCCCATTTTACTGAAATCAGCGTTTTTGAAGTCCAGGGCTTTGAGTTTTCTGTGACTGGATTCTGCCTTGGCTTTTACCTCAAACCATATTGTGTGATGATCACTGCTGTTCAAATGGGCACTCACCCGGACATTCGATACGCTAGCTCCATTGGTGAATACTAAATCCAGCATCAAACTTTTCCTGGTTGGTTCCACCACCAGTTGTCTGAGCAATGCTTCTTAGAAGGCATCCACAATCTTTTTACTTCTTTCCAAATTTGCTTAAATCCAATCCATATCTGGTAGATTAAAGTCACCCAATATAATCACTTCTCCCTATCTTTGCAATATCAATGATCAAGTGGATGATAGTGCCATCTCCTTTTTCTAACACAATCCACAGCACTGCTTCTTTTCCCCATGTCCCCTGCATTTCAGCAGCTTTAATATTGCTTTGGACATACAGAGCTACTCTTCCTCCTTTTCTGCCTTCTCTAGCTTCTCTAAATAAATTATAACCAACTATGGCTATATTCCATTCATGCGACTCACTAAAACATGTTTCTGTAATGGTGACAATGTCCAAGTCCAATTCCACCATCAGGGCTTCCAGGTCAGAAACTTTGTTGGCTAGACTTCTAGCTTTGTGCTCATTGCCTTCCAGCTATTGTTGGTTGACTTGCTTGTATTTTGGACAGATTTTGTTCCAGACTCCTCTTCCCTCTTGTCATTGATGTGTAGATAAATATGATGACTATTAACAATGTTATTATGTTCTTGCTGGGAGTGACGTCCTGAACTTGTTTTTTCCCATCTGTCATCCCCTTTCCTTAGTTTAAATGCCTGTCCACATATTGCCTGAATTTTTTGATTAGGATCCTTTTTCCTGCCACAGAGAAATGCAGTCCATCACCAAAGTACAACTTCTTCTTGTTCCCTCCATTGCCCCAGCTGCCTATTTCTCTAAATCTTTCTTGTTTGCACCAACTTTGGAGCCACGTATTAAAGTTGGTTATGTGATGCAGACTCTCTTCCTCCTTATTATGAAAAGGTAGAACTTCTGAGAATGCTATAATGTTGACAGTGGGTTTAAGTTTTCCTCCTTAAAGCTGAAAGTCCCTTTGTACTGTAGAGATACTATCTCTAGGCAGGTCATTTGTACCCAAGTGGATGACATCAGTTGGAATGCTTTCTTTCTGCACTGACTATGCCAGTAATTTGATTTGTATTCCTGCTGGCTGAAGAGCCTGGGAGGCATATGATCATCTTCTGTCCTTTGGATTGGGTTCCCAAGCTATTCCTTCCGATGATAAAATCTCCAAGTAGTAACAGTTTCCTCATTTGCGATTTTTTCTTCATGTTTATGGTTTATTAAAAACATGATATACCATTTCATGCATTATCAGTAGATTGGGCATTAATCTTCTCATTTAAGGCCACTTATGTTTCCACTAATTGGACACCCTCATTTTCCAAGGCATTGTGCAGGGATATCTCTTGATGAAGAGGGTGTCTCCATATGACAGGTTGCAAGCTACTAGAGCCCACTGTGGCCCATTTGTTCCTGGGATTCTTTGTGGGAGCGGTGGTGGATTGCTTTCAATATGTACTCGAGGGGAGGTGCATTTCATTGCAGCTAATTCTTCCTTTAATAGAATCAATTTTTTATACATAGCAGATAGCTTGAGACATATAGGGCAAGCTCTAAGACTCCAAATGATTCTTCTCAAAATGAAGGCACCACAGCAATTGCATTGAATATATGACATGAAGATTAAGACGGTTATGAAGCAATTTTAGCAGAAGGTGTGTGTTCCACCTAAATGGAGGACAGATGTCTATGATATGAACACTATATATGCAATGCAATTCTAGGGTTGTTGGGGTGAGGAGAGGGGTGGGGTGAGAGAAGGGGTGGGGCGGGTAGGAATTTAAGTGCCCCAGGCCAGTAGACCTTATATAAATTGAGGGTACACTCAAATTTTGATTAAAAAGGCTAGGTAAGGAATTCAGGCAAGCTAAATCTTCCTAAGCTTATAACCAAAATTTAGTTTGTTTGCCACTAGACAGTAGATCAAGGCAGCTGTAAACTGATAGAAATTAGCAAGAAATAAGAAAATAACCTTCTCCTTTGCAAAAGGAACAAAGAGGAAAAGCAAAGCTTTTTTGTGCAGCTACCCTATCACACCACAGTGGTTAAGTAGTATTATAAGTATATAAAACAGGTAATAAATAGGCAAGGAAAATCTATAAGTGCAGTATTTGCAGCTACGTCATGCAGTATTTGCTACTTATTTTTCTTTATGTTTAATTTTCTGTTTTATATTATGCTCCCATAATGAGGGCATATGTTTCTTTGCTTGTTTACTTTACCTTGTATTATGTTACTTTATTGTAATTTGGGCATTGTTTCCTCACTCTTATTGATTAAGTATGTACGAGGGGTGTCCAATATTAAAGGTATAGGCCAAAATTACACTAACATTTGTATTTAAAGAAATTATTCAATACATTCCACCAAAAACTACATACTTTTGTTTACTTCTCCACATAATCGTCGTAAACATTGAGACATTTATCCCAGCGTGACACTAGTTTGAACATCCCTTCACTGTACAGTTGCGTGTCAAGTTGCTTGAAGTAGTCCATAACAGTGTCTTGCAATTCCTCCTGATCCGCAAAGCATTTCCCAGCCAAGAATTTCTTCAAAGGTCCGAATAAATGAAAATCCAAAGGGGCTAAGTCCGGACATTGCATACAGCCATAAGACGGAAAAGGCCGGAACGATTACGCGAAGGAGTTACGGATGGCACAAGATCCCACATGTCAAAACAAACCAATCTGTGGTTGACACAGTGGAAGTGGGAGATCCTGCTACATCCTCTGTATAGTCCGGACTTAGCCCCTTCGGATTTTCATTTATTCGAACCTTTGAAGAAATTCTTGGTGGGGAAACACTTTGCGGATCAGGAAGAATTGCAAGACATCGTTATGGACTACTTCAAGCAACTTGACACGCAACTGTACAGTGAAGGGATGTTCAAACTAGTGTCACACTGTGATAATGTTTACGGCAATTATGTGGAGAAGTAAACAAAGGTATGTAGTTTTTGGTGGAATGTATTGAATAATTTCTTTAAATACAAATGTTAGTGTAATTTTGGCCTATACCTTTAATATCGGACACCCCTCGTATATAATTTGTAAAAATAAAAAAAAATGCCTCTGTATTGCTCCAAAGTGCAACCACACCTTGAATATTATGTGCAATTCTGGTCACCATATTTTAAAAAAGGATATAGCAGAATTATAAAAGGTATAGAGAACAGCGACTAAAATGGTAAAAGGGATGGAAGAATATTCCTACAAGGAAAGGCTCAAAATGTTAGGGCTCTTCAACCTGGAAAAGAGACGGTTGAGGGGAGATATGCTGGAGGTCTATAAACTAATGACTGGAATAAAACGAGTAAATGTAGATCGGTTGTTTACCCCTTCAAAAAGTAGGAAGACTAAGGGACATGCAATGACGCTACAATGTAACCCATTTAAGACTAATAAGAGAAAATATTTTTTCACTGAATGCATAATCAAACTCTGGAATTCGTTACTAGAGAATGTAGTAAAGGCTGTTAGTATAATTGGGTTTAAAAAAGGTTTGGACAAATTCCTGGAGGAAAAGTTCATAAACCATTAATTAAGGAGGACCAGGGAAATCCACTACTTAACTCAGAATAGGCATTGTGGAATCTGTGTACCTTTTTGGGAATCTGATACTTGTGGCCTGGATTGGCCACTGTTGGAAACAGGATACTGGGCTTGATGGACCTTGGTCTGACCCAGTATGACATTTCTTATGCCCAAGTGTTGCTCCCATTTAGCTTCCCCAAACACCCGAGTCACAGACTGCCTATGCCCAACAACAACAGAATGACGATGAAGCAAGCATCATCAAACAGTATACTTCATTCCAAATGTCCCAAGTGGTTAAGAAGAAAAAAATCTTGACATTTGGAATGAAATCTACTGTTTGTTGATGTATTCCCAACAATAAGACATGTTGATGCATTCTGGATAAAGCGTAGTTACTCACCTGTAACAGGTATTCTCCAGGGAGAGCAGGAATCAGTCCTCACATATTGGTGGCATTGGTGCAGATGGAGCCTGCATGGAGCATTTCCCCAGTTTTCAAAGAAAGCCTTTGGAACATACTACCACATATGCATGGTCCCCTTCCTGCCCAAGGATACCATCTTGCTCAGTCAGATGATGGAGCTAGGATGGTAGTAAAAAAAAAATAAGATAGGGAGACAACTCCCATGGGAGAAGGGAGGATTGTGAGGACTGATTCCTGCTGTCCCTGGAGAACACCTTTTACAGGTGAGTAACTACGCTTTCTCCAGGAACAAGCAGGAAGTCAGTCCTCACATACGGGACTCCCTAGCTCCAGGCTGCCAAAGACCAAACCATGACAGCATCAACAGCAACCAATCGGGTAGCCGTGAGTTGCAGAAGGTGAATCCCCACTGAGAGACTCTGCAAGACCCTAGCATCTAGCGACACCATCACTATGGTAGCCTGAACACAGAAGGGTCGGAGGGCAGGGGTTGCCTACACCCCGAGAATATTAGAGTACTGCCTTGCCAAAGGTACTGTTCCTGCGGAACTCGCTCTCCAGACAATAGTGAGTTGCGAACATATGAATTGAAGACCATGTGGCAGCTTTGCAGGCTTCCGTCACCGCCACTGAGTGGAAGTTGGCCACCAACGCTGCCATTGCTCTCATGCGATGCGTTGTGATCCAGTGCTCAAGGGAGAGACCCGCTCACTCAAGGCCGTCCGCCACCCAAGTGAATAGAGTCACGGGGAGCCCCAGTCTGCTGGGGTCATAAGACACGAAAAACAGAGGCACTTTGCGATGGGCCTGGGTCCACTGTAAGTAGAAGGATAGGGCCTGTTTGCGATTTAATCTAGTGTATGAAGTACTAGTTCCTCCTTGCTGGTGAGAGGCTGCATAAAGATAGGGAGGACCATCTCCTGGTTCAGGTGAAAAGGAGACACCGCCTTCGGGAGGAATTTGGGGTGTGTGCAAAGCACTACCCTGTTATTGCAGAACCTCGTATATGGTGGATTTGCCACCGGGACCTGGAGTTTGCTCACTCTTCGAGCAGACATAAGAGCCACTAGAAAGGCCACTTTCCAAGACAGGTACCGCAGATGGCAAGTGGCCAGGGGCTCGAATGGCAGTTTGGTGAGCTGGGAGAGCACCATGTTGAGGTCTCACTCTGCCGCTAGATGATGGAGAGGGGGCTTAGACAATCAGAGGCCCTGGAGGAACCTGGAGACCAGGGGTTGGCCCAAGAGGGGTTTCCCCTTGATAGGGTGATGGTGAGCGGCTATGGCGCTCAGATGCACCCTCATTGAATTAGACTTCAGCCCGATATGGGACAAGTGCAGTAAGTATTGGAGTACTACTTGAACATGACATGCGAAGGGGTTCTCCCCTCTTTCCGCACTCCAGGAAGAGAACCTCCTCCACTTAAAGGTGTAGGCTTGCCTGGTGAAGGGTTTTTGGGAGGCCAGTAGGATTTCCTTGACTTTTCTCAGAAGGTTGAAAGGGGCCAGTGCTACCCTTTCAGCAGCCACGCTGTCAGCGTTAGGGACTCCGGGATGGGGTGCAGGAGGGAGCACCCCTCCTGGGACAGGAGGTCCGAAGCTCAGCCCAGGAGAACTGGGAGTGCCATCGACAGGGAGAGTAGCAGTGGAAACCAGGGCTGTCTCGGCCACCGGGGGGGGGGCAATTAGTATGGCTGATGCCCTTTCGCTCTGGACCTTGAAGAGGGTCTTGGCGACTGGGGGGGGGGGGTCAGTGGGAACCATAGAGTAAGCCCTCACCAACGAGATCAAGGCGGCATCTGCTGCAACTCTCTCCGGATGCGGCTGGCGCGTGCAGAAGTGAGGCAGTTGCATGCTGTCCGAAAAGGTAAAGAGATCCATCATGGGCCTGCCCCAGAGGAAGGAAGAGCCTCTTGACGATCCTGGGGTTCAAACGCTAAAGGACTCTGGCTCAGCCTGTCCGCTAGGCAGTTGTCCTGGCCCTGAATGTAGACTGCTTGCAAGAGCAAGCTGTTGAGAGCTGTGAAAGAGAGAGCGGCTATCGCCTCCTGGCAGATGGGGTACGAGTCCGTGCCCCCCTGCTTGTTGATATAGAACATGGTGACCTGATTGTCCATCTTGATCAGTACAGACCGGTGTCGCAGGCGGTGGCAGAATGCTCGCAAGGCTAGGAAGATCACCTTGAGCTCCAGGAGGTTAATCTGTAGGAGTGACTCCTCCTAAGACCAGCTTACCTGTGTGTGGCGGTCCCCACAATGCGCCCCCCAACCCAGGAGAGAGGCATCTGTGGTCAGAGTCCTCTGAGGCGCATGTACCTGGAAGGACATTCATGCCTGGAGGTGGCGCAAGTTTTGCCACTAGTTGAGGGATTCTTCCAATTGGCAGGTAACCCTGACCCTGTCCTGTAGCCTGCCCGTGGCTTGAGTCCACTATGAGCAGAGGAACCACCGGGCTGCCCGCATGTGCAAGCGGGCTGAGTGTGTGATGTGGACTGTCAAGGCCATATGGCCCAATCAAAAATTAGTCAATTTCAGAGTGAGCAAACTAAGTCCAAAAAACAGAAACTTCACTCTACTATAATACAAGTAGGCTAGTTATCGACATCCATTGTCAATATAAGAAAACAGCCCTATCACAGGTATTAATAAAAGGAGAAAAAAGGCTTCAGAATACCAGGGTCAGGCAAGGTACAGCTTGCAGTTTGAGATTTGAATATGCCATGGAGACTATTTCAGCTAAGTTCTTTGGATGACATGCTTTGGAGGAGAGTATTGTTAGCTGATAGAAATGTGAAAATTACTGAGAATGAAATATGATAATTATTGAATGAAAATTATTGAAAAGGAGTTTTTTTGGCTATTGATGTAATGGGAATGGCATAGGCATGCTTAGTCATACCTGCCTGACCTATGCATTCTGAAGCCTTTTTTCTCCTTTTATTAATACCTGTGATAGGGCTGTTTACTTATATTGACATTGGAAGTCAATACCTAGCCTACTTGTATTATAGAAGAGTGAATGTTTTGTTTTTTGAGGCCATATGGCCCAGCAGGCAGAGGAGACGAGGCAGTACCAACAGGCTGTGTTGTACCTCTCCTGCCAGATGCCTGAAGCATTTTGACCTTTCTCCTGGGAGGACGGCCTTGACATGTAACGTGTCCAACTGGGCACCTATGAACTCCAGACTTTGGGCTGGAGAGAGATGGGATTTGGGGTAGTTGATGATGAACCCAAGGTGCTGCAGGAGGAGTGTTGCATGCTCTATGACCTGACTGATCTCTGAGGCCGTACCCCCTCTGACTGATTTCGTTGTCCAGGTAGAGGAAGATGAAAGCCTCTTATAGACGCAGATGGATGGCTACCACAGTCAAGCATTTGGTGAAGACCCTTGGCAAGGAGGCCAGGCCGAAGGATAGCACCCTTTACTAATAATGCCTTCCCTCTACCACAAACTGTAGGCACTATCTGTGGGAGAGGTGGATTAGGATGTGTGTGTATGCATCCTTTAGATCCAAGGAGCACAGCCAATCTCCCTGGTGGAGATAAGGCAGCAGTGTTCCAAGGGAGAGCATCCTGAACTTCTCCCTTACCAGACACTTGTATGGGCCTGAGGCCCCCAGTTCTCTTTGGGACAAGGAAGTATCTGGAGTAAAAGCCTTTTCCCCCTAGGTGCTTCGGTACAGGCTCTACTGCGTTGTCCCTGAGCAAACCTATGAGCTCAGAAAGCAGAAGGGTCTGGTGAAGGAGAGGTCGCACCAGCTCCTGGGAAGAGACTGGGTGGTACCTGCTCTAGGTGGAGGAGGTATCCCTCCTTTACCACTTGGAGTACCCACTGGTCTGAGGCGACCTTAGGCCACCTGTGGGCAAAGAATGCCAGGTGGCCCCTTGTGGGTTGGTGAAGGTCTCCCGGAGAAGGGGAGGCCCTGTCCTGGGAGTCAAAAGCTCCCCCCAGGTTGGGCGGGGGTGGGACCGGGGTGGGGCAGGGCAGGGCCTGGGGCTTCTGAGGCTTTGGTTTCTGTGCTCCATGGCCTTATCTTTTGGGGTGAGAACCCTGTTGCTGGCCCGAAAAGGACTGGTAGTGGTAACTCTGCTGGAATTGCCTCCTTTTTCCTTGGGAAAAGAGGTCTTTTCCCCACTGGTTTCTTACGGGGTAAGGATGAGATCTTCTTTGAGAGCCTCTGTCGGGTCACCACATCGGCCTTGATCTCGGCCACCTTGTCAGCCATAGGCTTGCCGAACAGGTTCTCCCAGGTGCAGGGGACATTGACCAGCTTGTCTTGGACCCACTGCTTGAGGTCTGAAGACTGTAGCCAGGCAGCGCTGGCCACCGATGCTGGCCACTGCTACTCGAGCTGCTGAGTTGAAGCAGTCATAGGCCGCCCAGGAGAGGAACTTAGAACAGTCCTTGATTCTGGAGGTCAGATACTGGAACCGATGGAGGGGTTCCCTGGCCAGCTCCACTGAAAACCCATACAACTCCTGGGTTAGATTCTTCAGATACATGCCTATGTATAGCTCATAGGCCTGGATCTGACATCCTGGCATAGAGCCCTTGTAACACTTGCGCCCAAGGCATCAAGGGCTCTAGCATCCCTTCCAGGAGGGACAGAAAAGTGGGTCTTTTGGCTCTTAAGTTTCTGCATAGTTGACTCGATAACCATGGAGTTATGTGGGAGCTGGAGTTCGTTGAACCCTGGACCCTTCCAGACGTGGCATATGGCATCAAGACGCTGACTGACTACCAGCACTGATGCTGGAGTCTCCCACATTCTAAGCAGTAGCCGCTCGAGGATTGGCTGCACTGGCACCATGAGAGTTTCCTTGGGTAGAGAGACTCATACTGGAGAATCTCCAGCTCTTCGGAGCGTGGGTCTTCCTACACCTCAGTTTGCACTGAACGGGCTCTGGCCATATCCTTAAAGTCATAGAAGGCCACATCCTCTGGAAGGGAATGGTGCCAGGGCGCTGGCAGAGACGGGTCCGAGGAGATGTCTCGGTACTGTCTGGTTTCCGTGGATGCCTCATCATCGGTCTCCCATTCGGAGTCGAGAGGAGACTATGAATCCGAGGCCCTGCAATTCCTTGCCCCGAGGCCAGCACTGAGGTGTCAGGGGCCTCGAAGGACATGAGGTTCGAGTCGCAGAAACTCACAGGGAGGATCGAATGCTCAAGGAACAGGACCAAGACTTCGACTAGGGCTGACGGCTTACCTGAGGCCGATGGCACTCAGAGCTTGGCTCAACAACCGGAGAATCCCCCACAGTCGGGGGCCCGGTTGTTAGGGCAGATGATGTGAATGAATCAGTCATCACTGCCTGCTGCAGAGCCAGGATAGCAGTGATGTTCTGCTCCAGGGCTGCCATTCTGGTTTCCAAGCCAGAAGGCTCTGCAGCTTTCGGCATTGGCACCAAGGATCTCAGGCCCTGCACTTGCGAGTGCATCCTCGAGAAGGACTATGGTCTCGAGGAACCTCGCATGGTCTCCGCCAGCTGAGGAATCCTTTTTGAAAACCTTGACAGGGCGCTTCTTGGAGCCGCCCAAGTCCCTCCGAGTGGTTTTACCGGGTTTCTCCGGTGGAACCTCAATGGACTGAGGAATTTTTCTTCTTTCTCTTGGGGTCAGGGGTCTTCTTGGAGGAGCCACCACTGCGGGACTCCAAGGACGCCTGGACCTCATGGGAAGTGCTGGAAACCAGTGCCGTGTCGGACCTTGGGAACAGTTTCTCCTGCAACTCCGATCTCTTGCTATTGGTCTTAGGTGTCATGGCCTGGCACAGGTCATAGGAGGTGCTGTCATGGTCTGGTCCCAGGCAGCAGAGGCAGCAATCATGGGTGTGGATGACTGACGTGGTTTGACTGCAGCAGTCACATTTTTTTAACCTATCGGGAGACATGGTGGGGAGCATCCAGCCGAGGTCGATGACCCCTGGGCGAAAAAAGGCACGAACACCAGTCGAGGCAAGCTTCGATCAAAAAAAGGGATAAGGAGCAGAGAACAGCGCTAGGCCTGGCACTGGCTCGAGGCGGGAAGAGGATCCAGTATGCAAACCAGGAAAAGCTAACTTTTAAGGATATTAGCAAGGATTTTTTCCAGAAAAACAGGACATGCATCTGTTGGGCTCTGTGGAAAAAAGGAGACTGAGTAAGATGGCACCCTTGGATGGGAAGGGGACCACACATGCGTGGTAGCATTCCCAAAGGCTTTCTTTGAAAGCTGGGGAAATGCTCCACGCGGGCTCAGTCACCCATATGTGAGGACTGCCTTCCTGCTTGTTCTTGGAGAATCTGTAGTACTCGCAACTATGAGGTAGAGAAAACCAAGTAAAATAAATTACAGTCCACTCCTAACAGTACTAATGTCTACTAATTAAAGCCAGCTTTATTTAAGAAAAGCTGAAGACATTGCACCAGACTTAACTCAAAAAGATACTCTTAAGCTATTGCTTTTACCTATAGTTTAGCATATATTAGGATTCCTAAATCTTTTATGTCTTGAGAGAATGGCCATGTACCACAGCCTAACCCAAAACAAGCGAACGGCTTCCAACTGGTTGTGCGAACAATCTGAAGGAAGTCTGATTCTTGAGCTTAGAAGCTCTTGCTGATTTGGAGCATGACTATGTAATATATTTATGCACTAAGAAATGCAGAATTTATTTATTTTAATTTTTATATTTTTAAAAGGTTTTCTATACCGCCTTATTAATTCAAGGCGGTTTACAAAGAACATCACAGCAATCCAACTTTTACATAGAACAGGGTATGGAACTTGGAAGATTAAGTGGGATACCATGGGTATCATTAACAAGTATAAACTATATACAGTTTCATGAGTGCGGTATGGTTTGTGTGTGATGCAGTTATAAATGTGCTGGGGAGGTAGTCCAGGAGGTTTAACTGGGAAATGTAATGGCGAGAATGTCACCACTTTTAAAGATGAATGGCCTGATATTTGAAAGGCATTTACAAGGTTTACAGTCCAGTAAACTGTGTAAATGCCTTAAATCGGGATATTCAATGGCACTTACACTGCTGCCTGGTTACCTAATGCGGCTTCCAGCGTGTGCCGCATATGACACCAGCAGTGAATATTTGGGGTTAAGGGTTGGCGGGCAGGGCTATGCGCTATAGTGGTGCATAGCCTGCCCAGAAGAATATCAGGCCCTAAGGTCTTTATTTGTATAAAGGTAGGTGGTCATTTTAGAATGGTTACATGGTGGTTGCACTGTTTTAGAAAAGCTGCTACTTATGTATCTGTATCTGCAGGCACACGCATTTCAAGGGGTAAGTTCTGGGTGTGTTGTAGGTAGACTTTTAAACTATACGTGTACATCTCTTTTTTCAAGAGGAATATGCATATATATTTTAAAAAATGCCCTCACTGGCATTTATACTTTCACCGAATCACACACAATTGTGAGATTTGGACATCCCTTTCCCGACCAAAATAAATGACCTAGCTATTAAAAGTTCCTAGAACTACACATACTAGGGTCCTATTCAACAAAAACAAGAGGTTTCTGCCCCTCTTGAGTCTATAACAGTGCCTGAATAAGCTTTTTTTTTTAAATAAGAGAACATACAGCCACCTCAAAAACAAAGCATAGCAGCAGCAAAAGCTAAATGAACAAAGCATACGATTTTATGGGTCTGATTTAGCTTTACCACAAGCAACGGTAGGAGTAATTGTAGTCGTACAGAAAATTACTTTCAGTTTTTGTGTAATACTACAATGTACTTACATTATCATGTTGTTTCAAGAAAATAGCAATTTGCATAGCATAACAATATAGGCACCATACAATTTTGCTAAAGAGCCACCTACACTAAAGAACATACTGTATAATATGTTTTTTAAAATTGTATTCTACCTTGGGCAGATCTTTTGGAAAGGCGGTTTATGAATCTAAATAAACAAACTGCACTGTGAGATTAAGTATAAAATTATCCCCAAGACAAAATTAAAATTCTTTGGGTGCTGCGGAGCTGTTCCTGCTTTTGCTTCCTTGCATACAGACTCTCTGTTTGCAAGGGGTGGACGCATTTGGACCAGCTGCTATTTCCCCCTGCAGACAGTAAGTTTGTATCAGAGGGACAGAAGCAGGAACAGAATCGTACCACCATATTGAAACCACATGCTAACCTCATGCTACTCTTTAGTAAACGTGCCCCTAAATTAACTCTTTGCTTTGGTCTTTACTGAGGAAGATATGAGGAATCTACACCTACGTCCAAAAGGGTATTTATTGGTGATGAGTCAGAAGGGCTGAATCAAATCTCAGTGAACCTTAACAATGTAGTAGGACAAACTAAGCTAACAAGCAGTAAATCACCTGGACCAGGTAGCATACCCCCAATAGTGCTGAGAGAGCTCAAAGATCAAATTGCAGAGCATTAGTAATTTTTAACCTTGTCATTAAAATCGTCTACAGTACCAGAAGACTGGAGGGTGGTCAACATAATGGCTATTTTTTAAAAAGAGCTCTAGGGGGGGCGGAGCCTGATGTCCAGCGGGATAGACGCTTTGCGTTGAAGCTCCCGAGAGGCCTACTCAGAATCCTGAATTAATACCTGCATAAATCTCATTTTTTTGCTCTGAACTTACCGGGGTGCCTCGGGGGGAACGGCGGGCCACAAACCAGTGCGACTGGACCTCGGGTCTCCCTCTTCTTCACACGGAAAACGCTCCAAAACAGCGTTCTTCCCCACAAAAGATGGCCCCATTTTGGGGAAACCCCGTAACGCCACAGGAGATCTTGGAGGAGATACGCGGTGTGAAGGAGCTGGTACAATCCAACGGAGCGGCGCTCCGAACCCTGCGTGAAGACTTTGGCACACTTCAGAACCGGCTTGAAAGTCTCCCACTACGACAGGACAACATGGCGGAGGTCCTAGACTCGCACGCGGTGCGCTTGGTGAAATTGGGCAAGGCTGAGCGTATGATACAAAATTTTCAAAAAGAGCTGGAGGATAGCAATGATCGAGCTGGTTGCAACCATATGGGGCTCATTGGAGTACCGGAGGATGTGAGAGCAGGAGACATGCGAGAATTCTTGGTCAAAATTCTCCCCCCCTTGCTAAAGATTATTATTTACAGAGATCTGGAGACTGACCGAGCGCATCGTGTTCCTGCTAATATGGCGCTCAATCGGACGACCCCTCGGGCTCTCATTTTTCGATTATTGCGATACCAGTAAGTAGAGCAATTTCGCACTGCTGCCCGGGCGAACTATCATCTTGAATTTGAAAGTCATAAAGTTTCTTTTCCCCTGACGTGGCAAAGTCCACAGCTGACCGACGGAGGAGACTCCTTGCTTTTCGCCCTGGACTTCAATAACTACAGGCTCACTTTGGCCTAGTATTTCCAGTGAAGCTCAGAGTGACTCTCCATAACCCAGCCATAACATTCGAAGATTCCGATCTACTAGCAATGTTTTTGGACTCCAAATAACGCAGATCAGATGCGCTAATCCAACAACTATGATTCAATAATTTTGATCTGTAATTCGCCGGATTTGTCCGCCATCTTGAACGGCCCGACGCGGTGATCCCAGCCTGGAATAGAGACTGCCTGGACTTTTCTTTCTATCTATAATTTACTTGGCCTTCTATCCCTCCATGATGTGCACCTCGGTGGGATTCGAAACATGCATAGTTTTACAGGTTATATGTTTTAGCTTGGGCCCTCTCTGGAGTTTCTCCCCGCAGACATTAGGTCGCCAGTAATTTCTGGGGTTTTGCTTCTTCTCTAGTGCACCTCGGTGCTTATTTTTTATATGGGGCGTTTCCATGATTTTCATTAACTCATTGATTATTATGTTATGTGCACAGTCATACATAGTTAAGATGAGGGACATTGGGAAACTGTGTGCATTATTGTGTTCTTCCTCAGAATTTATAATCTTTCTTGATGGCCTTGTGTCAGATCTTCTCATATAACGTAAAAGGCATTAATAGTCCAATCAAAAGAAAGAAAATCCTTAGCTATCTTACTCATGAGCATGTTAATTTACTGTTTCTTCAGGAAATGCATTTAAATTCCGCTGCGGCATTGTAACTTAATACCACGCCTAATATGGCGACTGCCTTCTCTTCCGCTGTTTCCAAGCGGTGTGGGGTAGCCATTTTGGTTAAGAAGTCTCTGCAAGCTATTGTAATGGATGTTAGCTTTGCTTTTTTCTTTTAATCCACCGAAGTTTCTATACTCCTGATAGGTTAGTCAAATGACCGCTACCCAGAGCAACAGATTTTGGATATGCCACACGGCCATTCACATACTAACTTATATTATGTTTGAATGCCCGGTACTACAATATTACTGGAAAATACTGGGGGAAAATAGGTCCCCTCTTAATTTCAATGAATGGTGGCATCCTGTCAGTCTATACAGTGAATATGAACAAATACCTCATCTGTTGGCTTCTCCGTTCAGACCCTCTATCATTTGTCTGAATGGAGGATACTCCACGATTATGTTTACAATGCTAAAATGCTAACTGCTCCCATCTGACTGTTTAAACCTATTTCACCTGATCAGTCTATATTGCTGATACTCTTTTGTTTGTTTGGATGTACAATCACTGTTATATGTATACGCCTCTTTGATGATACTCCTCAGTTCCAGAGAAGAAGCTTAGGGGTGGGGGTTAATTGGGGTTGCTTTCCTTATGTGTATATTTGTATTTGTCTCCTTTGGTTTGTTGTTTCGTTTGCTTGTTGTAAAATGAAAATAAAAGTTTCAAAAAAAAAAAAGAGCTCTAGGGTGATCTGGGAAACTACAGACTTGTAAACCTAACGTCAGAGCCAGGAAAATGGTGGAACCCATTATTAAGAACAAAATTACTAGACTCATGGACAGATATGGTTTAGTGGGACAAAGTCAACATGGATTTAGCCAAGGGAAGTCATGCCTCACCAATCTGCTCCATTTCTTTGAAGGTGTGAATAAACAAGTTGATAAAGATAAGCCAGTTGGTATAGTGTATTTAGCTTTTCAGAAATCATTTGACAAAGTTCCATATCAGAGACTTATGAGGAAATTAAAAAGTCATGGCAGAGAAGGCAATGTCCTGTTATGGATGGGAAACTGATTGAGAGACAGAAAACAGAGTAGGGATAAATGGTCAATTTTCTTAATGGAGGAAGATGAATAGTGGAGTACCCCAGGGATCTGCATTGGGACCGATGCTTCTTAACATATTCATAAATGATCTTGAATTGCCATTCGCCGCAAAAGTCATCGAGAAGACAGTACAACAGCAGCTACAGGACCACATGGACAGAAACAACCTACTTAACCCACAGCAACATGAATTCCGGCCATCACATGGGGTCGAGACACTCATGGTCTCATTAATAAATATGTTAATCAAGGGAATACAAAACAAACAAACTGGATACACCCTCATCTTTCTAGATATATCACACAGCATCCTCCTACACAGGCTGCAAGAAACCGGCATACAGGACAAAGTTTTTCAGTGGTTCCAGTCCTACCTAACAAACAGGTATCAGCTAATTCGAACAACCACCGGCATCTCCACCCCATACCGCCAGACTCAAGGAATACCACAAGGCTCCACACTATCAGCACTGCTCTTTAACATCTATTTACAACCACTCTGCTCCATAATACAGTCACAAAACATCAACTTTCACATAAACGCAGACAACATTATGCTATATGGACCAATAACCACTGCAAATCCAGTAAAACCACAGTTACTACGCTGCTTCAATGACATTTCCAGATGGCTCCAAGAAGGAGTAGGTCCCTGTGCAGAGGAAGTCTTGGAGGCTCCCCTGCAAAATAGGAGAGAGGTACCTGGTGAAAATGGAGAAGATAGCCCTTTTGGACTATATGGAGCACCCAGGTATCTGATGTGATGGCTGACCACCTGTGGGCAAAGTGGGCCAGCCAGCCTCCTGTGCTGAGAGAAGCCAGCTGAGAAGAGGCTATGCTTTCTGAGTCAAAAAACCCCACCCTGCTGAGCAGGGGCCGGTGTTGGTGGCTTGGGGGCCTTCTGCCTACGGGGCCCATGACCCTGCCCCTTGGCCTGCTGACCCTGTTGCGGAGCTGCAGAGGCCTGATGAGGGTATTGTTTATAGGCAGATGACTTCCTCGGGTAAAAGGTCTTTTTTCCCGAGCCCTTCTTTTTTCCTGAGAAGGGGCAGAGGTTTTTCTGGACAGCCTAGTCCTGGTGAGAGTCTCTGTCTAGAGCTCAGCAGCCTTTTCAGCCATGGGTTTGCCGAAAAGGTTTTCACCCCGGCAGGGGACATCGACCAACTTGTCCTGTACCCATGGCTCGAGGTCGGATGACTGTAGCCAAGCCTGTCGGCGGGCACCGATGCCGGCCCCGGCTACTCGGGCCGAAGCCTCGAAGCCATCGTAGGCTGCTCGAGAGATAAACTTCGAGCACTCCAGAATACCAGTGGACAAGGCCTGGAACCTCTGCAAAGGTTCCTCGGAGAGACCAGCAGAAAACCCGGCAATCTCCTTTGCCAGGTCTCGGAGGTACATGCCCATGTAGAGCTGGTAAGTCTGGACACGGCAAGCAAGCATAGAGCCCTGGAAGCACTTCTTACCGAGGGCATCCAGGTTCCGGGGCCTCCCGGCCGGGAGGCACCAAGGAGTGCATCTTCTGACTTTTCAGTCGATGCATGGCCGATTCCACAACCATGGAGTGGTGCGGTAATTGTGCCTTTTGGAACCCGGGGCTCTTGCGGACTCGATAGATGGAATCGACTCACTTGCTTAACAGTGGCGTCAAGGCCGGGGTCTCCCACATGCGGAAGAGCAGCCGGCTCCAGCATCGGAGGAACCGGAACAGTAAAGGCCTCCTTCAGGGGAGAGTCATACTGGAGGGCCTCGAGCTCCTCGGCTCGAGGTTCCTCCTCGGGATCCGCGTGGAAGGCCAAGGCCTTGGCCATATCCCGCACGAAGTCCAAGAACCGGGTATCCTCCGGTGGGGATCGTCTCCGAGGCTCGGACTCCGGCGAGTTCGATGGGACACACAGAGTCCGAAAAGTATCGGATGACTCTTCGTCCTCCATCTCCCAGCCCGACTCCTCGGAGGAGAAATCGAGCGGCTCCGGTCGGGCGGGCACCGATGCCCTCCGCCCTGACGCCAAGGGTACCGGCGTCGACGACCTCGGTCCCGAATGGGAGGCCGAGGGAGACCGTGGCCGAGGATCGACTCGAGCCCGCATGGACTCGAGGATCGCCTCGGCCTCCGGGGTCGACTTGGACGTCGAGGTCCCAGTGGTCGGGGCAGATGCACCGGTGAGACCGGCGATCAATGCCCGCTGCTGTTCCATGAAGGCAGTGAAGCTGCTCTCCAAGGCCGTCAACCTGAGTCCGAGCTCAGGAGACCCAGCAGCCCCCGACTCGGGGCCCGACGTCGGCTCCCTCGGAGGAGAGTCCACGAGGACAACAGCACTTACGTGTCCAGGAGACTACATCTCGACACGAGGATGCTTGGCAGGCCTCTCCGACTCCGAAAACCCGGGACGGCTATCGGGGCTATGCGACCTGGCCCTCGAGGAACCAGGAGCGTCCACCGACGCCGCCCTCGCGGGTTTCTTCTTCCTGCGATGTTCCCGTGAAGGAGACCCCCGCTCAGAGGAACCCTGACGCTGCTCGGGGCTGGAGTCCCGAGACGTCGAGGCCTGACGAGGTCCGGGCCCGTCCGGACGCGGAGTCAGAAAAGATCCTATCCTTTTGGTGCTGCCGACTCAACGCTTTTGAGGACATTTTGCCACACAGACCACAGATCATCGGGTCATGATCGGGTCCGAGGCAGCGGAGGCAGCAGTCGTGTGTGTCGGTAAGAGACATAAGTTTCTTACACCGATCACACTTCTTAAACCCGCTGGTAGCCATCGGGTGAAAAAGGGCCCCTGCGAGGTCAAAAGACCGGGCTGCCAGGGAAAAAAGAAAAAAGGCGCGAACGCTAGTCACAAAGGACAAAAACCGAAAAAGAGAGAAAGGACTCGATACCGGCGTACCGGTCCGAGCGGGAAAAGGATCCGGCGTCAAACCGGAGAAAAAAAGAGATAAAATAGGGAAAATCAACTTTTTCCTCAGGGAAAAACGAACTACGTCCGTCGGGCTCCGTAGAAAAAAGAAGACTGAGCAAGATGGCACCCTTGGGCGGGAAGGGGACCACGCATGCGCGCTGCAATTCCCAAAGGCTTTCTTTGAAAGCTGGGGAAATGCTCCGCACTAGGGCTCCGTCGGCGCCGACGTCACCCATATGTGAGGACTGACTTCCTGCTTGGTCCTGGAGAAAGTGTAGTTACTAACCTCTAACAGGTGTTCTCCGGGGACAGCAGGAATCAGTCCTCAAATATGGGTGATGGCACAGATGGAGCCCTCACAGAAGAATCCCCCCAGCTTTCAAAGAAAGCCTTTGGGAGATGCCACCATGGATGCGTGGTCCCCTTCCCGTCCAAGCGTGCCATCTTGCTCAGTCAGATGACACGCACATACAACATTAACTACCATATCTATGCAGATGACATAATGCTCTATGCTCCAATCACAACATCCAACCCAACCAATAAACACTTATCAGAATGCTTCACCGAGGTATCCAGCTGGCTACAAAAGAACAACCTATCCATCAACATAAAGAAAACTGAAGCCCTCATAGTAACAAACGACCCAGACTTCACACCACCTACACACCTCGACATTGGAACCACAAAAATACAAATACAACCACAAATAAGATACCTAGGAGTCATCATAGACCAAGCACTCACACTCAATCAACAGATCAAAAAAACCACCGCAACAATCTAACACAAGGCTAAAACAGTACAACGCCTCAGACCTCTCCTTGAACCACAGGACTTCAGAACAGTGATGCAGGCCTTGACACTCCCCCACCTGGACTACTGCAATATAATATACCATGGACTCCCAGCCACTCATATCAACCCACTTCGAACTGCCTTAAACACCACAATAAGAATTATCAAGAATGCAAAAAAACAGGACCACATCATCCCAGTCCTGAGGGAGCTACACATACTCCCCCTAGAAGCAAGAATCAATTACAAATCCGCCCTACTCACCCACAAAGCTCTCTACCAAACTCAATCTTCTCAGTTCCACACTCTACTGCCTCAACCAACCCACAACAGAACAATCAGACAAACCACCAACAACTCCCTCACCATCCCACACAAAAGAACGAAATACAATCAACGGACCTGCAACAGAGCCTTCGAACTATATGCACCATCCCTCTGGAACTCTCTACCAAATCACATCAGAAACAACACAGACCCCTTGTCTTTCAGGAAACAACTTAAAACTGCACTATTCCAGGAATTCCTCGGACCAGAAACAACCACCCACCACTGACTCCCTCCCAACCACCATATTTCATCCCCCTGAACATATGTCCTATGCAACCATAACACAATGTCTATGTCCCAATTAATTGTTAAAAATCATTATTGTTGGCCACCTGGTGACGGCCCCAAACCCTTGTAACTGAGTATTGTATGTTCCACCGCTTTGACCCGGTGAAAAGCGGGATATAAATACAGCTAAATAAATAAATAAATAAGACGGCAAAAATAAAAGATGGTAAATGGTGTTGTAAAGTTTGTTAGCTTCCCTTATTTCTGTTAGCATTTCACCATCCGTCTGTTCGTTCTGGCTACTAGGATACTCCTCCACTCCATCCTAATAGTTAGCAGTCATTAATAATCATGCACATTGAATGCAGTGCACCTAAATCTACAGTACAAGTCAAAGTTAAGTCTTCTTCAGAAAATGCTTTGCATCAGGAAACATGAAGTCATTTCTAAAATACTTAGTCACGGGCTGTGAGAGGAGCGATTTCAGAAAGATACACATGAGAAATATAAAGAGGGGAAAACAGGAAACCTGCATGTGTAAGTGCAGTATTTCACAATGAGAATGTGTAAATGTTAGCACCGACACGTGTATCTGGGTCATTATGTAAAAGTAGACATGCAGATGCTCTTAATTATAGAGGACACTCTCTTGCCCTCATTTCAGTTCAGAGAGGGAAAAAATATTGTAAAGGGATAGCCATAAAGATCACTTTTTAAATCCCTATTTGCACCAGGGAGCAGGTATAAATTTGGACATGATTTTGGGCTTATATGAGCATACCCTATATAAAACGGAGAATACATATATAGATATTTTTCCTACCCACTGACATGCCCTGTCTGGTTGTCTGGACAGCCCAGGGATGCACATCACTGAATTAGATGCACATCACTGAATTAGCCTCCACATGTTTAGGGTCAAAGAAAATATCTTTTACAATTTAACAAAACACTTACAAGGGCACTGCAAAAATAATTTGTTACCAATATTAATAACTACATGATGCTACTACAAAATTAACGAGTTTTTCTTGTGCCAATTTACACACACCTGGAAAGAGCCTTACCATCTGATTCAAAAAGTCTATTCCCAGTGCAAAAGAAAAGACTCAAACACAGAATTCTTTTCTAATTCAAAAACAATTTAAATTGGCAGAGTTGGCTCAAGAAGTGCATGGCTTTACTAATCATACATAAGTCAAAGAACTGGGGAACGCTCTGTCAGCAAAGACAGGGGGAGAGTCGTAGTTGTCATTGAGGATAGCACTGAGAGGGTCATTTTATAAAGGTTTCTCCATATGCAAAGCTGGTTTACATAGGGAAAAGCGTAGTTACTCACCTGTAACAGGTGTTCTCCAGGGACAGCAGAAATCCGTCCTCGGCACCAACGGAGCCCACACAGATCCATTCCCCAGATTTCAAAAAAAGACTTTGGGCGTTATACTGTGCATGCGCGGTCACCTTCCCGCCCAAAGTGCCATCTTGCCTCAGTATGATATCATAGCACAAGATGGCAAAAAAGAAAAACGATGCCACAGGGAAGAGGGAGGGTTGTGAGAACTGATTCCTACTGTCCCCGGAGAACACCTGTTACAGGTGAGTAACTACACTTTCTCCAGAAAAAAAGCAGGAAGTCAGTCCTCACATATGGGACTCCCAAGCTACAGGTTACCGAAAAAACCTGTAAAAGCCATGGACAACCCAAAAAGCAGACCATAAAGGGCAGCAGGGGGTTCTGGTTGGCAGGAAGTCTGACACTGCAGCAGCAGCAGCATCAGAGATGCAATCCCCACTCTGGTAGCCTGGACACAGAGGGCTGGAGGGAAGGAGTTGCATTATTCCCCGAAGAGGTGATGGAGTACGGCCCGGCCAAAGGCACTATCACTCCGGGAGGTCTCCTCCAAACAATAGTGCGTGGCAAACATGTGCACACTGGACCAGGTGACAGCCCGGCAGATGTCCAGCAAGGACACCGACCGCAGGCTGGCCACTGAGGCCGTCATGGCACGCACAATGTGAGCCGTCACATGATGTTCCAGAGAGAGCCCCACCTGTTGAAAGGTGAAAGAAATGCAGTTGGCCACCCAACAAGAGAGGGTGCACTTAGAGACTGCAACCCCAAGACGACTGGGATCGAAGGAGACAAAGAGCTGCGTTGAGCGGTGATATGGTTGTGTTCTCTGGATGTAGGAGGACAGGGCACGCTTGTAGTTTAGCGAGTGCAGAGAGGTCTCCACCCTAGAGGTGTGAGGCTTGGGAAAAAAGGTGGGTATCACCACCTCCTGGTTCAAATGAAATGCAGAGACCACCTTTGGCAAGAACTTAGGGTATGTCTGAAGCCAATCCTGTTCCTGTGAAACCTGGTGTAAGGCACGTGTGCCACCAGGGCCTGCAGTTTGCTCACATGCCTGGCTGAGGTGAGCGCTACCAGAAATAAGACCTTCCAAGAGAGGTACTTGAGATGGCAGGTAGCCAGGGGCTCAAAAGGCGGAGCTATGAGCTTCCCCGGCACCACAGCACTCAAAGGGTTCACCTGATAAACCAACCAAGAACCCGGCGAGCTCTTTCACTAGGTCTCTCAGGTACATGCCCATGTACAGCTGGCAAGCCTGGATCTGGGCTGTAAGCATAGAGCCCTGGAAACACTTCCATGGTACAGGCCTCCCTGCCAGGAGGCACCAAGAATTGTGTCTTCTGGCTCTTGATACGACACACAGCCAACTCCACCACCAGGGAATTGTGTGGCAGTTGCGTTTTCTGGAACCAGGGGCTTCTGCCGACTCAATACTGTGAATCAAGTCAACGGTTCACAATCAGCACTGCCACTGAGGTCTCCCACATCCTGAACAGCAGTCGCTCCAGGACTGGGGGCACAGGCATCACCAGCGCCTCCCGAAGAGGGGCCTTGTAATGGAGGATCTCGTCCTGGAGGTGATGTGGTGGAGAGGGGTCAGAGGGGACGTCCCAGTGGAATACGGTGTCGGGGGACTCCTTGTCCATCTCCCACACTGACTCAGAGGAGTTGATGAGCACCCCGCAGTCCTTGGACTGTACCGGTGTCGATGACTGACCATGCCAACCCCTCGAGGATGGGGTGGAGCATCCTTGGGGGAGGTCCTGGAGTGACCGGGAGTCAGGCACTGTTGCGCCTCCAGGGATGCAGAGAAACTGCGTTCGAGGGCCGCCATCCTGGCCTTGATACCAGACAGCTCCACAGACTGCACCGGCCCTGAGGACATCAAGGCTGGTGTCTGGTCCCTGGCAGGAGAATCCCAAACAGTGATGGAGTCGGTGGGACCACATCGATCCCTCGACGCCACATTTCTCCGAGGCTGCTTTGACAGGTACTTCCATCCGTCGTCTTCCACGTTGAGTCGAGTGCTCCACAGCCGGGTCACAGCAGAATTACCACCCGGGCCCAGGTCGGTCCTCGACGTCAGCTTCAATGAAGCTTCCAATGCGTGGGGGAGACCCTCTGAGGATGACTCCGATGCCAGATGACCTCTAGGCTCAGGGTGAGCCTGGGCATGTGATGCCGAGTTGCCCGAAACCAGCATGGAAGGCAGGGATTCCGCCCCAATGCCAAAACCGAGCCAGACCTACCAAACAGCTCTCCCTGCCACCTTTTGCATTCCTTCCAGGTCTCAGCTGACATCAGGAGGCAAAGCAGACAGGAAGACCTATCATGGTCTGCCCCAAGACATTTAATGCAGATGCTGTGGTGATCCGTACAGGACATAGTGCAGCTGCACTTATCACACTGCTTGAAACTGTTGGCCGAGGACATAGCGGGAAAAACAAGACCTGTGAGATCAAACTCCAACGTCTCGACCAGCTAGGCTGTGAGTAGAAAACCCTGTGGACCAAAACAAGAGAAAAATAAAGAAAATTCCCAGGCGGTGTAAAGGTGATTGAACCGATGCACTTGAGAGAAGTGAAAAAACCGAAGAACGGGTCAAAAAAATCAACTGTGTCCAGGGTGCACAGACAACACGTCTGCTGGGCTCCGCGGAAAAAAGAAGACTGAGACAAGATGGCACCTTTGGGAAGGTAATCGCGCATGTGCTGTGTAACTCCCAAAGGCTTTCTTTGAAAGCTGGGGAGTGGATACACATGGGTTCTGTTGGCACTGACGTGACCATATATGACACAGACTTCCTGCATGTTCCCAGAGAAAGGCCTTTTATAAAACAGCACAGCTGTTTACACTTTATAATATACGCATAACAAACAAGATTAGGTGTATGTACTGTTGGGGATATGCATTGGACAGAGCAGAGGTGATACTGATGTATGTATGTATTTTATAAACACACTGGTACACATTCACAGCAAATTTGTAGGTGTTATGTGTGTATCGCCATGCGCCCACTATTGGGGCTGATTATCAGCAATCTATTTTATAAAGGCATATAGGCACTTATGTTGCCTTCACAAAAGAGGTTTAAAATAAGGATGTTTATGACCTTCTCAGATAGGTGCCCTCTTATAAAAATCAGGCCTTAGTGGCTAGATTTAGAACCTATGATAAAAGGTTCTTAAAGGAGCCTTGGTGCATGGCTGCTTGTCTCAAGACCGTTGCTGCACTGATCATATATGGAATGGTGGAAGGCCTCATGAAGGCCTGAGGCACCAGAATGCCAATATTGATTCTGTTTGAGCAGTAAGAAGAGATGTAAGGTAATAATGGGCCAAAAGAAAAAAAAGATTTTGTAAATTTAAGGAGGGGTCTGTCACAAAAAACATAAATAAAACCCAAACAAACAAATCTGAAGGCACATACGTATGCCTTCACACAGGAACAATTCAGTACAAATTACTGAGAAAGAAGATTAGTAAAGAAAATTACAAGTGATTAAAAATATTGAAAGTACTTGAATATCACGGAATAAGAGACAAGCTATCAATCAGCTTGTAATTCCAACACAGATTGTAATTGCGGATTGGCCTGCAATATACCGTAAAACCTCTAATTGACCGCCATGGCGCTCTATTTTTCAACCCCTCTGCCAAGGTGGTGGTCTATTAGAGGTGGCGTTCAAATAGAGGGTGGCGGTTTATTTTTCAACTATCTGGCCAAACTTTTAAGTGGACAAACTTTACACACAGCCGACTATTGTAACGTGCAGAAAATGCGTCTGTGAACTATCACTTTTTGACAGCCAAATCAAACTAGAACGTTAGCGGTGAGCACTGCTTTTACATTGCACAATACAGCATAGTACAGTAGAAAACACATGAAATATTGCATCAGAAAAAGGCGCCAACAAGACGTCTACATTAACATTCATAAACTACAAATCTTTTTATCGTTTCGAACAAAGAAAGAAACTCTATGAGAAAATCTTCATTTCTTTTACACATGAATGTTAAATGCAGTAAATTTACACAAGGTGAGAGTGGCGGTCTATTAGAGGTGGCGCTCTATTAGAGGGTGGCGCTCTATTAGAGGGTGGCGCTCTATTTTTCAACCTCTCCGCCGGAGTGGCGGTCTATTAGAGGTGGCTTTCTATTACAGGTGGCGGTCTATTAGAGGTTTTACGGTATGTTGAAAAACTGGACGTATGAACAAGAAAGCTCCTCCATGATCACAGGGTCATGGGTCCAGGGCTGTGCGAGTGGTGCGGCCGCACAGGGGGCAAGCACAGAAGGGAGCACTGATATCATCACTGGGCTTCCAGGAAGCTCAAAAAGAGCGAGTTACTGAATGTTGCTGGGTAGAAGAGGAGCGCCAGATTCGTTAGTCGCACATGGCGCATTTCTAGCTTGGTACGGTCCTGCATGGGTCATTTATAAGAATCAGCTTGTGCTGAGACTGTACATCCCTACAGCCAAAGGAGGAATGGGCCACTGCTTTAAATAAATTCAGATATCCAGCATCCGGCACTGAATATCCAGGTTCACCTGTCAGTGTGTTGCAATTCAGTTAGCAGCAACATTCAACTGCTAACTGGATAGCAAAAGCCGATTAATCTTAGGACAGCCATTCATCTATCATAACCTTAACCAATTAATGTATCTGGTTAATGGCTGAATATTGTCACTAACCACACAGCAACAAGCACCACCCCTGATCTGCTCACAGACTGCCCCAGTTTTAACTAGGCATTTTTTAAGCAGTTCGTGGGGATATCAGCGTTTTCTTCTAGATTTTCAATACCAACTGCTACAGATCTAGCATCCTATTTTACACAAAAAAATTACTAATATTCAATCCTGTTCAATTCATTTTGATCTGAACACCCCCACTCTATCAACTACTAGGGAAATATTCTGCTTAGGTACAAGCTTTTAGAAGCAATTTAATCCTTTCTTTTTCCCTACAGAATATGCTGCCCCCCATTAATGTTGCCATCCAGGGGCAGCCCAAGGGTGATGCGGGGCCATGTGCGGAAACTCACTGTGGGGCCTCATTTGCATATCCACAAAACCTCATTAGCATCAATTTAGTTTATTTTATTTTAAATGTAAATGTTACCCATCTATAATATAAGGCAGCTTTCAAAGGAGCCCTTCACAATTCCCTTTTTATTCCTGCCAATGACTTAGGGAAATGTTTAGTAAATACGAGTGTGCGTTAAGTGCCACTGCACCAATAGAATTAAAGAGTAGTTACTCACCTGTAACAGGTGTTCTCCAGGAGCAGCAGGAATCAGTCCTCACATATGGGTGACATCAACGTCGATGGAGCCCTTGCGGAGCATTTCCCCAGCTTTCTATGAAAGCCTTTGGGAATGCAGGCATGCATGCGCGGTCCCCTTCCTGCCTAAAGGTGCCATCTTGCTCAGTCAAATGACATAGCTAAAAACAGCACACAAAAATGTAAAAATAAACTATGTACAACTGCAACTCCCAGGGGAGGAGGGAGGGTTGTGGGGACCGATTCCTGCTGCTCCTGGAGAACACCTGTTACAGGTGAGTAACTACTCTTTCTCCAGGACCAAGCAGGAAGTCAGTCCTCACATATGGGTGACTCCCTAGCTCTGGGCTACCAAGGAACCCAGGCTGAACAAGATAACTCCCTCTAGTCCCAGCATCAAAGAAAGGCTTTTCACTGAAAGAACCTCCACCGGTAGCCCAACAGAGGGCTGGAGGGCAGGAGTTGCCTAAACCTCAAAGAGATTCCGGAGTACTGCCTGGCCAAAAGCACTGTCCTTACGGGACTCCCTCTCCAGACAGTAATGGGCCGCTAAAGTCTGGCTTGAGGACCAAGTTGCAGCCCTGCAGATGTCTACCAACGGTACAGAGCGGAGGTGAGCCACTGAGGCAGCCATTGCCCTGACACGATGGGCCGTGACCCGACCCTGCAAAGGAAGGTCAGCCGCCCTGTAAGCCCAGGTGATAGAGTCAGCCACCCAGATGGACAAGGTACGCTTGGACACAGCTAAGCCCAAATTATTAGGATCAAAAGATATGAAGAGCTGAGTAGCCCTTCTATGCCCCTGCGTACGGTCAAGGTAGAAGGATAAGGCCCTCCTACAGTCCAGGGTATGCAGGACTGCTTCAGCCTGGCTTGCATGAGGCCTAGGGAAGAAGGTCGGAAGAACCATCTCCTGGTTGAGGTGGAAAGAGAAGACAACTTTTGGGAGGAACTTTGGATGAGTCCTAAGGACTACCCTGTTCCTATAGAATCTGATGTAAGGCCTGTCACAGACCAGGGCCTGAAGCTCACTCACTCGTCTGGCCGAGGTTAAGGCTACCAGGAAGAGTGTCTTCCAGGAAAGGAAGTGGTGAGGACAAGTAGCCATCGGCTCAAAGGGTGGGCGAGTCAGTTGCTGCAATACCACATTTGATTCCCACTCAGGAGCTGGAGGACGGATTGGAGGCTTCAGTAAGAGAAAGCCTCTAAGAAATCTGGACACCAAGGGGTGAACCGACAGAGAATGTCCCTCCACCAGTGAGTGGTGAGCTGCTAGAGCTGAGACGTGGACCCGAACAGAATTGGACTTAAGTCCCTGATTAGATAAGTGCAGCAGGTACTGAAGCACTACTGGTACAGCACAGGAGAAAGGATCCTCTGTGCGTAGCTGACACCACACAGAAAACCTTTTCCATTTCAGGGCATAGGTTTTTCTAGTGGACTGCTTCCTAGAGGCTAGGACAACCTTCTCAACTTCCTGAGGTAGGCCCCAGGGAGCCAAAACTACCCTTGCAGCCTCCATGCCATCAAATTGAGAGCTCTGAGATTTGGGTGCAGAAGGGAATCCTGATCCTGAGAGAGAAGGTTGGGTTGCAACCCCAGAGGCAGTGGGGGATCCACTGCCAGCTGAAGCAGAAGTGGAAACCACGGCTGTCTCGGCCATCTAGGAGCTACCTGCAGGACCGAGGCCTTGTCCTGAAGGATTTTGAACAGGGTTCGGGCCACCAGGGGCGTGGGAGGAAACGCATACAGGAGGCCCTGGGACCAAGAAATCAGAAAAGCATCTGCTGCCAGCCGCAGAGGATGCGGTTGCCTGGAGCAGAACCTTGTCAGTTGTTTGTTCGATGGACTGGCAAACAGATCTATGGTTGGAAGTCCCCATTTCAGGAAAATCTTCTGAACCACTAAGGGATGGAGCTGCCATTCATGGGGTTGCAGAATCCTGCTCAACCTGTCTGCCAGGTAGTTGTCCTGGCCAGGTAGATACACTGCCTTGAGGAGCATGTTGTGCCTGAAAGCAAACAAGCAAAGGTCCTGTGCCTCCTGACAAAGGAGCCTGGACCCAGTTCCGCCCTGCTTGTTCACATAAAACATGGCGACTTGGTTGTCTGTTTGAACTAGGACAGACTGATGAGCCAGTGTTTGAGAGAAAGTCTTGAGGGCTAAACGAATAGCCCTGAGTTCCAGTAGATTGATCTGCTGTGTGGCCTCCCAGGGAGACCACAGGCCTTGGGTGCACTTGCCTAGACAATAAGCCCCCCAGCCTTGCAGGGAGGCAGCCGTGGTCAACACCACTGTGAACCCAGGAATCTAAAAAGGCACCCCTTGCAGTAGATTGGGTGGGTGCCGCCACCAGTGGAGGGAGTTCAGAAATTGTCTGGACACCCTTACTCTGTCTCTGAGGCTGCTGTGGCTTGTGTCCACCGAGTTCGGAGACACCACTGTGCAGGCCTCATATGGAGCCGGGCATTGGGGGTCACATGTACTGTCGAAGCCATGTGGCCAAGAAGCCTCAGACAGAGTCTGGCGGAGACCAGTGATGTGCTGAGAAACCGGTTTGCCAAGTTTATCAGTCTTTGGGCTCTGTCTTCTGGCAAGAATGCCTTTGCCAGCAGAGAGTCCAACCTTGCCCCATGAACTCCAAGTTCTGGGAGGGGAGCAAAGTGGACTTTGCGAAGTTTATGACAAAACCCAGGTTTTGAAGAAGAGCAATAGTGCGGAGGGTGGCTTGTCTGGCCTCCTGGCACGTCTGACCCCTGATGAGCCAGTCATCCAGATAGGGGAAGACAAAGATACCCTGATTTCTCAGGTAGGTCGCCACCACTGCCAGGCATTTGGTAAAGACCCTGGGAGCGGAGGTGAGACCAAAAGGCAGTAATCTGTACTGATAATGGTTTCCTCCCACAATGAACCTGAGGTACTTTCTGTGGTCTGGATGAATGAGCATGTGAGTGTACGCATCCTTTAAATCTAAGGAACATAGCTAATCTCCCTGCTGGAGGTAGGGCAGCAGTGTTCCAAGAGGTAAGCATCTTGAATTTTTCTCTCTCTAGGAACTTGTTGAGATTTCTGAGGTCGAGGATAGGTCGGAGGCCACCGGTTCTTTTGGGTACGAGAAAGTACCTGGAGTAGAACCCTTGACTTTGGAGGTGGGGAGGCACAGGCTCCACTGCCTTGTCTCGCAACAGACCTTGGAGCTCCTGAAGGAGAAGATCTGTGTGCAGGGGAGACCTTGGAGGCTCCCCTGGAAAGTATGGAGGAGGCAGCTGTTGGAAGTGTAGCATATAGCCCTTGTGGACGATGCTTAGCACCCAACTGTCTCCAGTGATGAGTGGCCACCTGTGGGCAAACAGGGTAAGTCGACCTCCTGTGCAGGGTTGGGAGAGCAGGGACGGAGAGGCTATGCCCAAGGAGTCAAAACCCCCCACCCTGCTGAATGGGAGCAGGGGCCGGAGGCTTGGGGGTCCTCTGCCTACAGGGCCCATTACCCTGCCCCTTGGCCTGCTGACCCTATGGGGGAGCCTGGGAGGCCTGGTACTGTGGGTACTGTTTGTAGGCAGTGCCCTTCCTCGGGTAAAAGGGCTTTTTACCCGAGCCCTTCTTTTTGTGAGAAGGGGCAGAAGTCTTTCTAGACAGCCTTGTCCTCGTGAGGTGCTCGGTTTCGAGCTGTGCAGCCTTCTCGGTCATGGGCTTGCCAAAAAGGTTCTCACCTCGGCAAGGAACATCGACCAACTTGTCCTGAACCCACGGCTCGAGGTCCAATGACTGCAACCACGCCTGGCGTCGAGCCGCAATGCCGGCTGCCGCAACACGGGCCGAAGCCTCGAAGCCATCGTAGGCAGCGCGGGACATAAACTTGGAGCATTCCCGTATCCCTGAGGACAAGGACTTGAACCTCTGCAAGGGTTCCCCGGAGAGACCAGCAGAGAACCCGGCCAGCTCCTTGGCCAGGTCCCGCAAGTACATGCCCATGTACAGCTGGTAAGACTGGACACAGCAAGCAAGCATCGAGCCCTGGAAGCATTTTCTACCAAACCTATCCAGGGTTCGGGCCTCCCTGCCAGGAGGCACCGCGGAGTGCATCTTCTGACTTTTCAGGCGATGCATGGTCGATTCCACCACCATGGAATGGAGTGGTAGCTGCGCCTTCTGAAACCCAGGGCTCTTTCGGAGTCGATAGATGGAATCGACCCGCTTGCTTAGAACCGGCGCCGAGGCTGGTGCCTCCCACATCCGGAAGAGGAGCTGTTCCAGCATCGGAGGAACCGGAACAGTAAAGGCCTCCTTTGGAGGAGAGTCATACTGTAGGGCCTCGAGCTCCTCGGCTCAAGGCTCCTCCTCGGGATCCGCAGGGATAGCCAACGCAGTGGCCATATCCCGGACGAACTCCGAGAACCGGGTATCCTCCGGAGGGGATCTACTCCGGGGCTCAGACTGCGGTGAGTCCGACGGGATGCACCGAGTCCGGAAGGTGTCGGGGGACTCCTCGTTCTCCGTCTCCCTGGCGGATTCATCTGATGAGGAATCGGGCTCCGACCGCGTGGAGTCTGTCAGCACCCGCCCCGACGCTGAAGGCACCGGCGTCGACGCACTCGGTCCCGAGCGGGAGGTCGAGGGAGACCGCGACTGAGGTCGACCTCGAGCCTTCATGGTCTCGAGTATCGGCTCGGTCTCCGGGGTCGACTTCGATGTCGATGTCCCAGTGGTCGGGGCAGATGCGCCAGACAGGCTGGCCATCAGCGCCCGCTGCTGTTCCATGAAGGCAGACAATCTGCACTCCAAGGCTGTCAGCCTGAGACCCAGCTCAGGAGACTCAGCAGCCACCGACTTGGGCCCTGAAGGCGCCGGGCCCGACTTCGGCTCTCTGGGAGAAGAGTCCACGAGGACTACAGGACTTACGTGTCCAGCAGACTCCGGCTCCACACGAGGTACTTTTGGAGGCTTCTCCTGTTCCACAGGCCTGGGGCGGCGGTCGGGGGTATGAGACCTAGCTCTCGAGGAGCCAGGGACCTCCTCCTCCGACGCCCTTGCGAGCCGCTTCTTCCTCTTTCATTCCCGGTCGGGGGACCCCCTGTCCGAGGAGCCCATGACGGTGCTCGGGATCAGATTCCCGAGATGTCGAGGCCTCAGACAAGGTCCGGGCCCGGCCGGAGGCCGAGTCGGAGAAAAGCCTTTCCTTTTGATGCTGACAACTTCGAAGCGCCTTGGAGAACATCTTTCCACATGGTCCACAGACCTTAGGATCGTGGTCAGGACCCAGGCACCGAAGGCAGCAGTCGTGTGTGTCGGTGAGAGACATTAGTTTCTTGCACCGATCACACTTCTTGAAACCACTGGAAGCCATCGGGGAAAAAAAAGAGTCCCCGCGAGGTCAAAAGACCGGCCTTCCAGGGAAAAAGAAAAAAAGGGCGCGAACGCCAGCCACGAAGGGCAAAAACCGAAAAAATAAGATCGGGCTCGATATCGGTGTACCGAACCCGGTGGGAGGGGAACCGGCGTTGAACCGGAGAAAAAAATAGCGAAGGAATCGCGAAAAAATCCAACTATTTTCCGGGAGGACTAGGACACATGTCCGACGGGCTTCACAGAAAAAGAGAGACTGAGCAAGATGGCACCTTTAGGCGGGAAGGGGACCGCGCATGCGTGCCTGCATTCCCAAAGGCTTTCATAGAAAGCTGGGGAAATGCTCCGCAATGGCTCCATCGACGTCGATGTCACCCATATGTGAGGACTGACTTCCTGCTTAGTCCTGGAGAAATGGGTGTTCCTGCACTTATTTATTTAGCAGTGTTTTTATATCACTTTATCTTACGGTCAAAGCTGTTTACATTGTAACATAACAGAATACATTGCAACACGGTAATCAACTTGGTGCTGTAACATAACATGTTTGAGTACATTATAATAGGGTAATCAACTTGGAGCATTCTAATATGAGGTGTTTGGGTATGATGTGGGAGGGGGAGGGGGAGGGGGAAGAGTGATGTTAGGATATTTCATTGGGGGAGATCATATTAGAGGATTCATAAAATGGGAAGGGGCTAGGTGAATAAATGATGAGTAGTTATGTTAGTATGTTCTCAGGGAAGCAGTCTGTGAACAGATGTGTTTTGAGGTTCTTTCTAAATGTCGTTAGGTTCTTTGTGGCTCAGAGGCTGTCTGTGATCGAGTTCCAGAGGGATGGTGTAAATAGTGAGAAGGTTCTCTTAGATGTGGTGGAGCTGGTTTTGTGAATAGCGCTGGTACACAGAGTGTTGAGGGAGCCGGTACATCCCTTTCAGTTGTCGGGTGTCTCTTGAATTAATGATTGCAAGTGAGTGGACATTAACATTTGTGAATGCACATTAACTTTTAGTAAATATGCCTCTTAATGAATGTCTGAATGCCATTTGCATGGGCAGTGAGGATAGAGAAATGCTACCAGATTTCTACATTACTATACTCCAGTGCCAACTGCCAGGCACATTAGGAAGTACTATGTCTATTTAGAACCCATAGCAAACCCGCCGTATCATAACACTATCAGGACTCAGAAAGCACCAAACCCTACCTATCAAAAGGCAACACTGCAAATATTAAACCAATACATCTCCAAGAATGCCAATACATCTCCTTCTGGGGAAAGAAAACAACTGGGACTGTGTCACATAGAAACTACATAAACAGAATACCGCAGCTCAGTTACACATGCCAAACATAGACCATCACCAAAACAGAACAAGGGATCACAATTTAGGAATATGAAGACAATAATTAAACTGGGAATTCCAATAACCAAACTTGAAATGTATAAAACACTGGAGAAATAAAACAATAAATTAATTTCCTCTTGAACTAAACAAAACACAAAGATGTTAGAGATGCACATTTCCCAGAGCTGACATATTCCAGTTAATAAATTCAAAATAAGAAAGTATTTTTCTATCTTTTGTTGTTTGGCCATTTTATTTTACAGTTGCAATTGCTCCATTCTTATTTATTTAATTCTATTTAATTAGGCTTATTTGCCGCTTTTTCTATTAGTCAAACCGGTGTACATTCAGGTACTGTATATATATATATATATATATATATATATATATATATTTCTCTTGTCCCTGAAGGGTTCACAATCTTGCTTTTGTACTTGAGGCAACGGAGGGTTAAGTGGCTTGCCCAAGGCCACAAGGAGCACCTGTGGAACTAGAAACCCCAGCCCTTCCAGCTCAAGGTTGCTGTCTTATAGTGGGATTTGAACCACTGGTCCTCCGGCCTGAGGTACCTTGCCCCAACCACTAGGCCACTTCTCCTCACGCAAGACAAGAAATGCCCATGTTTAAGCTCCTGACATTCAGTGGGCCAGCAGATTCAACTTTAACTGAGCTGTGGGAAAAAAGGAAAATACCGTTCTTTCTCGCGGCTCTGAAGAGATGAGCTGGGGTGCCGAGCTTCGGGCTTCCCCGGCTCCCTCTGAAGCCAGTCAGGCAGGTGCAGGGCCATGTGCAGCCAAAATTCCTGCACAATGGATGGGTCAGCCCTTTCGCCACCTGTCCTCAAGACTCTATACCTTCTAAAAGGCTGAGAGAGCTCACGTTGGACTTATTACCATCTCTCTTATCTACTGAATGCTTAATATCAGTCTACAAAAAAGATTCGTCCCAGATGACTGTAAAACAGATCTCTTTTCAAAACTTAAACATCTCTAGATCCTTCTGATCCAGATCACTACCAACCCATTTCTTCTTTGCAATATCTATTGTTGAGAAATCAATTGCTTTCCAATATGATAGTTTTATTTTAAAAAACTATATTTTACAATCCACAGTATATTTTACAATGGTCACAGCACGGAGACCATGGCTGAGTCATATATACAAACATCTCGACTCTGGCCAGGCAGCTATTATTCTCTCATTAGATTATCAGCAGCATTCAATGTAGCTAAATCATCAATTTTTATTATCTTCACTCAAAGATATTGGAATTGAGGCCAGGTGTTGCACTGGTTTAGCTCATTTCTAAAAAGGGAACATACCAACTTTCTTTTAATTCATCTTATTCCCCACCGTATCCTTTCTTATGTGATGCACTTCAGGGTTCGCTCCTTTTACTAGCTTTGTTTAATATTTTAATCAGCCCCTTAGCCACTTTGATTCAAAATCAGGGTCTCTCTCTGGATATATTTACACTAATGATATTCAACTGGTGGCTTACACAAATCCATTAGACCCTAATTTAACACACTTAAATTAATGCCTGCATGAAGTTAGCGACTGGCTCACCAACAATGGCTTTAAGCTCAACTCTTCAAAGTCTACTGCTATGTGGATTTCAGACTGTAGCTTCAAAATTACAACCCCATCTGAGACATAACATTCCAATAACCCTGCCTGAATCCTTACAAATCCTAGATTCTGAACGCTCTTTCAGTTTACAGATTTCAGCAGTGATCAAATTTTCATACCTTGCCTTACGCAGAATTCGCTCCATTAAAAATGTTCTTATTCAAGAAGCCTTTCACACTGCGATTCATGCTTTTTGGCATTTCCAGACCAGATTATGGCAGGGCTCGACAAATACTGAATGCCAGGTCACCATGGAAACTATAAACGGAACCCTGGCACTTGGGATTTCATTGTCCCCTTCCTCTCCCAGCCATCATCCAATATAGCTTAGAATTTCTGCCGAGTTGTTGCTCTATCGTGAGTAGTTCTGGATGTAGCTTAAGCTGCATGGTGGAGGAAGTTGGCTGATCTCGTAGTTTCAAGTCTTGCAAGATCAACAAACTTCCTCCACCACATAGATCAATCTACATGCAGAGCCAATCATGGTGCAGCAGTAAACAATGCAGCAGGAATAGTAAGATTTATTGTGTGATGGCTAGGGGGAGGGGCAGTGAGAGAGAAATGCATCAGATGATGGCTGGGCAGGAGGCAAGGAGAGTGAACACATTAGGTGATGGCTGGGAGAGGGGACAATATGAGAGAAAGACAGAGAGATACTCGGTGATGGCTGGGGGTGGCAATGAGAGAGAGAGAGAGACACTGAGTGATGGCTGGGAGGGATGATGAGAGAGAGAGAGACTGGGTGATGACTGGTGGGGGGATGATGACTATGAGACACTGGGTGGCTAGGGGTGCTATGAGAGAGAGAGAGAGAGTGAAGTCATGGCATGAGGCCTATGGGAGATTTTTTTGCTTCATGTATTACCAGGCCATGGTTGAAAGGTGAAGCAAGAAAGAGCGTTTACTTACCTGTAACAATGGTTCTCCTTGGATAGCTGGATAAAACAGCCACACAGATGACTGCATGGGGCCAGACTTGCTTTCCCAGAGCCCAGAGGAATTTAGAACTCTTCTGGACATCTGCAAGTGAACTCCTCAGTGAGCACGTTGCTCCTCCCCCTCAGCCTGTTCCAGAGCAAAGGCGACTGCCATCAATGCATTGTAGAGGCTTCAACTTGCAGGAGAGGAGGGAGGGACTGTGTGGCTGATTTATCCCGCTGTCCATGGCGAACCATCGTTACAGATAAGCAGACCCTCTTCCTGCACAGACAAGCAAGATAAAATCAGTCACACAGATGGGTGAGTCCAGAGCTGAGGATGCAAGGGTTAAAAGTAATCGGAATGCTAAAGGGCCCCTTGCACCCAGAAAACCTTGCTATGATGTGGTGAAGCCACTAACTGGCAGCATAAGGGAAAAATCCCAAAGAATGTTGGTAAGGTCTGCCGTTGCGGATGCGCAGGGGAATGCTGACAGAGCTAGAAATATAATGTAGGAAGAAGGAAAAACATACAATTGTGGATGCTGGGCTGCGGAGGTTTGGGTATGAGGACACAAGCCTGCTAGTGGAGACGGGCATATATACACACACTGACATGCATGCACACACCCACACATATATATAGCTTTTTTTCTTTTGTTTACAATTTAGCTGTGCTGATATGTCACCGTGAACAAGGCAATGCCATGCAGGACAGTGGAAAGTTACAGTGGGCCTATATCATCAGAGGGCATCGGTTGTTGGGGAGCAAACAGGTATGTGGGGGAAGACACAATGGCTGGTAAGAGGTGGTCCTGTGAAAAGAGAAAAAATGCCAAAGAAATGAGCCAGTGATGTGTTTGCTGCCTGCCTGGTGTGGCAAAAGACAGTGAAGGGGATGATGTGATAAAGGAAGGGCAAAGTCGTCTTACCTAGCTGATGGAGATGACTGACACTGGCTGCCAAAAACAATAGAGCAGCATTGACTCCACAGCTGGCTCAAGGTGATGCTGCTCTATGGAACCCTAGAGCCTAGTCCTCGTCTGATTGTCAAATCCAGCACAGAGTTTGAAAGTACTGCAGAGTTGATGCCATAGGCGACCTTTTAGCCTGCTAATGGCTGAGCTGGCCCTACATCAGGCTAGCAGTAGGTGTCACTGTCAGGAGTAAAAAAGAGCATTAGCTGAAGATGGACCGCGAGGTATGGGCTCTAACTGTAATTCATAAGGCAATGTTGGAGAGAGAGAGAGAGAGAAGCAGCCCCTTACAATAGTGCAGTTCACCAACATAGAGGAGTCTGCCTGAATGCACTGTGGAGGGGTGGCAGAGACTGCGGCGATGAGGAACTATAGTGTTAAGGCTTGAGTGAAAGCGGAGGCGAGTTCACATGGCCTGGATGATGACTATCCACCAGTCTGTAAGGATGGATGGCTGCTATGCGCCAACTCCAACCACTGAAGGGGTACCTAATGTGTGGAGTCCGGACCTCCTGGAAGATTACCTACTGTAATCTTCCAGGGGGGTCAAGGACCTTGTGGGTAGCCTAAGTTAAGATAAAGGAAGATGTACTGAAGGCAGTCCTCCTCTTATGAGGAGAAGTCTGCCTTTAACGTTTTGTTTTGTTTTTTTGTAAAAGAAGAGAGAGTTGATTGTCTAGAGGCTGGGGTTCTCACCTTTGACTACATAATTGCATTTATCTCAAGAAGAAAAGTAGAGTTGCCCTTTTACAGTAAGCGAGGAACACAGAATATGTTCACCAATATGGAACAGTCTTGCAGCAGTGGGCCATGGCAAGGTGATGCAAGTGCCCAATTACTCTGCGGCACTGCCCTTCACTGCAGTACTAGGCTAGTCATCAGAGACCAGGACACATGATGGTACACAGTGAAGTAGGACAGTCATGAGGGACATTGTCTAAGAATTGAGCTGGGCACCAAATACCAGAGAGACCTTGGGGCTAGTCGTAGCTGAAAGACTGCAGTGTGAGTGCATACTCATGCGATTCGAATGGGAAAACAGAATCCCATGCAACAACGCCCCCCGAGAAAGCCTAAAGGAATGTATAGCTGCTGCAAGCTCTGCTGCGGATGAGTGGGATGGACAATAGATAGGAATATCCCATGTTCCACCTAGAATGAGCGTTTAGATCTGGATGGGATGAAGATGCAGGTGAGGGGGGGGGGTCCTCTCCCCTGGTCTTGATATGGAGGAATAGTTATCGGCCAAATTCCCTGAACAAGGCAGATTCAGCAGACTGCTGGAAATGGAGGGATGTCAGAAAAAATGAGGCACCTTCCAGTATGGTCAGGAGTGACGAAACTAGCAGGCAAGGAAATAGTTTCCTGCTGGTCTTTATCTTTATCTAAAACTTATTATACCGCCTAAACCAAGAGGCATGCGGCGGTTTACAATAAAAACAGAGGAGACTACTGAAGAAAAGAAAACAGAAAGGAACGCCAATTTGTTTACAAAAGGGACAGCTGTAGAGAAGATAAGAGACAGTGCAGCAATACTGTTAGTACAGTAGAAAGAGGGGAGAACAGAGGAAAACAATAAGTGCAAGATCAGGGAGAACCAGTAAGTGCAGGAACAGAGGGAAACACTAAACGCAATAACAGAGGAAAACAAACACAAAACAGAGAGGAAGCTAGGTCTATAAGCGATGCTATTGTACAATCGATGTGGAGAGGGCCCCAGAGAATAACAGGGAAGTGATGGAAAAAAGTTTTTTCTCTTAAGTGCCTTCACGTCAATGCTAACTGGTGGTAACCCAGCGGCTCCTGGGTTTTCTTGGCAAGGTATGAGAAGTAGAATACTAGGCCTAGTTTTCCAAGACAATGGAAGGTAAAGTGACCTGCCCAATGCCACAAGGAGCGCCAGAGGGAAATGAAACCTGATGGGCTTGGATGCCAGGTTGTTGCTCTAGCCACTAGGCTATCTCTCCAGTTATGAATGATAACATGTGTCCTACCAGATGTGATATGGACGTTGGAGGGGATCTCTGCTGAATGCAGGAGGCAGAAAAAGAGCAGAGGGCTGGATGTGAGAGAAGAGGTGGGGCCTCCGGTGATATTCTGAAATCATTTATGTAGAATTCCTTTTTTTTTAAAATATATATTTTATTATTTGACCGTGGGAGTCTTTAAAAATGGCCGCAGTCTTGGACTGCATAACCAGTGATGCAGGATTGGTTTCTCCTGCACTTCCTATGGTAGCAGTAATTAAGCTTGATGCATGGAGCTACTGAGCTGTACAATTTAGAACACGAGCCCTGATGAACCGGTCTTCAGGGGGGCATAGGTAAACTGAGTAAGAAGAATAAGCTGTAATTGGAAGTTTTAAGGGAATCCGCCCTGGTGGCAGTTCATATTCCCACCCCCAACCCCCCCTTTAGAGATGAGCCTGTGGCTTACTCAAAGTAAAGTCCTGGACCAGAAGCAGTCACCCATACCCTGATCTGAAGCTTCTTGTCTCAAAATAGCAGGACATGCTTCTTCCAGGCACACCTGAGTATACCTATATTGATATCTTTATATAGATGTACACAGAAAGTTTCTTTTTTTTTTTTTTTGGCAGGGCTGCCAGATCATGATTGTACTCGGGATAATGTAGCTTGAAAGAATACAAGGAGCAAGGGTGGGTTTCAGAACCTAGCTTCCCCATGATAATCCAGCAAAACAAGTTGTAGGCTAGCCCCGATGAGTTGGATAGCTGATGAAGTAAGGGCCTAGTTGGCTATAGCATTACATTCTAACGAAGGGGACGAGTCCCAGAGAAGCTAACATGTTTTAAAAGACATCCAAATAAGTGTAGAAGTGAGGTTCACGACTATGGTGGTATGCATAAAGCGGATCCACTGAGGGAACTGACCTGAAGCAATATATGTATCCACAGATACGCCTGTATCGCTAGCTGTCTACACCAAAGACAGAAGTAGATATGGAAATGAAGACAGATGCCCCTTGAGTAGAGAATGAGATGCTCAGTAATATAGTAGGTCACTCATTCCCATGTTGTCTGTTTGCGTACTTACAGTTTAGCAAGCAGGTTGAAACCCCAGGCACAGCAGACCCCTGAGCAGAAAGTAGGGCAAGGCACTCAAAATAAGGTGTGCTCCACACCTTGAGGAAAAGGACCTGGTTGGGAGCGGATGCACAAAGAGTCACAATGATATCTTGCGCTGCCATGTTCTTTGCTTGTTGAGTTATTTATTTTTAAATGGAACTGCTGGGTGCTCACCCAATTTTGGCATAGTACATCTATGACACGTTGTGAACTTGAAGCAGTGAGGGGCTTGCTTTGTTTTTATATGTGGCTCCCCTCCTTCTTTAACACAGAGGGCAGGGACTACCCGATGCACTGTGGCATTATAAACGGAAGTACGTATATGGAGGACTTAGTTCTCCTTAATGTCTAGATATATCCCGGCCCCATAACATACATTAAAGGTGTATGGAAGGTGCAGGGCACAGTAAGGAACTAGTTAAGAACAACTTTTGAAGCATGATGCAGTCTCATGGCGTAGAGTAGTATTGAGCCCTTTCAGAAATCTGCATGAGGGGAACAAAAGGGGCAGAACACCTGATCATTGGAGAGCCGACTCGATGGCGGGAAGTAGAGTCATGTGCTGAGGCAGCTTATTTATATTTCAGAGGAAAACCACCCACCGGTGCGCCGAGTGGGCTCCCTTGGGAGTATGTGGAGTTTCTTGCCCAAGAAAACATCCTGCGGGTTTGTGGTCCATGCCCCCTGTGGGAGTGTGCTTGTTGAGGTATATTTACTTTTAGAAAACATATCCCATGGGTGCCAGGATTGGGCTCCCTTGGGCGTTTTCTTTGAGAAGTGTATTTTCAGAAAACACATCCAGCTGTTTTCTTGTCTGGGCCCCTTTGGGAGTGTAAGCTGCTGAGGAATTTTCTGTCACAGAAACATCCCCGTGAGTGCCTTATCTTGGGAGCTTGTGAGGAACGCTTCTTTCAGAAGAAACATCCCGTGGGTGCCTTATCTGGGCCCCCTTAGGAGTTTGAGCTGCCCTCTGAGGAACTTTCCGTTCAGAAGAAATATCCCGTGGGTGTCTTGTCTGGGCTCCTTTGGGAGTTTGTGAGGAACCTTCCTTTCAGAAGAAAATTTCAAAAATGCATAGGACAAACAGATGCTCTCTAAAGGTAAAAAGGGGACTCTTGTAATGGTTGATATGGAAGAGCAGACTAGAGAGGCCATGTGGTCTTTTTCTGCCGTCATGTTTCTATATTTATCAAAAGCCCGAGGGGGTGCCTTGTCTGGCCCCCTTGGGAGCTTGAGCTGCTTGTGAGGAAGTTTCTTCTTTCTGAGGAATTTTCTTCTCATAAGAAAAACAGCCTGTGTTCACAAAGAAAAATCAAGTGATAAACAAAGCAAAATTTAAAAGAAAAGAAAATGAAATGAAGAAAGAGAGCAAAATTCGTCCTGCTTGGTCAGGGGAATGAAAAAGACCGAGGGGAAGGAGCAACGGGCTCACTGAGGGGCTCACTCGCACATACCCAGAAGAGTTCTAAATTCCTCTGGGCTCTGGGAGAGCAAGTCCGGCCTCATGCAGTCACCGAGGACAGCACCATCTGTGGCTGATTTTATCCTGCTTGTCCATGAAGAAAGGAAGTTGCCTTAGGTACAGATATATGCTGCTGACAACATACTTAATATGGTTGGTGGGAGGGGTAAGAGGAGAAGGGTCGCTGCCTATTGTGGGCACTGTCTCATAGCATGTTAAGGGCCTGATTTATTAAGCTGTCTTTTCCAATAGAAAATGAGAAAAACAGTAAATGAGGCCCTTAAAAAAAGGAGCTGTGATATACCTTTTGCGGGATTTAGGGCACTGTGGCCTAAGTCTCAGTGGCTGGCTCCTAAATATTTAAGCTAGCTCCTAGATTCCAAGAAAATTTGTCAAGGCTCGGATTACTGTAATATCTTATATATTGTAATGGAATCTCACACTCAGATACGATAGCATAGTTACTCACCTGTAACAGGTGATCTCCGGGAACAGCAGGAATTTAGTCCTCACATATGGGTATCGTCGGTACCGACAGAGCCTGCGCGGGAACGCTCCCCAGCGTCCAATCAGAAAGCTTTTGGGAACATCCCACAGCGCCTGCGTGCTGCCTTCCCGCCTTTCCCAACTGCCTCTCTCCAGTTGAGTTTTAAAGCTGAGACAAAGAGAGAGAGAGGGAAAGGAAAGTGAGAGATAGAGAGATACAACTCCTAGGGGAGGTGGGTGGGTTGTGAGGACTAAATTCCTGCTGTTCCCGGAGATCACCTGTTACAGGTGAGTAACTATGTTATCTCCAGAAACAAGCAGGAATCTAGTCATCACATATGGGGACTCCCTAGCTTTGGGTGCCAGGGAGAAACCCCAGAAGTTGTATGTCCCTGAGAAGGGCTCCACTTCCCCCCATGGATCTCTGGCATCCTATCAGGGATGGTGGGTAGGAGTTGATTAAGTATGGAGCAGGTGTTTGAGAACAGCCTGACCAAACAAGGCATCCCGGCGGGAGTCCTTGTCCAAGCAGTAATGGGCTATGAAGGTATGAACCGAGGCCCAAGTGGCAGCTCGACAGATGTCGTCAATAGACACAGAGTTCAGATGATCCATTGAGGCTGCCATGTCTCACATTGTGAGCTGTGACATGGCCCTCCAGAGAAAGGTTCTTACTCTGATAGGCAAAAGAAATACACTGAACAATCCAGTTGGATAGTGTTCTCTTGGAGACTGGCAGTCCCAAATGAGAAGGGTCAAAAGCAACAAAGAGCTGAGAAGACTTTCTGTGTTGCTGTGTCCTCTGTAAATAAAAAGCCAGAGCTCTTTTACAGTCCAGGGTATGAAGATTCCTCTCTGCACTTGATGCATGAGGTCCTGGAAAAAAGACAGGTAGGTAAGACCTCCTGGTTGAGGTGAAAAGGCGAGACCACTTTAGGCATAAAGTGTGGATGAGTCCTAAGGATTACCATGTCATGATGAAACCTTGTATAATGTGGATTAGCTACTAGTGCTTGCAATTCACTAATGCGGCGTGCTGATGTGATTGCAATGAGAAAGATAACTTTCCAAGAAAGAAATTTCAAGGAGGTGGTAGCTAAGGGTTCGAAAGGTGGCTTCAGGAGCTGCCCAAGAACCAGATTCAAGTCCCATGCCACCGGAGATGGTCTAATGGGAGGCTTAGTTAGAAGGAGGCCTCTCATGAATCTTGCTATAAGAGGATGAGAGGAAATAGGTTGTCCATTTAGAGGTTTAAGAGAAGCTGCAATAGCACTCAAAAGGACTCTTACTGAATTTGTCTTAAGGCCTGCATTAGACAAATGGAGGAGATACTCCAGTAAAGATTCTAGAGGTATAGCAAGGGGGTTAAGACCCTTTTCTGAACACCAAACAGTGAACCTTTTCCACTTGAAAGCATAAGAACGTCGAGTGGAAGGTTTTCTGGAAGTATAACGAACATCTTCACTTGCTGAGAAAGATGAAGATCTTGGAGATCTAGGCCTTCAGTAACCAAGCCCTGAGATGCAGGGACTGGGGATTGGGATGCCATAACAGTCCGTTCTCCTGAGATAGGAGATCTGGAGCAGACCCTAACTCCAGGAAGGGAGCTTGAGAGAGATGTAGAAGCAGAGGGTACCACACTTGGCATGGCCAATGTGGTGCTATGAGAATCATGTGGCCTCTGTCTCTCTGAAGCTTGAAGAGGGTTTTGGGAATTAGGGGAATGGGTGGAAAGGCATACAGGAAGTCTTGACCCCAGCGAAGGAGGAAAGCATCCTTGGCCTGAGCTCCCTGAGCCGGAGTTCTGGAACAGAACCGGGGAAGTTTGGCATTCCACAGACTTGCAAAGAGGTCTATGTCCGGGGTTCCCCAAAGTTGAAAAATCTTGGCTACATGGTCTGCATGGAGAGACCACTCGTGTGGAAGGAGAACTCGACTGAGTCTGTCTGCCCAAGAGTTTTGAACGCCTGGAAGATACACTGCCAGAAGATGGATGTGATGCTCTCTGGCGAGGGCCCACAGTCGCAGAGCTTCGTTGCAAAGCGACAGAGAGCCTGTTCCCCCCTGCTTGTTCACATAGAACATGGCTACTTGATTGTCCGTATGGATAAGGACTGTCTTTTAGCTGAGCAAGGTGTGGAACACTCGCAGAGCAAGGAAGATTGCTCTGAGCTCCAAGAGATTGATATGTAGACAACTCTCTTGTGGAGTCCAAGTGCCCTGGGTGGAGAGGTCTTGCAGATGAGCTCCCCAACCCATTGGAGAAACATCTGTTGTAAGAGTTGCTTGTGGCAGAGGTTGCTGAAAGGGGGACCCCAGCAACAGGTTTTGAGTGGACTTCCACCATTGGAGAGACAAAATGAGACGACTTGTGTTTGCTATTCTGTCTGACAGGCAACCTGATGCCTGGGTCCATTGGGTGGATAAAGTCCACTGAGCTGTCCTCATGTGAAGGCGAGCATATGGTACCACATGCACGGTGGATGCCATGTGGCCTAGCAACTGCAACATTTCTCGAGCAGTTAAAAAGGGCTTTAGGGCTGCTTGAGAAGCTAACTGCACCAAGCGAAGGCAACGGGCTTGGGGTAGGGTAGGCCCTTGTCTTTGTGGTATCCAGCAGGGCTCCTATGAACTCTAGAGATTGAGTAGGAGTTAGACTGGATTTTGGGATGTTTATGACCAGCCCTAAATACTGAAGGATACGCATTGTGCAGGATAGAGAAGTCCTGTCCTCTGACTGTGTTGGAGCTCGAATGAGCCAGTCGTCCAAGTAAGGGAAGACTAATATTCCCAGAGTGCATAGAAATGCTACTACCACAGCCATGCATTTCGTGAACACCCTTGGTGCAGAGGCCAGACCAAAAGGAAGCACCCTGTATTGGTAGTGCTTTCCTTGAAACAGGAACCGAAGGAACCGTCTTGTGGGTTGGATGGATGAGAACATGGGTGTACGCATCCTTGAGATCTAGAGAACAAAGCCAATCCTGACTCTGAAGGAATGGAAGCAGAGCTCCGAGAGAAATCATTTTGAATTTCTCCTTGACAAGGAATTTGTTCAATTCTCTGAGATTTAAGATAGGTCTGTATCCCCTGTTTTCTTTGGGATAAGAAAATAAGGGGAATAGAACCCTGTGCCCTGTTGATGAAGAGGCACTTCTTCTATTGCCCCTTGGGCAAGAAGGATGGTAACCTCCTGACCTAACAGGTCGATGAGAGAGGTCGGAGAATTGAACTGCTTCACTATTGTGGGAGGGGGCATGCTTGAAAAATGAAGTTTGTACCCCTCTCTTATGATGGAGAGTGTCCAACGCTCTGCTGTTATCTGCCCCCATCTGGGAGCAAAATGGCATAACCTTCCTGGAATGGTGGACGGTTCTGGTCCTTCCAGAGCAAGAAAGGCTAAGTTCTCTAGCAGAAAGTCAAAGGCCCTGAGGAGGCTGAGGCTGCTGAGCCGGTTGAGGCCTAGCAGCCTTTGCTTTCTTCTGTTTGGGTGGTTGCTGATGTTTGGTTGAAAACTGACCTGCAGAAGATGCCTGTTGACCATAAGCAGGATAAAATCTCTTCTTCTTAGAAAAAGGTGTTTTCTTGAACAACTTTTTCCAAACAGGATCAGCAGTAGACTTGGATAGTCTATCCAAAGTGGAATTTTCAGCATCCATCTCATTGGCTTTTTCTTGCCAATCTTTACCAAACAGGTTCTCACCAGTACAAGGGATATTTCCCAATTTATCTTGTACCCAGAGCTCTAAATCAGATACTTGGAGCCAAGCAATTCTACGTGCACCGATGGCAATAGCCGAGGCCCTGCTTATACATTCAAAGCAGTCGAAGGCTGCACGGTTGGAGAATTTAGAGACATCTTGGGCATGTTTGAGCCAAGTGAGAAACTCCTGCCTTTTATCCTCAGAGATGAAAGGACTTAAAGTCTGTAGATGAGTAACTTCCTTTAGGAACATTCCCATGTAGAGACTATAGGAACTGATTCTGGCAGCAAGCATGGAAGCTTGAAAGACTCTACGTCCAAAAGCATCCAGAGTTCTGCATTCACGCCCTGGAGGATTAGAGGCATGTCTTTTTGCACTTCTAGTCATTCTCATAGCAGATTCCACCACAATGGAGTGGTGGGGAAGCTGAGTTTTATGGAAACCAGGACAAGGAGGGACACGATACATAGTATCTAACCTACGAGAATGAGGAGAGGTGGTAAGTGGTGTTTCCCACATCCTCAACATGAGATCATATAGAATCTCATGAATGGGTAGGGTAACTGCCTCCTTAGGAGTTTTGGGATATTGTAAAATATCAAACTCCTTGGCCCTTGGCTCTGTTTCAGGGGTCACAGTGATGGACAGGCCCCGAGCCACCTCTCGGATGAAGTCTTGGAAAGACATGTCCTCTGGAGGAGATATCCTGCGTTTAGGGGAGGAGGACTCCTGTGGAAGCATCATCGCTGCATCGACAGAACTTTCAGAATCCTCAGATTCTTCTGAGGAATCGAAGTATCGCCTGTCTGGATGCTCTTGCAGAGCCCGATACCCGTACCGAGCAAAATTGGCATCGGGAATAACCGGTACCGGGGAATCGTGACCGGCGGGCATCGAAGGACAGGGTACCGGCATAGCAGGCATCGATGCCGATGTTGACGCTATCGGTACCGGTTGCGATACCGATACCGATACCGTTGGAGTTGTCTGTCGCGGTTCCAAGGGCGTCAATGCCACAAGGAAAGCCGCTAAACTGCATTCTATGGACAGAATTCTCTGGTCCATAGACGCTGCCAATTTATTTATTTTATTTATTTACATTCTCTTATATACCGCGCTAGTTTGCATCAGTGCGGTTTACAATGCCTGGAAATCAGTACCGGTGGAAACTGCCAGTACCCCAGAGCATGGCACCAGGAGATCTGTCGAGGCCGAGCCATCGAGAACATCCTGGAACCCCAATGATGGTGCTTTGGAAGCCGAAGCCTCCCACCGGGGTAATTTTGCCGGTGCAGAATCCTCAAGCGCAACGCCAGAGGCATCTCGATGCTTAGAAGGAGATCTACCCTTTGAGGACCGGCTAGACTTATGTTTAGTTACCTGAGATCCACGGGGAAGAAGCAGCAGCCCTGGAAGACGTCGATGCCGCTGAAGCAGAGGGAAACAGGGTACTGACCTTGGCAGCTCGGTTCTGTTGACCCCTTTAAGACATCATAGCACAGGACACACAATCTGTGATAGAGTGGTCAGGACCTAAACATTTTAAACACCATTCATGGGTGTCGGTGATGGAAATAGTACCGCCACATTTGGTGCACTTTTTAAAACCTGAAGCAGGTTTTTCTATATTAAGGAAATTTCTGGGCCTTAAGGCCCAAAAAGACAGGTGCACCTGAAGAAAATAAAAGAATGGAAAAATTATTTTTTTTTTAAAAGAAAAGAAATACCGGCGGTACCGGTAGAGCGTCGGGGAAGGCAGACGCGACCACAAAAAGAAATAAAGAAATTCTTCTGCGGTGACAGGAACACGACCTGCTGGCTCCGCGGAAAAAGAAGAACTGGAGAGAGGCAGTTGGGAAAGGCGGGAAGGCAGCACACAGGCGCTGTGGGATGCTCCCAAAAGCTTTCTGATTGGACGCTGGGGAGCGTTCCTGCGCAGGCGCCGTCGGTACCGACGATACCCATATGTGATGACTAGATTCCTGCTTGTTCCTGGAGATGACCAAACTACAAAGAGTACAGAATACAGCCATTAAATTCATTTGCAACACCCTGGGCTACCAGTCATTTATCAAACTAAATTTAAAATCTTAATTCTGGTATTTAAAGCTCCCCAATCTGGCCTCCCATATTACTTATTCTCATTCCTCAGTCCATATGTTCTTTCTAGTCAACTGTGCTCTCAAGGAGAAAATCTGCTGGTGATCCTATCATCAAACCAGATATGTCTGGAGTCTACCTAGATAAAGGCCTTCTATTTCTAACCCCTCCCTTTGGAGCTCATTGCCCATTGATTTACATTTGGCATTCTCCTTTAAACAATTCAAGAAAAAGCTTAAAATGTATTATTCTGAAATAACTTTTAATTAGGAACCAGGTTAGAGGCACGGCAACAACCTTAGATGCTGCTACTTATTGAACTTAACTATTTTAGTAACCTTTCTATCTTCTGTTCCTTTACTAGATTTTAACTTCTCTTCTTACTTTCTGATGTCCTGATTGTATCTCTTATTTGATTTTACTATAAAACATTTTTCTGCATCAAGAAACGGTGGTATTTCAAATCTTTTAATAAACTATTAACTGTCAAACCTGTAAACTTTGCATGAACTTGTTTTTCAACTAAACTCCCTTTATAAGATTGGTATGAAAGTGCCTGCTGTAAAGGAAAGTAGTTTAGCTATATAAACACCTGCTTTTTTGTGGGAGATAGAGTTCTTTCTACTACACGAGGAAACTGTCAGTTTGACAGATTCTCTCTCCCTGCAATTATTTGTAATTAATCAAAGCGTCTCTGACAAATTCTGATGCAAACACAAGAAGCTGTTCCCTCTATAATACATATGCATGAATGGTACATACTTGAAATCCCCAGATATTGTTACAGCACAAATAAACAATATGTGTAAATACAACTTTAAAAAAATATAGTTGCATGAGGAAGGTAGAGTGCAATGATGGTTCTTCCATTTACTAGCTCTTAAACCCTGCAGCTCATTTTCATCCCTTATTCCCCCACCTTGTCTCATGGCCTCACAGGCTCTATGTCAAGATTTCCCACTATGGGTTGCCAAACATAGGCCATGGGGAAAGGCAGGAAAGGTATCAGCATTGGAGGCTGGATGCCATATTCTATGGTAATACTATGCATTCTGGCCCAGCACCTTGTAATTTACATGTAGTCAATGAGCGTTTGACAAGAGTGTTTTTCTTTAACATAACTGGATCAGGCTGTGACTTATTCAGTAAATAAACAGTGAGAATATATCTTTTCTATTTAAGTTGATATGACCACTACTAGATCAGCAAGAAAACCTATAATAGATGTAATGTAGGGCTTGATTTATTATTTATAACCTGCAATTACAGACAAGCTGTCAGATCAAAGCACTGTACTGTTTCAGCTGGAATTTTAAAAATCCGTCAACTAGAAGCTTAGGAAAACCTACAGCGTATTGAATTGGAAAATACACTTATTTTAATAGATCAGCAAATTAGTAGCAATGTTTTAGTATTACAGCTGAAGGGAAAGGTTTACCACAAAATACTCTGATTGCAATCCGTAGCAAATATACTTTCCAAGCTGCTTTAATCCTTCATGCCCATGGGATAGAAAGTACCTGCTCTGACACTAATTTTTATGCTTCAGTTCTTTCCAAAATCTCATTTATAAACAGCAGTAGGAGCCTAATTATAGCCAGTTGGCATTACATGGTATTAATTAAACCATAAAACATGATTTTTTATTGTTCTGGTTAAACATAACTTTAGTTGCAGTATGAACAAAAGCAAAATGCAAGTATATCCAGACATTAAAGAAGCAGCTCCGATGCTCACTCTAATACTTATTTCCCAGCTGCGCAGTGACCTCTATACTGCAGAATTCAAAGGCATATAATTAAAAATGCACAAGAGGAAATCTCCTTAGGACAAGGCCTAATATCCCCAAACCACATATCCATTTTGTAATATGAAATAGCTGGCCTGCAGCACTTTATCTCTATTTAGTCAACCATTTACATGGCTCAGAAATTTTGCACAGCTGAAACCAGCATGAAGAGAAATTTAAAAAAAAGAAAGTCACAGTCATCACGTAATATTGGCACGTAGTGGCTACAGTTAAGGCCCACGATCGCAGAGTTCTAAAAGGAGCCATGACAACAGTCATGGCAAAGACAGAAGATGAGATGCGCTATAAAAAGAGGGAAAACATCATGGGGTGTTGAAAATGCACAAGATTCCATTTCTGGTTTTTGACTGAGCTGAAAGCCAAAATGAACAGAAAAAACTGCTGAGTCTAAAAAAAAAATACTCTTTAAGTCATTGAACAAACCTACACAGAGTTTCATGTTGGGGCGAGTATGTGCCTTACAGTTAATACAGGTGTCCTTAACACACATTTACTGCTAACGTGGAACAGTTAAAGACAACTCCAGAGGTGCCACTACCCACATTAAAATAGCCATGCCATTAACATGCAGTAGTGACCACTGCCTCACATGTTACATGGTTGCCTTTCCAAGTGCTGGAAACATCCCCTCCCATTGCCGTACACGATTTACAGATACTGCAGGCTAATTTTTGCAATTAACCAGTTAACTACAAAACCTTACAACAGTTTATTAAATAGTGGCCAAAGCGTTTTTAATGTTTAATAATATTCAGAACTTTTATCTCCAACTTGTGGAAACGCTGTAGCTATTCCAGTAGTTTCATTAGAGCTACAATGTTTCAGGACATATGGGAGACCACTTTTAATAAACTTCTACTATATCTGGAGGCAGAAAGTGCACGCAGTCAAAGCTTTAGGCCCTTTCAACAATACTGTCTATTCAGAGTAAATGAACTGCAGAACCATATGCACAATAAATAACGCTCTGCAATGTTAAGCCAGATGGAGAAAACCCCCCCACAAATTTTGTTCAATAATTAAAGCTGCACATTTCAAGATAAACTTAAGCATGAACTGCTTCCAGGTTACTGGAGGCAAATATCCCATAAAAAAATGTAAGGCACAGAAGGACAAAGCTCCCTAACCAAGAGGGAAGGCTCATAGTAACATAACAAATAATAACAGATAAAACCAAAAGGATCCATCTAGTCTTTCTAGCTGAGATTCTTCTTCTGGTTTTCTACCACCTTGGGTAGATGGCCATACAGATTCTCAGAACCGACTGATAAAAACACCGCAGTGGTATAAAAATAGATCCAGAAAATAAAGGCATTTGAAAAAAGAAGAGCTTCAAATAAAACCACAGTATTTTTAATTCATAAAACAATGCGACACAGCTGTGTTTTGGTGAAGAAGGCCTGCGTAAGAGGTAATGATTTGTATTTACAATAACACACAGATATACATAAACATAAAATATATACAATATTAAACAAAACTTACATTGAACTAATAAATACATGAATATAATCACCATCATTCTAAACAAAAAAATATATAACATGATAAGAGCATTATATTACAAGATATAAGACGACCGCGGGCAGCGTCCCGGCGGTCGCCGGTAACCGGTGGTTTCAGCCGGGCGCGGGCGAAGCGGAGAGCGCATCATTTAAAGTGAATGGATGCTGGCTTGGAGTGAGGGCCAGCATCCAATCGGAGGACGGAAGGGCCAGCATATGGTCCGGGAGCGGAGAGCCGGCAGCGTGGTGGTCCGGGGAGCAGTTTGCGGCCTGTTGGCTTTTCGGTGAGGTGTCGGGGCTTCGGAGCACAGGGAAGCTGCAATTTGGCGGCCGTGGGTTTTTGCCGCGTAGAGGAGCAGGAGCATTTTTCGGGTTTGCCTCCCGTCCGCTTTCAGCGGCAGCATTTAACTTGCTCAGTCCGCGGCCCGAAGTTGCTGTTTGGTCCCTGATTGCGTTCAGGCAGGGCGGTTTGTCCCAGAGGGCTGCCAGAGCAGTGCGGGCTGTGCTGGGTATGGCGGGAGGGGGGAGCGGGGGAGGGGGGAGCGGGGAGGCAGCTTCCGGGCGGCGTGTGGGGGGTCGGAGGGGCACTAGGGGAGTCGGGGGGCGCCCAGGGGGCCCGCGGAGCCATGCGAGGGGAGTTTTGGGTGTGGAAGGCGAGGGCCGGGCTGCGGTTAGAGGAGGTGTGGGCCGGGGGTCTGTTTTTCAGGCTCGGGGGTCGGGCAAGGGGAAGGGGGCGCAGAGCGCGTGCTCCTGCCTTGTTGCGGGGGGGGCCAGGGCGCTAGGACGGCGTCAGTGCTGGGGGCTGTTTCTGGGGAGGTAGGGGAACAGCGGGGAGGTGAGCAGGGAGTTGGGGGGCAGCCCCAAGAGAGTTTTGTGGCCCGGGGGGGATAGCCGAGGCTCTGCGGGGGCTGGGGTGGGGGTTCCGCCAGGTTCTCAGAGGGGGGCGGGTTCCCTGGGGTCCTCGGGTTGGGAGCATTGGCGGGGCGGCGGGTTGGGTTCCTCTCGGGGGGATTGGTCTGGGGCTTGGCCATCGGTGTGGCCTGCAGCGGTTCCGCCTGCCTTTTTCCCTTTCTTGTCTCCTCAGGTTCCTTTCGGTGAGACTGATGGAGCTCTACAACGTCGGATGGCAGTTCCTGTGTCGTCGGCGACCGATGGGGCCTCGGGAGTGGAGGCGGCGGGGTTCAGTGGCGGAGAGACCGGGTCCTCGTCCTGCGGTTACCAGCAGCGGGCGACTCAGCCGTCGGCTGTGGGATCAGCTTTGGGTGAGTTGGCATTGGCGCCAGCCATCGGGGCTGCGGGCGGAGTGCGTGCCGCGGGGGAGTTGCTGAGGGAGACAGCCAGTGAAGTGGGGGGGGAAGGGCATGCCGCGGGTTTGTCGGCATTGGATCGGGCTGGGAGTGGCACGCGGGCAGAAAAATCTGGTAAGGCTGCCAGGAAGAGGAAGCATGCTTGCCGGCGACGACGCGGATCTGGGTCGTCCTCGTCCACTTCCTCCAGTTCGTCCATGGGGTCCTCGGCCGAGGGTAGGGCGGCAGCGGAGAGCGGTTCGGCTGGTGGCGGTTCGGCTGCGCTGACGGTTTTGTCTGAGTTGTGGGAGGGCGTTCCGAGGAAGTTGAGGAGGAGAATACGGAAGAGACGGTATATTGATATCTTTAGGCTACTGGAGGGTCGTAAGCGATCCGGGGAAAGCAGGAGGAAGCGGAAGGAGGATGAAAAGGCTGGAAGGGTTAGGAAGGTGGCGAGAACGGTGGTTAATTGGGTAAGGGCTTTCCTGCGCCTGGCGAGTGTTTGGGGACGTCATTATCCGGAGCAGTCTGGGATGCTGTCCTATGCTGACTCGATTCTGGAGGCTTCTCAGGTCCATGACGGGTGGTCATGGCTCAATTATGACGAGACGTTCCGGGATAAGATGGAGGAGAACAAGTCGCTTTCTTGGGGTACGCAGGATATCAATTTGTGGCTCACCCAAATGTCCGTTAGGTCGAGTGCGGTGGGGGTGGGGGTGGGGAGCAGCGGCGTGAAAGTTGGGGGGGGGCGGCTCTTCCGGTGGTGAACCGGCCCTTTCGGGGGGATGGGGGGAGGGACCCCGGCAAGCCGGGTATTGGGGCAGGGGTCGACGTGTGCTGGAGGTTTAACAAGTCCTCCTGCCCGTTCCCGGATTGCAAGTTCCGGCATGCCTGTTCCATTTGCGGGGGAGGGCATGCAGCCACGAAGTGTGCGCGGAAAGGTCCCTTGCCCTCGGCCAAGTGATAGTGCAACTTTTGCGTTGGCCCCATCGCCCATTCGGCTTGAGGTATTGCGAGAATGGTTGCGGTGTTACCCTAGGGTGCGTGACAGACGGGTGCTGCTTGAGGGGTTTTCCTATGGTTTTGTTATTCCGGTTAAGGGGCGGGTGGTTTCGTTCGCAGCACGTAATGCTGCTTCTGTGCGGCGTTTTGCGGCAGTTGTTCAGGAGAAGTTAGATGGTGAATTGACGATGGGCCGGATAGCGGGCCCGTTTGACTGCCCCCCTTTTAAGGAATTTGTGGTTTCTCCTTTGGGGGTGATCCCCAAGAAAGATCCGGGCAAGTTCTGGTTAATTCATAATCTGTCTTACCCTGAAGGAGCATCGGTAAATGCTCATATTCCGAGAGAGTGCTGCACAGTCCGATATGCTTCGTTCGATAAGGCGGTGCGTTTGGTTAGGAAGGCTGGGTATGGGGCTCTGATGGCGAAGGTGGACATCGAGTCCGCGTTTCGTTTGCTACCGGTTCACCCCTCTTCCTTTCCATTGCTGGGTTTCAAGGTCTCCGGTGAGTATTATTTCGACAAATGCATGCCCATGGGTTGCGCAGTGTCGTGCGCTTACTTCGAGACTTTTAGCACTTTTCTGCACTGGGCCGTTGAGAAACAGGTGGGGTGTGCGGATTTGGTCCATTATTTGGACGATTTTTTCTTTGTGGGGGCGGCCCGCACCTCTGTGTGTCGGAGGTTGTTGGATGGTTTCGTTTCTGTGGCAGGTGAGTTGGGGGTGCCGTTGGCGGAGCAGAAAACGGAAGTTCCGGCCACTACCCTCACTTTTTTGGGAATTGAGTTGGACTCCATGGCTATGCTGGCGCGCTTACCCGTAGCGAAGGTGAGTCAGTTGCGGGCGTTAGTGGCCAATGCGTTAGTATCGGCAAAGTATACACTGAGGGAGATGCAGGCTCTGCTGGGGTCCCTGAACTTTGCCTGCAGAGTGATTCCTATGGGGCGCGTATTTCTCTGCCGGTTGGCGATGCCGACGTGTGGTGTGTCCAAACCGCATCATCGTATTCGGATTTCCAAGTGCCTGCGTGAGGACTTGGCGGTCTGGGATACCTTTTTGCAGGATTTTAATGGGTCCGCGGTTCTAGTCGAGGAGGATTGTTCAAGCGACGACTTGCAGTTGTACACGGACACCGCTGGGGGTGTGGGTTTAGGTATTTACTTCCGGGGAGCGTGGTGCGCGGGCCCCTGGCCGGCTGCCTGGGCAGAGGTGGGACTTCTGCGGAACATTACTTTCCTCGAGCTGTTCCCTATTTTGGTGATGTTAGAATTGTGGCCAGACAGGTTGTGTAACAAGAAGGTGGTGTGGTGGTGTGATAATGAAGCCGTCGTGAGTGTGGTCAATAATTATTCGCCTCGGTGTGCAGACGTTGCTGCTTTGATGCGGCAGGTGGTGTTAGCCTGTTTACGTTTGAATGTGACCTTGAGGGCTCGGCACATCTCGGGGCATAGGAACAGTATCGCTGACGCTCTGTCTCGTTTGCAGTTACAGCGTTTCCGGCAACTGGCCCCGGAGGCGGATCCGGTGGGAGCGGAGGTCCCATGGAGCTTATGGAGCTGTGGGCGGTGGAGATGACAGAGCTGCTGCGATGTTCTCTTGTGGGCGGCACGTGGAATGCTTATTGCCGGGGCTGCCGGCGCGTGGTGGCATTCCTACAGGAGCTAGGGTGGCGGGGAGGGGTTGTGCCAGATGCATTGCTGGGTGGCTATGTTCTCAGTGCCAAGCGCCTGGGTTTATCCAGGACGGCTGTTCGGCAGCACCTGGCGGGCTTCTCTTTTTTTGCTAGAGTGCTGGGATGGTCCCCAGCGGGGGGGGGGGGGGTTTGCTGGTGCGGCAGTTAATGCAGGGCTGGCGACATGTTCACCCCCCGTTGCCGGATGCTCGTCGACCTCTCACGCATGACTTGCTGGCAGGGGTTTGCAATGCATTGCCTGATGTGGCCGCATCGGCATATGAGGCCACTCTTTTCCGGGCGATATTCTGCCTGGCATTTTTTGGCGCATTTCGGGTGGGTGAGTTGGTAGCCGATTCCAGCAGGGATGGTGTGCGTAGGTGTCTGCAGACTCATCAGGTGCAGTTGGAGAGGGATTCCATGAGGGTGTTGTTGCAGCAGTCGAAGACCGACCCGCAAGGCCGGGGTCGGTGGGTGGGGTTGCGAGCGATAGGTGGGGTCACCTGCCCGGTGGCGGCGACTCGGTCGTATTTGGAGGGTCGTCCTCGGGCTGAAGGTGGGTTTTTTGTTCATGCCGATGCTCGGCTGGTCACCCGTTATCAAGTGACCGCGGTTTTACGATTGGGGCTGCAGCGGATGGGAGAGGATGCCCGGCAGTTTGCGGCGCATTCTTTCCGCATTGGGGCAGCCACCAGTGCAGCCGGTGTGGGATTGTCGCCCGGGCAAATACAGGCGATCGACAGGTGGCGGTCCAGGGCTTTCCAAACTTATGTGCGGTTATGATACGGGGGCATCCAAGGGGTAGATCATTAACACTGTTTTCCTTGCAGAATTGGGCAGAGTGGTGCGGGGCTGTTGGATGCTTGGGCATTCATTTGTCTTCTGGGCTGGCAGACGTGCAGCGGAGAGGCCTATCGGGAAGAACCTGCGATTGGAGCCTTCTGTAGTGGCGCTTTCATGGCTGGGCAAACGAGGTGGTCGCAGTTGATGCCCTTGCTTCGTCATCATGCGCGTCTGCGGACACAGCCCGGGTTCCTCCTTTTGCATTTGGGGGGTAATGATCTGACTTCTTGGACTTGTAAGCAGTTGATCAACGCTGCCAAGAGAGACTTTTCTCGCATTCTGTTAATGTTTGCTGGGGTGGTGTTGCTTTGGTCTGATGTCATCCCCCGACCGGTGTGCGCGGGGCAGCGGCGCTGGTCTCGGGAGTTGACTGAGATCAACCGGCAGATTGGGAGGTGGGTGGCTGAGCACGGGGGGTGTCATGTGCAGCATGATTGGGTGGATGTGGCCTGTGCAGGGTTGTACAGGTCGGATGGGGTTCATTTGTCCCCGGTTGGCCTTGACCTTCTTCTCAATGACTGGCAAGAGGCATTGGAGAAGGTGGTGGGCAGGTCGCAGCTTTTGCCCGGTTAAAGGGGGCGGCAAAGCCACATAATTGTGTCTATGCCGGTGGCGGGATCCCGGAGGTTTCCGGGGTCCGGAGACATAAGCTACTTGGGGCGGGGGCTGGGTGCCCACGACCCGGAGAACCCTGAGCTTACTTTTGCTAGTGATATGGCGAAGTTGAGCAGGGGTGGTTCGAGCTGGACCGGTGGTTGACCGGACCAGGGGCGGAAGCGACGTCACCTTGCTAATAGTATGGCTGGTGACGTGTCGCTCTGCCGGGGGGTGGGGGTGGGGGAATTCATGGTTAAGTTGTTGTTGGCTGTTTAAAATGTTAATTGTTATGGGGCAATAAAGCTGCGACCTGGTGCTTTTTTCCAAGCAATATGTGTCTGTGCATTTTGTGGGTAATGTGCAGGGAGGGGGTGGGGGAGTCCTGTGAGATTGGGGGGAGGATGGTGAGCGCCTGGTATGGATCCCCGGTTATAAGAAGACCGCGGGCAGTGTCCCGGCGGTCGCCGGTAACCGGCGGTTTCAGCCGGGCGCGGGCCCATCGGTTTCGGGGGGGGGGGGGTGAAGCGGAGAGCGCATCATTTAAAGTGATTGGATGCTGGCTTGGAGTGAGGGCCAGCATCCAATCGGAGGACGGAAGGGCCATGTGCTCCAGCGTCGCGGGCGCGCGCGGGGCACATGGTCCGGGAGCGGAGAGCCGGCAGCGTCCCGCCCTCCCACCCTTGCGGTGGAGGGTGAGATTAGGGGTTAGTTGGGGGTGTCGCAGTTGGGGGAGGAGAGGGGGGGTGGGATCCTGGAGGTTTCCGGTGTCCGGAGACATAAGCTACTTGGGGCGGGGGCAGGGTGCCCACGACCCGGAGAACCCTGAGCTTACTTTTGCTAGTGATATGGCGAAGTTGAGCAGGGGTGGTTCGAGCTGGACCGGTGGTTGACCGGACCAGGGGCGGAAGCGACGTCACCTTGCTAATAGTATGGCTGGTGACGTGTCGCTCTGCCGGGGGGGTGGGGAGGGGGAATTCATGGTTAAGTTGTTGTTGGCTGTTTAAAATATTAATTGTTATGGGGCAATAAAGCTGCGACCTGGTGCTTTTTTCCAAGCAATATGTGTCTGTGCATTTTGTGGGTAATGTGCAGGGGGGGGGGGGAGTCCTGTGAGATTGGGGGGAGGATGGTGAGCGCCTGGTATGGATCCCCGGTTATATAAAAACATGTAAAAAACAAATATACCAGCATGCAAAAACATATCAATCAGAATATATGTAAAATAAAACTACACAAAACATCAGTACATGAGAGAGGAAAAGAGAGAGGAAAAAAAAGGGGGAGGGGTGAGAGAGCAAAAAAAATTATCACGACAAAAAAGAATTGGTAATGCGAGTCAAAAGGAAAAAATGTTTCCTAACACTCCATGGGGCATGTTTACTAAGGTGTGTTAACCAGTAGCATGGGGCTTTGATGCAGATAAGGGTGCCGCAGTAAAGGTGTGGGGCTCCATGCTAACCAGTCAGTGCACAACTGAGCAGAGAATAGGTGGGTTAGAGGTATAATGTGGGCACTGATAGCACATTGTGGGCATTTTGGGCATGTGCTAATTGCCCCTGTTACAGTTAGTGTGGGTGCACTTAACGACACTTCAATGGGTGGCATTTATATTTATTTATTTTATTTAACTAGGCTTATATACCACTTTTCTACCAGTCAAAGCAGTGTACATTCAGTTACTGTATATATATATTTCCCTTATCCCCGAAGGGCTCACAATCTATGTTTTTTGTACCTGAGGCAGCGGAGGGTTAAGTGGCTTGCCCAAGGCCACAAGGAGCACCTGTGGGACTAGAAACCTCAGACCTTCCGGCTCAAGGTTACCGTCCTCTAGTGGAATTCAAACCCCTGGCCCTCGGGCCCAAGGTAACTTGCCCCATTTGTGTGCTGGTTAGTGCAGTGCTGCATGTTTTAGCATTTTGCCACTGGCAGAGGGACAGGAGCACACATGTCCCCAAATATTAGCACAGGTCCTCTGCGGTCATTTGGTGGCACAATCACAAGCTACTGGCAAGCACTTAGTAAACAAGTCTCTATGTTTCAGATATAAATAAATATCAAACTGGTGATAAAAACCTTAAAAACATAAAAAATATGAAACTTTACGTATATGTGAATCCATGACAGTCAGAAAAATAATAAAAAACTAAAAAGGTAAAATAAAGCGCCAAGATATTGAGTAATAAAACTTTAAAGCACAGTTGATAAACTTACCCAATCAGAACCAAATAGATACACCTTACTGACATATCTATAAAACAATCCTAAGAGTAAAATAAAATCGCTTTAAGAATTCATAACAGCAGCCCGTCAATTAACGGTCTTGAAAGGCAAATCACAGACGTTAAAAACAAAGATAGCTAGCAATTTCCAAAATAAAGAAATCAAAAGCACAGAGGGTACAGTTTCAATACAACACGGTATCAGGGGTTTATTTCACAACCATTATGCTAAAACAAACTAGCATAAAAGGACTAAGGAGAACCCCCCCCCCAGAAACATAAGTGTTTATAAAACATTGTGCTATGCTTGGGAACAGCATCATTCAAAACTTTTATAAAACCTTCAAACTGAATCGAAGTATGATAAAAAAAAACCTGATGTCGAGTGGAACAAAAAAATTATACCAATAAATATGAATCCACGGAAGATATAACTAATACAACACAATGCTAAAAGCTTCCTTTAAAGCTGCTTTATTGTGACAAGTTAAAATAAAAACAACCCCCCCCCCATAGATGTAAAACTACCATCTCTTATAAATAATGTGCATAAGAAGAACACTACTAAAACATTTATAGAGTCCTTCAAAGCCAAACTATGATATAAATGACTTTTTATTGTGCGGCAAGTACAATTAAAAATGGAAAAATACATAGGGGCATGTCTACTAGTCTTTTGCAACTATCTACTACTACTATTGATGCAATAGTTGCAAAAGACCAGCAGTAAGTCCAAAACCTTTGCGGTATCTGCAGATACCACAGAGGTGTTGGACTTACCACAGAGACCTATGATCCGTGGCGTCTGCTAATGCAGGGATCGCAGGTCTCCATGGTAAGTGCAAGGGGAGGGCAGGTAGCAATTGGGTAGACAGAGCTCTAGTCCTTACTATCTTACTAGTCCTGTCTCCTGATTGCTACCTATTCCCCCTAATCACCGATTGCCCCCCCCCCCCACCACCTGATCTGTCAATACTGTCAGTGCGGCAGATGTACAGATCTGCAGCACAGACAATATAAGAAGTGTAGTCTCCCCTTCAGCACCGATCTCCCTCCAGACAACTCCCAATCCCCATCAGAAACTGTCCAGAGGGGGGTGGGGGACGGTTCACCCCCACACATGGCAAACTCCTAGTTAGTTGGGCCACCTAAAATGCCCCCCCCCCCCCCAAGATTGCCAAAGAAATCCTGGCTAGCCCATCGGCTTCCCTCTCCCCCATTGAAAACTCCTAATACTGGCTAGCCAGTCAGCCTTATGGGAGCACCCTGCCCCCCACCCCATCATATCTTTTCATCTCTGGTGTTCCTGTGCTCAGTGGGGCTCCCATTGTTTCAGCTGTACAAAATGACTGTGATCATGAGATCCTAATGCTAGGGGGCAGCACTGCAAGATCGGAGTCATATTTGTGAGTACCAATGAAAAGGCAAGGATCTCAGGAAATATTTTTGCGCAGTGGCTACCAAAAATAGGAACGGCTATTCCCTGCCCTGATTCTGCCTCTTCTCCAGGTCCACTGCGCAAAATGCAGATTTCACAGAAAAGTGCCTGCGATATTTATTTATTTATTTAACTGGTTTTACGTATATACCGTTTTTCTGCAAGGCAAAACAGTTTACATTGAACAGGTAGTAACATTTACATGTAACAGAACTATGGACAAATAACTGGTATAAATATTACACTGAACAAGTAGTAACGTTTGTATGGAACAGTTGGAACTATGTACAGATAACTGGTATAAATATTTACATTGATACCATGAACAGAAGAACAAAAAGATAGTTTGCATATGACATAGCAGCTATGCGGTGTGGCATTGTGTTCGCCTGCTTATGGGGGGGTGAGTGGTGAGAGAGGTGAGGAGGGGCTGGGTATGATCTTGTGAGTGGTTTGTGGTGGTAGATGTGTTGAAGAATTCTTCGAAAAGAAAGGTCTTAAGATGTTTTTTGAAGAGGGTGTGGGATTGGAGGGTCCATAAGGTGGGGGGTAGTTTGTTCCAGTTGGTGGGGGCGTAGAATTGAAAGGCTCTTGTACAGGTGCGTTGTACTGCCAGGCGATAAATATGTGTTAGTCCCGTGGTAACATCTAATGCCCTTTAGTAGATATGCCTCAGACTTTTGACATAAAAATATTACCTTGCATTCCTTATGCAACAAACATACATGCAGCAACATAAATTGCATTGTATTGAACTGGTACTTTCCACAGTTTTAAATCCTTTATTTTAGAGACTGCTAGTCATCTTTGAGGGATGTTTACTAAAAAGCGGTAGCGTACTCCGTGCGATAACAGAGCAGTAGCTCCGATATCGCATGGAGTCTGCTACCGCCATTTAGTAAACACCTCCCTTTGTTTTTAAATACTGATAAATTGCCTTTTACCATTAATTGATAGTCTATTATTACAAATTCTTAAACTATTTGATTTTACTCTTTAGGATTGTTTTATAGGTATCTCAATAAAAATCAGCTTGTCCCAATTGGGTACGTTTATCAACTGTGCTTTAAGGCTTTATTACTCAAAAGCCTGGCATTTGGGTGTTCTTGCTCATTTGATTTTATCTTTTTACTCATTTTACAATTTTTCTAACTCTCTTGGATTCATACATACGCTTTTACATTTTTTATGTTTTCAAGGCTAGATTTTTATCATTAACAATATTTATTTACATTTGAAATACAGGGTGGTTGGGAATTTCTTTTCCTTTTGACTTGCATTACCTTTTCTTTGTTTTCTCCCTTCTATTTTGGCACGGTAACGTTTTTCCTTTTTTTCTCTTTTCTGCCCTTTTTCCCTCTCTTTTACAATGATGTTTTGTATATTTTAATTCTGCATATGTTTTAATTGATATATTATTGCACTGCTGGTTTATTTGGGTTTTTTAAACATGTTTTTATATGTCTTGTAATACGATAATGCTTTCATCGCATTAATTGTGATGTTTAGATTCAAGTATTTATCATTTCAATGTAATTTTGGTTTAATATTGCATGTAATTTATGTTTATGCATATCTATGTACATGTTAGTGTAAATACAAAGAATGACCCTTGATGCAGGTAATTGTTGCTGAAACACGGCTGTGTCAGGTTGCTTTCATTTATTTATTAAAACTCTGTGGTTCTATTTGAAGCTTTTCTTTCTTAAAATCTCTTTATTTTCTGGTCCATTTTTATACTCTTGCTGTGTTTTTATTGGTTGGCCCGATTTGTGGGGAGGGAGGGGGAGGGTTCCCTATTCCAGCATGACTCCCACAGCCACCAGGACACTCAGGAGCCTATAAAAAAAGATTAATAATCTGGTCCCCCTATACTCATTTAAGTTGTGGGTTTTAATTCTAGATTTCTCTGTGTAAGACACCCCAGGCTTATTGGAAGCCCAATGCTGACATAAAAAAGCAGCTTGGTTACTGATAGACTTAGCTACTGACTTGGAAAATTCGTACATTTAAAAAAGCGGTAGGGTATTTCTCATGCCCATGTCAGATAATGCAAGAGAAATCATGCTGTCTTTATTGTCTAGAGAACAGTGAAGATTATATTTCAGTCCAGAAGATAACACACTGCACGTATTTCTCTTTACATGATACAATTTTAAAAGATATACAACAAATGGACTCTACTTAACTAAGAAAAATAATCAAAAGCAAGCAGAATTACAACTTGTGAGCAGCAATTGAGAAAATAATCCTTAAAATAAAATATACCAAAAAGCTTCCAAACTTCTTTCCCTGTAATTTAAGGAGGGAAAGAGTTTTTTCAATATGAAATGAAGGTGTGCATTTCTTAGTATGGCCACATCTCGTTCTCAGAACTCTCTTCCCCTGAGGTCACTTATTAGCTAGGCAAGTCACGTACTTGGGATGTATCAGAGTGATACTAGCACAGGAGCCTGTCAGTGATCACTAAAATCTCAACCCTGTTCACTTAATGGACTGAAATAGCTGAGAATACGATGCCTTCAACAATCTCAACTACATTTTATATGAGTATAATGGCCTTGCTACCAATTTTTAAATCTTTATTCCCGAGTCTACTCTTCAGCTGTTTATGCTGTATCTATACAATAGGGTTCTACAGAAGATCATCACAACTACACCTCAATTCATTAAGCGACATCATGGCAGAACTGGTGGAGGGTGGCGTTTTGAAAAAATAAATATCTCCAGGGAACTACATTTAAAGTTATAACAGAAACGTGGGATGTTAATGATTCTACTGGTTTTACTTGCCAGATTAATTATTTTTCCCCATTCTTGGCCTTTCCACTCTTGCATTATTTCAGTCTTGTATTTAGAAACATCTCTAGCTCCTTATTTCCCTGCACTGCAAATTGCAAAATCTGTCATACCTGACAGTAGCCAGGTTCAAGAAACGGGATGAATGAAGATAGCCTATAGCAATGGTGACACATATACATTTACAACTCAGGCAATTTCCCACAAAATTCCCAAACTTACTTTCTCTAAAGGAAAACAAGGGACTATAGTAGTTGGTATGGAAGAGCAGACTGGATAGGCCATATGTTTTTTTTCTGCCGTCATGTTTCTATTAAACCAGATATGTCACCTCCTGACACCAGGAGCGTAGGACTAAATCACCCTAGCATAACAGTTACCTTGCGCTGTTTCCCACAGGATTTGATTGCCCAAAAATGATATATTGCATTACCATGCAGAAAATTTGGATTTCCTACTTTTTGAGTCCTTTTTCTTTAGGTCAGTTGGTACTGGAAGTGGCATAGTCAAGTGAGGGTTCAGTTCTCAAGGCAACCCCTTGGTTTCATGGCCAGCCCTACTATTGAGCCTCTATGTTCTTTGCACATGGCTCTGCTTTTTGGCCCCACTATTCAAACACTATGGACTGCTGCAACTGAGGCCCGCAATCGGTCTCTGCACATGGCCCCGCTTCCCTCTGCATCTCTCTCAGGCTATCCCTGCTTGGTTTTGAACAGCATTAGAGTGCCCACTTACACAATGCTTTTTTGGAGGGAGGGGCCACAGTAATTCATTGAGGGTTTTAATGTCTGCATCCCTCACTCAGAAAAAAGTATTACTTATAGGACATCTTAGACTGTTATAAAAATTTTTAAACTCCATGCTCAGGAAGTTAAAAACGGGCCCTATTACTATATTTATACTATAGCTGCGCATGAAATGAGAGTCAGAAGCTGTAAAGATGTCTTACACATTGGAACATGGAACGTACGAAGCATGAACCAAGGGAAGTTGGAGGTGGTCAAGAATGAAATGGAACGTGTACAACTTGATCTGTTGGGTGTCAGCGAAGTGAAATGGACTGGCATCGGACACTTCGCATCAGATGATCACATGGTCTACTATGCTGGAAATGAAAGACAAAGAAGAAATGGTGTTGTATTTATAATAAAGAAGAAACTTGCAAGAACTCGAATGAAATACAATGCAGTCAGCGAACGCTTAATCTCTATTTGTCTACGAGGAATGCCTATCAACACAACTATAATTCAAGTATATGCCCCAACAACAGCTGCAGAAGAGAATGAAATTGAAGAGTTCTATGAACAAGTACAAGCTGAAATTGACAGAACATGCAAACAGGATATCCTGATAGTCATGGGTGACTGGAACGCAAAGGTTGACAAAAAAAAAGAAGGCAAAGTAGTTGGAAAATATGGACTTGGCAACAGAAATGAAGCTGGAGAAAGACTGATAGAATTCTGCAAGACCAACAATCTATTCATCTCAAACACCTTCTTTCATCAACACAAGCGGCGACTGTACACATGGACTTCACCCAATGGATTGTATAAAAATCAAATTGACTACATCTGTGGAAGTCAACGATGGAAAAGTTCTATAACATCAACAAAGACAAAACCTGGAGCTGACTGTGGTACAGATTCATCAACTACTAGTATGCAAACTCAAGCTAAAGTTGAAAAAGAGCAAACCACTCATGAATGCAGCAAAATATGACCTTGAGAATATACCACTGGAATTTAAAGACTGCCTGCAAAATCGATTTGCTGCTTTAGATACAAATGACAGAGCTCCAGAAGAGTTATGGAATGACATCAAGAAGGTTGTGTTGGAAGAAAGCGAGAAGTCTCTACAAAAGGTGAAAAAGCAAAAACGGCCAAAATGGATGACGGAAGAAACTCTGAAAATTGCCCAGAAACGCAGAGAAGCTAAAGCCAGAGGAGAAAGAAAGACAATAACAGAACTCAACAGAGATTTCCAACGTGCAGCAAGACAGGACAAGGAAAAGTACTACGACGCATGCAAGGAAATAGAAGCAGAAACTATTAGAGGAAGAACAAGATCGGCTTTCCTAAAGCTACGAGAGTTAAAGAAAAAGTTCCAGCCTCGAATTGGAATGTTACAAGATGCTCAAGGTTCTATGTTGAACGATGCTGAGAAGATCAAGAAAAGGTGGAAGGAATATACAGAGTTTTTATATGATAAAGATCAAGTGGACCAACAGCCGTTTCAACCTGTACCTTATGATCGGGAACCATTGGTGATGAAAGAAGAAGTTAAAGCAGCATTGAAAGCCTTATCAAAGAACAAAGCACCAGGCATTGATAGTATTCCCATAGAAGTATTACAGCAATCTGATGCAGCTGTTACCGTACTTACAAGGCTCTGACAAGAAATATGGAAGACAACATCATGGCCAACTGACTGGAAAAGATCTGTGTTTATACCAGTACTAAAAGAAAGGTGATCCAACTGACTGTGGAAATTATCGCACAATCGCTCTGATCCCACATGCCAGCAAGATTCTATTGAAGATTATTCAAAAGAGACTGCAACCATACCTGGAACAAGAACTACCTGAAGTGCAAGCAGGGTTCAGGAAAGGGCGAGGAACGAGAGACATCATTGCGGATGTGAGATGGATCCTTGAAAAGACTAAAGAATACCAAAAGGATATCTATTTATGCTTTATCGACTACAGCAAGGCTTTTGACTGTTTAAACCATGAGAAACTCCAGGCCACATTAAAAAGCATGGGTATAGCAGAATACCTGATCGTACTCTTGCACAATCTGCACATTGATCAAGAAGCAGCAGTTCGAACGGAACAAGGAGAAACAGAATGGTTTAAAATAAGCAAAGGTGTAAGACAAGGCTGCATACTTTCCCCCTACCTGTTTAATTTATATGCAGAACAAATCATCAGAGAAGCAGGATTGTATGAAGACAAGAGGTGTGAAGATTGGTGGAAGACTCATCAACAACCTTCGCTATGCTGATACCACCACATTACTGGCTGAAAGTGAAGATGATCTGAAACATTTGCTACTCACAATCAAAGAAGTCTCAAAATGGGCCTGTACCTTAATGTAAAGAAGACAAAGATCATGACAACTGGCATAATCAACAGGTTCATCGTTGAAGGAGAAGAAATTGAAATTGTGAACAACTTTAACTACTTGGATCAACTATCAATAAAGAAGCAACAAGCAGTCAAGAAATCAGACGACGCATTGCTCTTGGCAGAATGGCTATGAAAGACCTAGATAAGATTCTCAAGAGCAGAGATGTCTCTCTCCATACAAAGATTTGACTTGTTCAAGCCATGGTATTTTCAATAACATCATATGGATGTGAAAGCTGGATAGTGAAAAAGATAGACAGGAAGAAAATTGATGCCTTTGAATTATGGTGCTGGTGGCGAATACTGTGTATACAATGGACTGCCCGAAGAACAAACCAGTCGGTACTAGAGGAGATCAAACCTAAGCTTTCTTTAGAAGCTCAGATGACAAGACTTCAACTTTCATACTTTGGACACATCATGCAAAGAGAGAGATCATTAGAGAAAGATATCATGCTTGGCAAGATAGAAGGTCAGCGCAAAAGAGGAAGGCCAGCAATGAGATGGATCGATACAATAACAGCAGCTACAGGTACCAGTCTGTCAACAATGAGCCGCCTGACTCAAGACCGAACACAATTTAGAATAGCTATCCAGAGGGTCGCCATGAGTCGACTCCGACTCGACGGCACTTAACAACAACAACATTACTATACTTTTCTAATAGTTAGCACACACTTTAACACATGGTAAGCAGTTAGTGCAGGGCCAGAGTAACTTGGCTAAATCCATGTTAAGGCTTTCTCCCATTAAACCATGACTATCTACATGTTCAGTAATTTTGTTCTTTATAATGGTTTCTACCATTTTGCCCGGTACTGATGATAGGCTCATCAAAGTCTGTAATTTCCCAGATCACCCCTTGAACCCTTTTTAAAATAGGCGTCACTTTGGCCATTCGCCAATCTTCAGGTACTAAGATAAGGTCTGCTATCTCATATTTCAGTTTTTTCAACACCCTTGGATGTATACCATCTGATCCAGGTGATTTGCAAATCTTCAGTTTATCAAATAGTTGTAATACATCTTCTGAGTTTATCAATACTTCTTTCAATTCTTCCAATGCATCACCTTTAAATACAATTTCAGGTATGGTAACTTCCCTGCAGCTTCCTCAGAAGCAAAGAATTCATTCCATCTGTCCGCTATGGCCTTGTCCTCTCTTAGTTTAGTGCCCCTTTTACTCCTCTATCATTTAATGGTGCAACTGACTCTCTCACAAGTTTTTTGCTACGAATGTACTTGAAAAAGTTTTATTATGCATTTTTGCTTCCACGGCAAGCTTTTTTTCAAATTCTTGCTTTGCCTGCCTTATCAATGATTTGCACCTAACTTGCCAATGCTTATGTTGTTTCCCATGTTTGTCAGTTGGCTCCTTTTTCCATTTCCTGAAAGATGCTTTTCAGCTACAACAGCCTCTCAGACCTCACCTTTAAACTATGCTGACAGTTTTTTAGCCTTCCTTCCACTTTTCTTAAAGCATAGAATACATCTGATCTGGGTTTCCAAGATAGTATTTTTAAACAACGCCCATTCTTGATGCACATCTTTAACCTTTGCAGCTGCTCTTTTTAGTTTTTTTCTTAACTATTTTCCTCATTTTATCATAGTCTCCGTTTTGAAAGTTAAAAGATAGTACTATGGATTTCCTTAGCATCCTTCCTCCATTTATTAAATCAAACGATGATGCTATGATCTCTATTGCCAAGTGGGCCCTCATCTCTTGCACCAGATCCTATGTTCCACACTAAGGACTAGGCCCAAAATAGCTTCCCCTTTTGTCGGTTCATGAACCAGTTGCTCCAAGAAGCAGTCATTTATTTCATCAAGAAACTTTTTCTCTCTCGCATATCCTGCCGTGACACTGATCCAGTTGATAAGGTAATTGAAATCACCCATTATTATAACGGTGGTGTAACTTTTGTTAGCTTTCCTGATTTCTTTTAGCATTTCATCATTTATCTGTTCATTTTGGCCAGGTGGTTAATAGTACACCCCCACTGCCATTGCCTTCCCCTTTCTATATGGAATTTCTATCCATAGAGATTCTACAGTGTATTTTGTTTCCTGCAAAACTTTAAACCTGTGTGACTCAATGTCATCTCTAATAGAGTGCAACCCCTCCATCAATTTGATCTACTCTATCATTGTGATATAGTTTGTATACAGGTATCACAGTGTCCCATTGATTGTCCTCCTTCCACAAGGAGTCTGAGATACCAATCATATCTAACCTCTCATTTACTGCTATATATTCTAACTCTCCTATCTTATTTCTTGGACTTCTAACAACTGCATACAGACATTTTAGAGATTGTATTTATTTATATTAATCTGGTTATCAGTAAACAGGGATAATTTGGAATCTTTCAGCTCTGTCTGCTCTGTACTTATGGGTATCTGGGTTACTTTTATCTTTATTGGATTCTCTCTATCGGGATGCCCTAACTTCCCTCTTTTGCTAGTATCCTTTAAAGATACATCTTTCTGAACCATATGGTCTTGGGCAACTATCGGCTTTCCCCTGTTATCTAGTTTAAAAGTTGCTCTATCTCCTTTTTAAAGGTTAATGTCAGCAGCCGGGGTCCATCCTGATAAAGATGGAGATCATTACTTCGGAAAAGCATCCCCTTTCCCCAGAATGTTGCCCAGTTCCTAACAAATCCAAAAACCTCTTCCTTGCACCATCGTCTCATCCACACATAGAGACTCCGGACTTGGAGTAGGCAGCCCATGAGGGGTTCCAGGGTTCACTGTGTTCCCTCTGGTCATACCCTTGTATGATGGGTATTAGTCCTTGTTGCTGTACATATGTTTCTGTCTGTGTGATGAGTAGGGCGAAGCAAATTATGTGGTGCAGCTTTCGTAGAAGAGGGTCTTCATACTCCTTTGTGCCACTCTAAGGGCCATGCCTAAGGGCCCTTTGGCACCATTAGGCATGGGACTACCTGGGGTTGCTGGATTTTAAAGTTGTTTGTCAGTGTCCGATGATGCATTCCAGGAGGCAGAGCTATCAACCGCGTGTGCCAGACTCTCTTCTCCCAATGCTTTTACCTGTCATTGCAAGCAGATGGGCATTCTGGAGGAGACCCACATGCTGCAGCTGCTAGGAAGAGACCAGGTATCTTGCTGTGGAGCACCTGGAGTTGCTGTTTTGTTTTGGGTTTTTTTAATTTATTAACTCAATGACAAACAAAACCTTATGGCACTGCAGGAACACTTACACAGAGCCTGAATGCAACAAGACACAATACAACTATCAGTACATTTTTTTTAGATTTTCATAAACAATGCTCCTACACTTCCCTCTGCCCCCAAGCTTCCATCCTCCCCCCCTTTACACCCCTGTCCCAGGCAATGGGACTAACCAAGATAGCAATGTACAAGGCAATACAAGAATATAGGGGTACAAAGTTGTGACACTCCAGGTACATGCATTCAACAACCCCCTGGGGTCTCACCAATCTTCCCCAAAAGACATCATCCCCTCTTCTTCCATCCCACCACCCCGCCTCTCCCCTATCCACCATACACATACATGTATTTATTCTCCCCCAAGAGGGGCCGCTACTTCCACCAGGTTGCCCCTAACAGACGTCACCACCTATAACATTAGCAGCTCATTTCATGCTCTCAGCACCAGCGTGAGTACACAGAGAGGAGCACTGGCTCTTGCAGTAGAGTCCGAGGAAAACACAAGGAGCAAGAGTCGTGAATTGGTGAGATAAATTTATTGAATCCCCTACGCGTTTCGGCTTTCGCCTTCTTCAGGGGGCACACAAATATGTGACACTACAGGGTAGAAAAGGGGGTGGTTTTAATGCAACCGCAAATTGTGCGAGGGAGACCAATATCCGACAATGAAACGGGTTCCGCAGGCAAAATTAGCGTGAAAGGAAAGCACTTGACAGCATTAGAAATCAAGCTTTAAACCTGATCAGGTTTAAAGCTTGATTTCTAATGCTGTCAAGTGCTTTCCTTTCACGCTAATTTTGCCTGCGGAACCCATTTCATTGTCGGATATTGGTCTCCCTCGCACAATTTGCGGTTGCATTAAAACCACCCCCTTTTCTACCCTGTAGTGTCACATATTTGTGTGCCCTCTGAAGAAGGCGAAAGCCGAAACGCGTAGGGGATTCAATAAATTTATCTCACCAATTCACGACTCTTGCTCCTTGTGTTTTCCTCAGCACCAGCGTGGCCATGTAGTTCACCCAGCATGAAACCCACCTGACTCTCATAGATTAAACCTGACAGTAGCAGGACCAGGCGGTCCACCATGATCTTGACCAGCAGTTTAATATAAAAATTAAGCAGGGAGATTGGCCAGTAAGAGTTGGCCTTCAATGAAATCTTCCCATATTTGAGGATCAGCGTGATGTATGCCTGGTTAGCCCCCTCAGGAAAATGTACCGCACTCAACCCGCTGCTTGAACATCTCTACCATTGGAGATATCAGCTGACCCCACAACAATTTATAGAATTTGGTGTTGAAGCAGTCTGGCCTTGGGACCTTACAGTATTGCGCCCTTCGAATCCCATGCTGCACTTCCACTGCCAAAATCAGTGCCCCCAGTACAGCCGCCTGTTCAGTAATACGCAGCAGGTGCACATCCCAGAGATACTGTCACCTGGATGGGAGAAATCCGATCTGCCGTGTAAAAAGTTTTATATTATTCCCGAAAGATCTTAGCAATTGCCACAGTCTCCTGCTGCAGAGTGCCCTAACCGTTCCACCATGCCACAACTGACCGGTAGCCCCGAGCTCTTTCAAATAACATGTCAGCAACTTACCCAGGCAGTCACTATACTGATAGAGCTGAAACTTGAAATACAACACTAACCTTTTGCCCTCTGATGAAGAATCTCATTTAATGCTGCCTGTGTTTCCAGAAAGCACATCCAAGTAGCCGACATCAGGCACTGTGCATTCCTCCTGCGGTCCAACACCACTTGTTGCTCCAGATGCAGTATATGCACACTAAGCAGTCTCGCCATCGGGCCATGTATGCAATAATGCTCCCCCTCAACACCACTTTTGTCACTTTCCAAAATAATTCTGGCTCATCAATGTATTGGGCATTATAGGCGGCATACTCCTGCTAACGCTCTCAGAAATACTGGGCAAATTGCTCATCATGATAAAGGTTCCAGCAGAAAGCTTCAGAGCCACAACCCCTGGGCCAGTCCACATCAGACCAGATTGAGCCAAATCTAGGCATGGTCAGATATTTCACACAGGCCTATGGCCAAGTCCTCCACCATCTCAAACAGAGGCACAGAGATGAGCAAATCATCAATACGAGAACTTGTCCCATTCACACGTGAGAGGTTGGCATAATGCCTATCCGTAGGCCGCAGCAAGCAGGGATCAATCAGCTGTAACCTATGTTGGAACCAGAGTAAGATGCTGGAGGCTCCCAACCATGTCCCCCTTCCCCCATGGGATGTGCCCATCTGTAGGTCCAGAACCTCATTAGGATCACCCCCCACCACTAGTTGCCCCTTGAAGAGTTGTTCCATGTCAGAGGCTGCATAGAAGACCTGGTCAGGATTATTCGAGCCATAAATAATACACAACACTAAAGGCCTGCCCTCCAGGGAGACCCCCAGGAAAAGATACTGTCCCTGTGTGTCGGGGACTTCAATAGAACATTCAAACTGAACATTCTTACTAACCAGGATGGCAATGCCGCCACCTTACCCAGGCTCTGGTGCAACACTTGCCCCTCCCACTCCTGCTAAAACTCACCATGTTCCACAGCTGTCTGGTGCATTTCCTGGAGCAAAGCTATATCACATTTCTGATGGGCCAAAGCACGCAGCACTTATGGCACTTAATCGGGGTACCCGGACCACAAATATTTCAGGATATAAATCTCAGCCTATTTCCCATCCCACAGGCTACATTAACTCCCAACACCAGCACCAGCACCATTAGAAGGGGGAATCCCCCCAGCCTAGACTTCCCCACTCATATTATCAACCCATCCTTGTAAATCTCTCCCTTGAGGCTCCCCAACTACTAGGCGTCCAGCTGCCTCAATCCTACCCCTCCCCTTCCGCTCTTCCCCTCCCTCATTCCCCACGCCCCTGTTCCTCAAACACCTTACCATGTATCAATCCGATCACTTTCCAATGTGTAGGGCATTCCTCCCCCCTCCAAGCACCCACACCAAGAAGCACTCATCCTCTACACACAACCCTATTCTCACACTTCCACACCCCCCCTTGACCACCCACCTTTACCAAACTCATTCCAGACTCCTCTCTCCCCTCCATGCAACCTCCCCAGTAGCTCAGCATTCTCCTGTCAATCCTACTCCCAGATCCACCCCCTCCCGCGAATCCCAAAACCCCATATGCTCACACTAGCCAGTGGGAATGGAAGACTACACTTTAAAAGTCCACTAGTAAGATGAGGGATAACCATACACATAAGAAGAAAGGAAGGGGAAAAAACATACAATGGTTAGAAGGCACTGTAAAAATGGGAGCCATATTTGTGCTCTAAGGGTGCTCACATGCTCCCGTCAGCGCACAGTGGTAGAGCAATACACAATCAGCCAGCAACTGAAGCAGCCCCCTCAGGGGAAGCTATGCCAAGGTCCACTCCAATGTCCCACAGAAGTCCAGCAGCTTCGGGTCAAGCAGGGGAACTCCCCCACTCAACCGGAACAATTCAGTCTCTCCACCAACTCCCCTCGGAATACCCAGCCTAGCGCTGGCGCCTCTCAAATATCCCCAGGCCAATATGCCCACACAGCAAACTGAACAAACTGGAAATACAAACTTTTCCTCTCAAGGTAGTCTAGCCATAGCATCTCCCTATGTGAAAGTCACAATTCACTTAGTTATGACTATGGCCTCATCACTCATGAAGGCCACAGCATCTGCACATACTGCTGAGCCAAGTCTGGACAGTGAAAGACCTTGGAGGAGCCATTATAATAGATTTGGATGCAGGCCGGATGCTGGACAACAAATTTGATCTTCACCTCCACAAGTCTCTGGCAAACATCCGCATAAGCCCTCTGCCGCTGACTGAGCTATTGGGGAAAAATCTCGAAAGGCAATGATTCTGTGCCCCTCGTACTGAATGGGCTCCTGGAAATAAAACAATTAGTGTGATATCTTGGAATCACCCTGGACCAATGACTGAGCATGGAAACCCACATCAACAATGCCACTAAAGCAATATATCACAAAGTAACACTACTCAGTCATCTACGCCCACTTCTGGACTCACACAACTTCCGCACTGTATTCCAAGCCCTTATCTTCCCGCATTTTGACTACACCATCATCATCCTCCTCCAGGTCGGAACATGTCACACCCATCTTAAGGCAACTACATTAGTTACCAATAGTAAGCTGCATAAAATATAAAGCTCTACATATCATATATTTAAAATAATAGATAATCTATCTGCAGTTTCCCTCTGGACATCATATACCTAACACTGAACAGAACAAGAAGGAAAGGCATGTCAAACACACTTATGACCCCAGCAGCAATGAAAAAGAGCAGCTAAACACCCTGTAACCGAGCATTCTCCCAGATTCAATCCGAGCCATCTCCGACCTCCCAACCTTCCATAAGACATTAAAAACCCATTTATTCCAGCAATTCTATGATCATATACCATAAGGAAAATCAACTGTGATAGTCTGGCAGCCCAATGTCGCTATTTACTCGTACTCCCTATCATCACAGGAAGTTTATCCCATTATGTACTATAATTCAACCATGTTAAAATATCCAAGTTGACATGCCTGTTCTATGTACATTTCACCATTTATTGTTATATGTAAACCGCTCTTACAAAATAGAGCAGTATATAAAAACAAATAAATAAATAGAATAAATTCTGCAAACACTGATAAATTCTAGAGCTGGTTCAGAAGTTACCAGCATCCTTGAACAAGTATTAAAAATCTTGCCTAAATATTGCAGTTAATGGATTGCAATTTTCCCTACTAATGTAGTTTCTCAAATGAAGCCACTGAAATCTTTCAGAATTTGTAACATCCAATGCATAATTTATCTGCAATATAATATACATTTGTCTTCCCCACCAAAGTATAAAACTGACTATTTCAAAGTACCTTCTTGAAGAAAACCTTCGATCAAAATGATCTTTTCAGGGCTGGCCTGGTGGCAGTGCTATGCAAGCAGTCTTCACAGGCCCCAGAGGAAGGAATCCTAGTTAGTATACTAGGCCAAAACCTGCTACCTGAATTTAAGGTCTATGATTCTATGATTCCAAAAATAGCCCTGCAGCATGGCCTTTGGTCGAGCACTGTTGTTGCAACAACCGGGCCCAGTGAATTGAGAAAAGATATCAAATAGAGGAAATATCACTGCATCTTTTCCTCCAATAATTTTTTTATTGTACTGTATGCATTTGAATCACAGTTGAATTGTATTTGTATTGGTTCATATGTTCATTGGTTCATCCTAGCTCCATTGTTGGAGGATGTCCTGTATGTGTCACAAACCTGGAGGTGCAGTTTATCCATCTCGCAGCTTCCTTTCTCTAATTCAGTGTTTCCTAGTCTCATAAACTTTGGGGTCATCTTTGACTCTTCTCTCTCCTTCTCCCCACACATACAACAGATATCTAAAACTTGTGGTTTCTTTCTCTATAGCATCAACAAAATTCATCCCTTCCTTTCTAACACACTACCAAGACCGTTATCAACTCTCGTCACCTCCTGGTCTAACAATGCAATCTGCTCTTCACTGGTGTACACCTGAATCATCTCTCACCTCTTCAATCCATTCAGAACTCAACTGCAAGGCTAATCTGCTAGAGTCATCATGCTTATGTAACCCCTCTCCTCAAGTCACTTTTTTGTCTCCCCATCAATTTTTACATTCAGTTCAAACTTCTACTCACCTACAAGTGCATTCATTCTGCTGCTCCTCATTACCTCTCCTCTCTTATCTCTTCTATCTATCTATTGAGCATTTATATAGCGCTGCAAACGTATGAAGCGCTGTACAGACATGGAGAGACAGTCCCTGCTCATCAGAGCTTACAATCTAGTTAAGACAAAATACAAATTACAAATCAGGGCTTACAATCAAGTAGGACAAAGTATACAAATATTCAGGGAGAAATCTTCTTCGGGAACTCTGCTCATCTGGCAAATCACATTTATCCGTGGCCTTCTCTACCTCCCTTCATTGGAACAGACTACCCGAGTTAGTGAATCAGGCTCTATCTGTGGTCCTATTTAAATTAGTAGTAGTAATATGTAGCTCATGCCTTTCCAGTGGTAGTTCAAGGTGAGTTACATTTAGGTACATAGGTATTTCCCTGCCCCCAGAGGGCTTATAAGGTTACATTTTACTTACCAGAAAATATCCTTTCCTTGAGGCCTGCTTGATAGTCCAACCAAGTGGGTTGTGCTCCCCTATCAGCTTGCCTCTATTCGCCTCAGCTACCATAGGGTCCTTCAGTATCTATCCCAAAGCATATGGGAGAACATGGCAAACCTCACAGAACTTCAATGTGTGCAATAATGAGTGACCAAACAGCAGAGAACAATGAATAGGAAAGAATAAACAGAAGGCCATCAGTAGAATATGGACGTGAAGAGCAAAGCATAGAAATCATAGCAGACCAGAAGGTACTGCTGAAGAATAACAGAGCCAAACAGTTCCAGTGGAGGGCCCTGGACTGGTCTAGCACCTTCCATATTGTCCTGCTAGACCAGTCTAGAAAAGTGGGAAGTCCAAAGCTATGCCTCCACTGGGCAAGAAGAAGACATAGCAGCTCGCAAAACCTTTCAGCGGAAGGCTGTGTCTGCCCGTGCATGGATATCCAAGTGGTAATGCTTGACAAAAGTGGAAAGAGATGCCCAACAAATGTCTACAGGGACTACCAAGCTCCGCGCCACCCAAGATGATGCTTGCACTCAGGCAGAATGGGTGTGCAAACTCTAGAGAATCGGCTGATTCCACAACAGATATGCTAAGGCAATGGCATCCTTAATCCAGCAACCCAATGTAGACTTAGCCATTGCGCACTCTTGCACAGGCCAGCAAAAAGCACAGATGATCTGATTTATGAAAGGAATTCATAACCTCCAAATATTGGAAAAACACTCTCTGGATATCCACAAGGCAATCCTTATCTTTCCCCTGACACTGCTCCTTAGAGAAGAAGGGTAGGCAAACTTCCTGGTTGACATCAAAGAGAGAAATCACCTTGGGTAAAAAAGGAGAGCACAGACTGAATGGAAAAGGCCTCCTTTGAAAAGGTCAGATAAGGATCATGACAAGAAAGTCTGCAGCTTGGAAATCTGCCACGCTGAACAAATCGCAACCGAGAAAACTGTCCTGAGAGTCAAATCTTTCAGAGTAGCACACTTCAATGGCTCAAAGGGCTCAGACATCAGGGCCCTGAGCACCAGACACAGATCCAAGGAAGGGACCACAGACCCAAGGGAAAGACGCAGGCGTCAATTCTTCTGAAGAAAGCGTGCATCAGGTGTAAGGTTAGAGACTTACCAGCCACCAATCTCTGAAACAGGCCAGAGCTGCAACCTGAACCTTCAAGAAGCTCAGAGAAAAGCTCTCTTGCAGATCTTGCTGCAGAAAGGACAACAGACATGGCACCATGGCCACCTCAGGAATCAGGTTCCATGTGACGCACCATCGCTCAAAGAGGCACCAGACTCGCACATATGCTAGTTTGACACCCTTGAGAATGGGCTGGAATGAGCCATCTTTTTTGGGCACCATGAAATAGATGGAATATCTGCCCTTGCCCAGATCGGCCAGGATAACAGGCACCACTGTCTTCAGGAATGGCAACTTGTCCAAGGTGATCCACACATCTGCCCTTTGTTTGCTGACCTACATGGGTAGATGATGAATGCATCTGGGATTGGTTCTATGCATTCCAGGACATAGGCATACTGAATGGTGTCTAGCACCCAGCAATCCTTGGTGGCTCTGGAACATTCCTACAAGAAAAGGCAAAACCTGCCTCCAACCGGGGAAAGGGTTTCTAACCAGAGGTACTAAGGAAAGGGCCCCCAAAAACCTTTATTGTGCAGCCCAGGAGGGACCTCCTCTGGAGGGGGCTGCATCCCCGGGCCCATGAGCTCCTTGAAAGGACTGAGAACAAGACCAAAGTCTGGAAGCAGAGGGGAAGAAAGGCTTTCCAGTCCAATAGCGACAAAAGTCCTAAGACCCCCCAGGAGTTTGACCAGCATGCCCACAGTTGAGGCCAATGGAAAAGGGGATCCTACCTTCTTCCCAGGCCCTTCAGACCTGTCCTCCAGAAGGCAGTAAGGTTTTGTCTCACCCAGGTCCTACACCAGCTTTTCCAAATCAGTTCCAAACAGAAGCTTTCCTTCAAAGCTTGAAAGACTAGAAAAGGGAACTGTTACTTCTGGAGAGAGATCTGCAATTGTGAGTATATACTTCTGGGAATTTTCTGAAAGGAATTCTTTCTATTAAAGCTACTTAATCTGTGAACCCACTATTTTTTGTTAAATCAGTCAGGGCCTAGTAGCAGCAGTTTAAGTTTACATTTAAAACACAGAAGAGAACTTTCTGGTTACATTTCATACCCAGCAGAGAGCTTGTAGTTTTAATTTAATAGTCACTCAGGGCCTAGTATCAGCAAAGTACTTTTAGTTTAAATATAAAACACAGAAGAGAGCTTTCTGGTTAAATTTGGAACCCAGCAGAGAGCTGTAGTTTACATTTAATAGTCACTCAGGGCCTAGCATCAGCAAAGTACTTTTAGTTTAAATTTAAAACACAGAAGAGAGCTTTCTGGTTAAATTTAGAACCCAGCAGAGAGCTTGTAGTTTAAATTTCATAATAAGTTAGAGCCTAGCAGCAGCAAAGAGCTATAATTTAAATCAAATAAGAATATAGCTTACCTCAGCAGCACAGGACAGGGTACTGTGTATCAGCCCTCTAATACCTGAAGATTGGAGGATCGCCAATGTAACACCAGTTTTTAAAAAGGGTTCCAGGGGTGATCCGGGAAACTACAGACCGGTAAGCCTCACGTCAGTAACTGGAAAAATGGTAGAAACCATCATAAAGAATAAAATTACTCAGCATGTAGATAGTCATGGCCTAATGGGAGACAGCCAACATGGCTTTAGACAAGGAAGATCTTGTCTTACTAATCTGTTATGTTTTTTTGAAAGGGTGAATAAACAGGTGGACAAAGGTGAGTCGGTTGATATAGTGTATCTAGACTTTCAGAAAGCCTTTGACAAGGTCCCTCATCAGAGACTTTTGGCAAAACTAAAGAGTCATGGGATAGGAGGCAGTGTACTACTGTGGATCAGGAACTGGTTAAAAGATAGATAGCAGAGAGTTGGGCTAAATGGCCAATTTTCCCAATGGAGAGAGGTGAATAGTAGTGTACCCCAGGGATCTGTGTGCTGGGTCTGCTGCTTTTTGACATATTCATAAATGACCTGGAAAGTGGAATAACGAGTGAGGTTATCAAATTTGCAGATGACACAAAACTATTTAAAGTTGTTAAAACCCAAGAGGATTGTGGAAAACTGCAAGAGGATCTTGATAAATTGGAAGACTGGGCATCAAAATGGCAGATGAAATTTAATGTGGACAAGTGCAAAGTTATGCACCTAGGGAAGAACCACCCAAACTATGGTTACACGATGCAAGGTTCCACATTAGGAACCACCACCCAGGAAAAAGATTTAGGCGTCATTGTGGATAACATGTTAAAACCCTCAGCCCAGTGTGCAGCGGCAGCCAAGAGAGCAAATAGAATGCTAGGTATCATAAGGAAAGGAATGGAAAATAAAACAAAAGATATTATAATGCCTCTATACCGTTCCATGGTGAGACCGCACCTTGAATATTGTGTGCAATTCTGGTCGCCGTATCTTAAAAAGGATATAGCGTTATTAGAAAAGGTTCAGAGAAGAGCCACCAAAATGGTAAAGGGGATGGAAGGATACTCCTATGAAGAAAGGCTAAAAAGGTTAGGGCTCTTTAACCTGGAAGAGAGACGGCTGAGGGGAGATATGATAGAAGTCTATAAATTAATGAACGGAGTGGAACGGGTAAACGTAGATCGATTGTTTACATTATCAGAATATAGAACGACTAGGGGACATGCAATGAAGCTACAGGGTAAACTATTTAAGACTAATAAAAGAAAATATTTTTTCACTCAACGTGTAATCAAACTCTGGAATTTGTTACCGGAGGATGTAGTAAAGGCTGTTAGTGTAGCTGGGTTTAAAAAAGGTTTGGACAAGTTCCTGGAGGAAAGGTCCATAAACCATTATTAAGAAGGGACCCAGGATATCAATGCTTGACCCAGTACAAGCATTGCGGAACCTGTCTCTTTTGAGGAAATTGCTAGGTACATATGACCTAGATTGGCCACTGCTGGAAACAGGATACTGGGCTTGATGGACCTTGGTCTGACCCAGTATGGCATATCTTATGTTTTTATGTTCTTAAAGGCCAGTTGGGTCAACTTAGCTTTGGAGGATGTGTCCACCATCCAGTGGTGAAGCCAAATCCAACGCCATGTCACTGTCAACAGGGCACAATCTCTGGCTGCTAGGCAGATAAGGTCATACATGGCATCAGAAAGGAAGTCCATAGCCAACCCCAAAAGAAGGGCAGTATCATCCAACGGGAGAGACTGAATCCATTGGAGCAGAACTTGAGACATAATGCCTCTACATACCATTAACTGAAAAATAGCAGCCACCATGGCAAACTAGTTCTTCAGCAATGAATCCACCTTTTGGTCCAGAGTCCTTCAAGGCCGATCTGCCTTCCACAAGAATGATGGTCCGCCTTGTCTCCATCGTGACCTGTGCATCCACCTTGGGTATATCAAACTAAACAATGCAGTCCTTCTCCAGGAGAGCGTACATCTTCTTATATACCCTCAACCCCTTAGGCGGGACATCGGGAGACTCCCACTCCAACTGGATCATATGCTTGATCGCCTCCAGGAATGGGAAGACTGTAGTGGATTTATGCACCCCTGCAGGACTGGATGAACCTTTGGTCCCTGCTCCATGTCTGGAGCATCCACCAAGTTCAAGGTGGATGAGACCTTGGCAATCAACGCCGCCAGTTCCTCCTTCCGGAATAGGAAGATTACACCAGCCTCTTCTCTGAAGGTGAAAATACTTTTTCATATACATCAGAGCCCAAAACTAAGAAATCTGAGCTCATCACAATCCAAATCTCAGACAGACATCAGCTGCTCCACATCTCCAGGCAGCGACCTTCACCAGGGATGTTTAGCCATAGGCAATTGAACAGGGCTTCCACTCTCATCCTGCCCTTCACAAGACTGCACTCAGGAGGATCCCAGAGGCCTCAGGGTTTGAATTTCCATGCTAGAATGATTATGCCTGTTATAGAAAGGAAAAGAAATCCAGGGAGGACAATCCAGAGTCTGGAAGTTCTCCTCTCAGAAATGACCAACCAACATCAGGGGACATAGCCGTGGCTGAATCCCCTGAGGTTGGGAAGCGGCCAACAGCATGGTTGTCGGAACCTCCAGCCAGCTGGCCATCCTTAACCACAGTGCCATCCACCACCTCCTGCTCTGAGGCAGGCAAGGCCGGACCAACTGCATCCCCTGGCTAAGGGAGAGGGAGCAGGCCCTTCAGGGATGACTCAGAAGCTGCCATGAAAGAAGAACAGAGTGCAGAAGCCGGAGACGAGGCACCTTGCTTGCCACAGGCCAAATGTTTCCTGGAAGAAGACATAGAAGTTAAGGCAAGTACAACAATAACAAGCGGTGAGGCTGTGGTGGCCCAGAAGGCACACATTAATAGTTCTTGTATAGCAACATATGAAACGAGCAGTTGGGCAGGGATATGTGTTGGAGCTGCTCGGGCAGAATGCGCACTAGGACTGTGCAACCACCAGGCACACAATAGTAAAAGATGCTACTAACAAGTGTAGAAAAGAGCGGGAAACCCCCACACCACACCAACAGTTGCCAGCATTTCACTCTGAATTGCACCCCAGACAGACTGAATTGTGAACCCCGAACAAAGACAATGATAAGGTTAAGCTTTGTACTCTCCTCCTGAGAGCCCAAAGCAGAAAACTCATGCTGGGCTCAGCTCTCTTCCCCTGAAACTGCTTCTCTTGCTTTTCAAACAGTGCTTTATGGTGGCTGGCAGGCAGATTCCTCTGAGAGCCTTCTGAAATCTTCAGGGGAGAGCAGGGGGGACAGAGGAGGGGGGAGCAAACATTGAGGTTGTGTGAAGCTGCTGAATTCTTTCAGAAGGGAGGAGTGGCCTAGTGGTTGGGGCAAGTTACCTCAGGCCGGAAGGTCGGGGGTTCAAATCCCACTAGAGGACAACAACCTTGGGCCAGAAGGACTGGGGTTTCTAGTCCCACAGGTGCTCCTTGTGGTCTTGGGCAAGCCACTTAACCCTCCATTGCCCATGTTCCCTGTAAAATAGTTATCTCCAAGTTATAATGCCCTGTTCAATGTAATTTCAGTTTGTTCAATGTAAACCACCTTGATATCATGAAAGGCAGTATATAAGCAATGTTAAATAAATAAAATAAATCCTTCCAATTTTCTGTTGTTCAACAGGATCTTATCATAAGCACGGAGCTAAACCAATTTTCCTGCCTCCTATGGCTACCAAAAAGACCACAGTCTAGTGGAGCCTCCCATGTTGCACTCAAGTTAGAGTCACCCTTAAAGGTGATCGTTCACTTGTGAAATCAATCTCTTCCTCAACTGTTCAGATTTTATTCAGAGTGGAGAAAACCCATCCACCATCTTCTGGAGACAAAAGCATACTGAAGGGCCCTCTGGTGGCTCAGGTGAATAGAGGCATGGGAGTGATGTCATTAAAACCATGGCTTTCATTGCTTCTTTGTCACCATCAATCTGCTGGTAGAGTAACACAACCCACTTGTCTGGACTGGTCTAGCAGGATGATGCGGAAACTAGGTTTGTATCTGAGGCAATGGAGGGTTAAGTGACTTTCCCATGGCCACAAGAAGTGCCAATGGGATTTAAAACCTGGTCTCACTGGTCATGAGGCTGCTGCTCTAAACACTAGGCTACTCCTCCACTCCTCTCATCCATGTATGTTAAGACCATCTCTAGTCCCCTCTCCGTTTCCATCTTGTATAGATTTTAAGCTCTATTGAGCAGGGACTGCCTCCCATGTGTATATGCATAGCACTGCGTGCACCCTATACTTCTATAAAAAAGGAATAGTAGTACATTCTCTCCAATCCTATGAGGTTCTTCCGATTGCCTTTATCTGCACTGGCGTCATTGGCAGTGGCAGCAATATACAAGCGCTGCCTCTTGCTGGCCAGAAGCCTTCCCTCTGCTGCAACCTGCCCCCACAGTAAACAGGACGTTCCGTCAAAGGGAGGAGGAGAGTGGCAGGGAGAGGGCTCCCAATCGGCAAGAGGCAATGAGTGTTAAATCGCTGCCATTGCTGGTGATGTTATAGCATATAAAGACAAGTAGGAGGATTGTAGAGGAAGTGAGGGAAAGAGAGAAATGCTGAACCATACGGATTGATGAGGGCCATGGAGAGAAATAGCAGCACTGTTTCTAGTGAGGCTTTGGTGGGGGCTGGGAGGGGGATGTGTCTGAAAGGCTGTAATTTGGGGACTCCTGATTTACCGGCAATCTGAATACATCATTTTCATATCTGAGCCATGTTGACATCAACTGGTAGGTGGATCTGAGCCTTTATCTCCTACGTGGCGCTCTTGTTAATTAGCCCAACACAAAACATTCTACAATTCTTTTGTCAGCTTTAAATGCCACTGAAAATAACAGCTACAATGGTCACTAAAGCCGGTATAAGATACAGGCTATTAGCTAAAATCACTGCAGGTCACACAACACCAAGATTCCAAGGCTAATTCAATATCCTCCTGACAGCACACTATGCTGCTGACTGGACGACGAAAGTTCGGTGCCAAGACCAGGCTCCCTTTTCCAAGGCTGATGGCATTTTAGGATGCTCTAGTGGCAGAGTTCACAGCCTCTGCATGGAGGTCTTAGCCACTGTTGAACTGCAACACCCACTGATCCCCAATGCACACCTGGCCACAGGGTTCAAACAAATGGCAGTTCATGACTTCTGGTCAGAGGAGTTTGTCACTCTAGCGGTTGGCTTCTCTGTAGAGGAATTAGGGAAGTAAGCTACCAAAAAAAAAGAGAGGGAAACTCCAATTTGTTCTGAATGACTGGTTCACAGTACTGAAGCTTCAGCTGGCTTAGCTTTCAAGTGAGGTGAAAATCCAAAAAGAGGAGGAAGGAAGCTGTGAGAAAAAAGTCAAAGGAATTCCATTTATAAATCTTTACTGCTGGTGTTCACGTATCTTCAGACTTCTACTTGTAGTACCATGCACAGTCAAACTGTGGAATAAATGGTTCATTTTGCTGGGAGACCTCAACTTACCAGCATTATCAGACAAACATGCCTCCTCCTTCTTACAAGCCATGGAGGTGCTGCAACTCAACCAAATAATCTCAGAAGCAACACACATCAAGGGTAGACCACTAGACCTAATATACACTCCAGTGAACTGGCCTCATCAACACCTTTCCTCCATGACTCAAAGCTCCTCAGTGCCCTCGTCCGACCACAGACCTCTCACCTTCTCCCTCCCAAGAAGCAAGCAACAATCTGGCCTAAAAGGCAAGACCTTACAGTGGTTCCAGTCCTACCATACTGACTGCTCACAGCAGGTCAAAATATGTTCGCAGCCCTCAAGCCCATTCAGACTCCTTCAGGGTCTACCACAGGGTTCAGCACTATCCTCTGCTTTTAAACATCTTTATCTAACCCCTGTGCAATGTCATTCAGAGCTACAAAACTCACTACCACCTTTATGCTGACATCCTAATCTATACACCATTCTCCACCAGCAACCCAGACTACTCTATAATCTGCAGATGCCTAGAGGCAATCACACATTGGGCTCAGCCTCCACAACCTACTCATTAACCCTAATAAAACGGAAGTCCTGCACATAACTAGGCACCCCCTCCTTCTCTCCTCCAGCCACAATAAACCTTGCATACCTAACACTGCAGGTAAAGCAAGAAGTAAAATACCTGGGCATAACTCTGGACCAGAATCTGAACTACAACCACCAAATTAAACATGTTACCAGAGCAGTACACTACCGCATCAAAACTCTGCAGACCCCTGCTTGACCATTAAGACTTCAGAAAAGTCTGTCAAGCCTTCATCACTCCCTTTTTTGAGTATGCTAACATTATCTATCAGGGTCTAGCAAAATCCACACTACAGCCTCTACAGCTTTCATAGAATGTAGCAGCCAGACTCATCACAGGTACCAATTGTCACGCTCATATAACACCTATATTGAAGCAACTACACTGGCTCCCCATCTGCAGCAGTGAGGTACAAAGCGACACTGACAATTTTAAGGGCAATCCTCCAGCTATCAGCCGATAGCCTTCAGTCTCTACTTGACAAGCCCCAATGCCAGAGATCACGGAGAAGCACAAATCACACTCTCCTTGCAGTACCAGCTTCAATCACCCGCACAGGCGTCTCCACCTCAAATAGAGCCTTCTGCTTTTATGCACCAACCATCTGGATCTCGTTTCCCCAGACCTTCGCTTACTCACAGACATTGGGGACTTTCGCTGCAAGTTAAAGACACTTTTCTTCCTAGAGCACTTTGGTTCAGACACCTAGCCACCCTCTCAATAGCTGCTCACTCTTAGAATATTTATCACCCTGCATTACTTCACCTGTAACACACCTCATAAACCAATCTGGCCCCCAGCACACCATGTGCTATACCTTTGCTCTATGAGCATCTTACCTATACACTGCATAGTGTAACCTACAGCCTTTTTGTTTTTACTCGACATAGTTTATGTTGTACAGTTTACTTTGTTTCAAAGTGTTCCATGTAATGTTCAAGTTTCTGCTCCAATCGGTTCTATGTAAAACGCTGTGACTAGTCGATACAGCGGTATAGAATAGTTTTTAATTAAATAAACTACAGAGACTTGTGCTTTCGGCTCATCTTTGGTATTTAATACCACGTTTAGCCAGTTTTTTTCATCTGGCACTGCAGAGTAATTCCTTTCCATTCAACATCTACAAAATGAATTATCTTGGCCTTGTTTTTAAAGTGCTATGGCCAGCATGAAAATAAAAAAGGTCAATAAGTATTATGGGTTTACTCAAGGGAGCTAGTTCTTTCCTAAGTGCAAAAGAAAATTGGCATTAACAGACAACACAATGACACTATACTATGAACCTGAATAACCACCTCTTCCATCTGAGTATAGATATGTGCTGTTACTCACTTTTCAATACTAGAATTCCACATTGCTAAATTGTCTCCATTAGTGCTGCTAAGCTGTCTAAAGTGCTTAAAAATCCAAAATGAACAATAATGAATGCAGTTTCCAGCCCAAGAGTGCCATTATTATTTAAATATTCTTACCGATATGAACAGATTCGACTATTTTACTAATCATTTTACACAAAAAACAAATAGAAAAAGCATGTAGAGCATGGCTCATGGAATTCTGTGGCTCTGACTCAGAGAGGAGAGGAAAGGAGCAGTCTGAATGAAGCGATACTGAAACATTCTGGAGGTTTGGAAAGAATAGTAAAATGAAAACATGTGATAATATATAAGGCCTTATTTTAGGAGAATTTCCATGTGTAAATAGTGGCATCTGCATGTGTAGATTGGATACATATGCAAATAGCAATTTTAGAAAAAGCGTAGTTACTCACCTGTAACAGGTGTTCTCCAGGAGCAGCAGGAATCAGTCCTCACTTATGGGTGACGTCGGCGCCGACGGAGCCCTCGCGGAGCAATTTTCCCCAGCTTTCAAAGAAAGCCTTTGGGAATTGCAGCGCGCATGCGCGGTCCTCTTCCCGCCCAAGGGTGCCATCTTAGCCAGTCAGATGACATAGCTAAAAAAGACAGCATAAAAATTTGCAAAAAAAGTAAAGCAGACGATTGCAACTCCAAGGGGAGGAGGGAGGTTGTGAGGACTGATTCCTGCTGCTCCTGGAGAACACCTGTTACAGGTGAGTAACTACGCTTTCTCCAGGACCAAGCAGGAAGTCAGTCCTCACTTATGGGACTCCCAAGCTTAAGGCTACCGGAGACCCTAAGCACAAAAATGAGCTCCCTCTAGCTCAGCAGCACAGAAGGAAAGAATCTTTGCTGAATTATTACCCACCGGTAGCCCACATCCGGGATGGAGGGTAGGAGTTGCTCAGACCTCAAAGAGATTACGGAGGACTGCCTGTCCGAAAGCACTGTCCCTGCGGGACTCCCTCTCGAGACAGTAATGGACCGCAAAAGTCTGGCTCGAAGACCAAGTAGCGGCCCGGCAGATGTCTGCCAGCGGAACAGAGCGGAGGTAAGCCACTGACGTGGCCTTTGCCCGAACGCAATGAGCCGTGACTCGACCTTCCAAGGAGAGTCCAGCCGCCCCATAAGCCCAAGTGATACAGTCCGCAACCCAGATGGACAGTGTACGCTTGGAGACCGGGAGCCCCAATTTATTGGGGTCAAAAGATACAAAAAGCTGAGCAGCTTTACGGTGCTCCCGCGTACGGTCAAGGTAGAAGTTCAATGCCCTTCTACAGTCCAGGGTATGGAGGACCGTTTCAGCTCGGCTGGAGTGTGGTCTGGGAAAGAAGGTTGGAAGTACCACCTCCTGATTGATATGAAAAGGGGAGACCACTTTTGGAAGAAATTTTGGGTGAGTCCGTAGGACTACCCTATTCTTGTAGAACCGAGTGTAAGGGGGATCAGACACGAGGGCCTGCAATTCACTGACGCGTCTAGCGGAAGTGAGGGCTATCAAGAACAATGTTTTCCAAGAAAGAAAACGGAGAGAACAGGTAGCCATAGGTTCAAAAGGCGGACAGGTGATCCGCTGTAAAACCACATTCAGGTCCCAGTCAGGCGCTGGCGGGCGCAGAGGTGGTTTAAGTAGGAGGAGACCTCGGAGAAACCTCGCTACGAGAGGGTCGCTGGAAAGAGGTCTGCCGTCCACCGGCACATGATGTGCTGAAAGAGCACTGAGGTGAACTTTGACGGAGTTGGACTTAAGTCCCAGATTAGAGAGGTAGAGCAAGTACTGCAAGACCACCGACACCAGGCAGGAGAAGGGATCCAGAGACTGTCGGGAACACCAAACGGAAAAACGACGCCATTTAAGGGCGTAGCATTTGCGGGTAGAAGGTCGTCGCGAAGCTAGGACGACCTCCTCCACCTCTGTCGGCAGGAGAAGGGGAGCGAGGACTACCCTCTCAGCAGCCAGGCCATGAGGTTGAGAGACCTGAGGTTGGGGTGTAGCAGAGACCCCTGATCCTGAGTGAGGAGATCCGGTTGTAACCCCAGAGGCAATGGATCCTCCACCGCTAATTGCAGCAGGAGCGGAAACCACGGCTGTCTGGGCCAGCGAGGGGCCACCAGGATCATGAAGGCTTTGTCTCGGAGAACCTTGAAAAGAGTCCGAGAGACTAGCGGGATGGGAGGGAAAGCGTACAGAAGGCTCCCCGACCATGATAGTAGAAAAGCGTCCGCCGCAACCCGAAGGGGGTGTGGCTGACGAGAGCAGAAGCGAGGAAGTTGCCGGTTGTGAGGACTGGCAAAGAGATCCACCGTGGGGAGGCCCCACTTTAGAAAGAGCTTCTGAACTACCAAGGGATCCAGACGCCACTCGTGCGGCTGGAGGATCCTGCTGAGTTTGTCCGCCAGGTAATTCTCTTGGCCTGGGAGATAAACTGCCTTGAGGAGAATGCCGTGACAGACGGCCCAAGAGCAGAGCTTCTGTGCCTCCCGGCAGAGGAGGAAGGAGCCCGTGCCCCCCTGCTTGTTCACGTAGAACATGGCAACTTGATTGTCCGTCTGGACAAGGACGGACTGGTGAGAAGTCAGGTGGGAGAAGGCCTTGAGAGCCAGGCGGATCGCCCTGAGCTCCAGGAAGTTGATCTGCTGAGCAGACTCCCACGTGGTCCAGAGGCCCTGAGTACGTGCCCCTTGGCAATGCGCTCCCCAACCCAGGAGGGATGCATCTGTTGTCAGCACCCGGGCCGGCTGAGGTGACTGGAAAGGCATTCCGAATATCAGGTTCGGCTGCTGAAGCCACCACCGGAGAGACGAGATCAGCGGCTCGGAGACGCGCACTAGGTCTGCTAGGCCGCCTGTGGCTTGTCGCCACTGCTGGCGGAGACACCATTGAGCAGGCCGCATATTCAGGCGGGCATTGGGGGTCACATGGACGGTGGAAGCCATATGGCCGAGTAGTCTCAGGAAGCGCCTGGCGGAGACCAGGGGCTGGCTGCGAAAACGGTCGGCTAGGTCCATGAGCCATTGAGCCCTGTCGAGCGGTAGGTACGCTCGTGCCTGAGGAGTGTGCAGCCTTGCGCCGATGAACTCGAGATCCTGTGAGGGGAGCAAAGTGGACTTTGCGAAGTTTATAACAAAGCCCAAGTACTGCAGAAGAGTCACCGTGCGGCGTGCGGCGTTGGTGACCTCCGGAGCGGACGCTGCTCTGATTAGCCAGTCGTCGAGGTACGGAAAGACATATAGGCCGTGAAGCCGGAGATGGGCCGCCACCACCGCGAGACATTTTGTGAAGACTCGCGGTGCGGAGGACAGGCCAAAGGGCAGTACTCTGTACTGGTAATGATTTCCTGCCACCACAAACCTTAGGTATTGGCGGTGGCTTGGGTGGATGAGGATGTGCGTGTAGGCATCCTTTAGATCCAAGGAGCATAGCCAATCTCCCTGCTGGAGGTAGGGCAGAAGGATTCCAAGGGTAAGCATTTTGAACTTCTCTCGCACAAGGAACTTGTTGAGGTTGCGCAAGTCCAGGATGGGTCTGAGGCCTCCTGTTCTCTTTGGTATTAGAAAATACCTGGAATAAAAGCCTTGACCTTTTAGGTGGTGGGGCACCGGTTCCACCGCCTGTTCCTGTAGAAGACCTGCTAACTCCTGAAGGAGTAATTCCCTGTGCAGAGGGGGTCGTGGAGGTTCTCCCGGAAAATAGGAGGGAGGGACCTGGTGGAAGTGGAGAAGATAGCCTTCTCGCACGACTTGAAGCACCCAGGCATCTGAGGTGATGCTGGACCACCTGTGGGCGAAGTGAACCAGCCGGCCTCCGGTGCTGGGAGGAACCAGCGGGGGGGGAGAGGCTATGCTTAAGGAGTCAAAAACCCCCACACTGCTGAGCAGGGGCTGGTGGTGCAGGCTTGGGGGCTTGCTGCCTACGGGACCCGTTACCCCGTCCCTTGGCCTGCTGGCCCTGTTGGGGAGCTGCAGGGGCCTGATAATGGGGGTATTGTTTGTAGGCAGCCGCCTTCCTCGGGTAAAAGGACTTTTTTCCCGAGCCCTTCTTTTTCTGGGAAGGGGCGGAGGTCTTCCTAGAAAGCCTGGTCCTGGTGAGAGTCTCCGTCTCAATCTGTGCAGCCTTTTCAGCCATGGGCTTGCCAAAGAGGTTCTCACCTCGGCAGGGGACATCGACCAACTTGTCCTGCACCCAGGGTTCAAGGTCAGACGACTGAAGCCAAGCCTGTCGGCGGGCACCGATGCCGGCTGCGGCCACTCGAGCCGATGCTTCAAAGCCATCACAGGCTGCTCGGGACATGAATTTTGAGCATTCCCGAATGCCAGTGGACAAGGCCAGGAACCTCCGCAAGGGTTCCTCGGACAAACCAGCGGAGAATCCGGCTAGCTCTTTAGCCAGGTCTCGGAGATACATGCCCATGTATAGCTGGTAGGTCTGGACACGACACGCAAGCATAGAGCCCTGGAAACACTTCTTACCAAGGCCATCCAGGTTACGGGCCTCCCTGCCAGGAGGCACCGAGGAGTGCATCTTCTGGCTCTTAAGACGATGCATGGCCGATTCCACTACCATGGAATGGTGTGGTAGCTGTGCTTTTTGGAAGCCAGGGCTCTTGCGGACTCGATAGATAGAATCGACCCGCTTGCTCAGGACCGGCGAGGTGGCCGGACTCTCCCACATGCGGAAGAGTAGTCGTTCCAGCATAGGAGGAACCGGTACAGTAAAGTGTTCCCTTGCGGGAGAGTCATACTGGAGGGCGTCGAGCTCTTCGGCCCGAGGCTCCTCCTCGGGGTCCGCAGGGAAGGCCAAAGCCTTGGCCATATCCCTGACGAAGTCCGAGAACCGGGCATCCTCCGGGGGGGACTGCTTCCGAGGTTCGGACTCCGGTGAGTCCGAGGGGACACACCGAGTCCGGAAAGAATCAGGCAACTCTTCCTCTTCAGACTCCCAGACCGACTCCGACGAGGACTCGGTGGGGTCGGCCCGGGCAGGGCGCGGCGCCTGCCGCCCCGACGCCGAGGGAGTCGGCTTCGGCGACCTCGGTCCCGAACGGGAGGCCGAGGGTGACCGCGACCGAGGATCGACTCGAGTTCGCATCGACTCGAGGATCGGCTCGGTCTCCGGGGTCGACTTGGACGTCGACGTCCCGGCGGTCGGGGCAGCGACGCCAGCGAAGCCAGCGAGCAGTGCCCGCTGCTGGTCCATGAAGGCAGACAGTCTGCTCTCCAAGGCCGTCAACCTGAGTCCGAGCTCAGGTGACCCAGCAGCCCCCGACTCGGGCCCCGACGGCGTCGGGCCCGACGTCGGCTGTCGCGGAGGCGAGTCCAGGAGGACCACAGGACTTACCCGAGCAGGCAGCTCCGACTCCAGGCGAGGTCGCTTCGGGAGGTGCTCCTTCTCCAAGGACCCGGGGCGGCTATCGGGGCTATGCGACCTGGCTCTCGCGGAGCCAGGAGCGTCCACCGACGCCGCCCTCGCGGGTTTCACCTGACGTCGATGGTCCCCGGAGGGAGAACCCCTGTCGGAGGAACTCCGGCGACGGTCCGAGCTGGAACCTTTGGACGCGGAGGCCTCCGACGAGGTCCGGGTACGGCTGGGGTCAGCGAAGATCCTATCCCGCTGATGCCGCCGACTTCTCAACGCTTTGGAGGACATTTTGCCGCAGGGCCCACAGATCATTTCTTCATGATCCGGGCCCAGGCAGCGGAGGCAAAAGTCGTGTGTGTCAGTTAGTGACATATTTCGGTCACACTGACCACACCGCTTGAAACCACTGGCAGCCATCGGGGGGAAAAAGGGCCCCGGCGAGGTCAAAGGACCGGGCTGCCAGGGAAAAACCGAAAACGAAAACTGACTAAGTCAGAAAAACCGAAAAGAAGAAGAGGACTTGTGACCGGCGTCGCGAGTCCGGGCGGGAAAAAGACCGGCGTTGAACCGAAGGAAAAAGAATAAAATTATGAAGAAATATCAACTTTTTCGCGGGGACAAGACGGGGACGTCTGTAGGGCTCCGCGGAAAAAAGAAGACTGGCTAAGATGGCACCCTTGGGCGGGAAGAGGACCGCGCATGCGCGCTGCAATTCCCAAAGGCTTTCTTTGAAAGCTGGGGAAAATTGCTCCGCGAGGGCTCCGTCGGCGCCGACGTCACCCATAAGTGAGGACTGACTTCCTGCTTGGTCCTGGAGAAACACTATTTACACATTGAGAGCTACACCATGTCCAGACTTCAAGGGGGTGTGATATGGGCGAGTCACATATCTAGACTTGCATTCTCCTTTTTAAAAAGTGAATACAGATGGTGTCCAAAAATTTAGAAAGTCAGCCTTTACACCTGTCCAGAGACACATAAAAGTGCCAATTTGAAGGGGAAGGTGCAAAGATCAGTACCACCCAGCTCCTGACAACAGCAGATATTCCCCTCACCCCCACTCTCTCTGACATCAAGCCCCATTTACCGATCCCATCCTTGGCTCCTACTGGGGGTTCCCTGGTGGTCTAATGGAAGCACGAGCAATTCCCCATCTCTCCTGCTCTAGGTTCAAAATGGAACCTTTAACCCTAGTGGTAATCTCACAGTACTCCTCCTAGAGGTCAAGCTGCCAAATATAAGGGCATTTTGCTGCCTTCAAGCTTTGGATAAGTTGATGAGGAAGGGGATAGAGAAAGAAGGTACGCTATTTTGTTTATCATCATCATCTGGGGTCATGTGAATTTTTAAATGTTTAATTTGGGTCGTATTGAATAACAGATTGGGAAGCAATGCCAGAGGGCCTAATTGTCATATGTATTATTTTTTCCCCTCTGCTCCTCCTTTGCTTTCCTGCCTTTCCAGACAATCTTTATCCTCTTCCTTCTACAAGGTCTAATAATTTTCCAGTGCTTACCATTTCAGCCACCTCTTTTGAGATCATATTGCTCCCTTCTCTCACTTATTTTTTCCTAAAGTTAATGTCTGTTGCACTTACAATCAACAAAATGCATTTATTATCAAACTCTGGAATGCTTTACTAGAGGGTGTAGTAAAAGCCATTAGTGTAGCTGGCTTTAAAATAGGTTTGGATGAGTTCCTGGAGGAAAAGTTCATAAACCATTATTAAAGAGGACGGGGCAAATCCTCTGCTTATTCATGGGACAAGCAGCATGGAATCTGTATACCTTGTGATCTGGATTGACCACTGCTGGAAACAGGATACTGGGCTCGATGGACCCTTGGTCTAACCCAGTATGGCATATCATATGTTCTTATTTCATTCTGGGGTCTGGGGAATAAACAGGTTAAGGACAGGAGGAGTACTGGCCCTGGATGCAAAACTTCAGTTCCCTCCTTACTGCAGCTGCCACCCTTTCTTAATGTGGGAAAAAGCTGCTGGGCCAATAAGAAGCTTGGTGATGCCTGCAGAAATCAATAAAAAGTATGCTCCTTCCAATATGTTCATTCATGAGTGATCTTCTTTCTGTGATCAATGGGGATTTTTTGCCTGATGCAGGGTCTTTGGAAGTTGGAATAGACCCGAAACGCAATGCTATGTCGTGGAGAACCACGTTTTGCATTTCTACAGTTTATGAAGGTTGTCTAGCTCATCAAGTTGCAGATGTCTGTTTTATTTTTTGTTGAAGAAAAAGCCTTGTTGATTGTTGTTTTATTGCAAAAATGATGATTAAAATGGACGTGCCCTGGTATAGAGGTTAAGTCCTCACACAGATATTGTCCGACAAAAACATTTTTGTGGCAGAAATTTGCTTCATAGGGATTTGGCCTTTTTATTGATAGCTTGATCATTTTTGGGCTTAGGCCATTCCCATTCAGCCCATTGGGTTTTTTTGTTCTAGCAGTAATCATGGAGTCTGAGCCAGTGTTTATGCACAAGACCTGCCTTCTCATGCTCAGGTCTTTCCCATCAGGAAGCTCTACATATGGGATAGGGGATATAAGTCCTATGAGCACACGTTGATTCAGGCCCCCATTCACTCATTACTACCGCTGTTGGCAGGAACTCGACATCATCTCTTGCTAGATTATTGGACGCAGCAGAAAGAGAAGAGAGCATGAAGACCCATATGAAAGTAGGCATGGAGTTTTTTGGGAGGGGTGGGGGAGAGCAAAGCATGAAGATCTTTAACAAAAGAGAAGGGAGTGGAGCCCTGGATACAAAAATATCTTACTATGTCATTGTCTACAACTAATATGACATAATAGATTCATTTTATTTTTGTGTATTTGTCTACTTTGTAAGCTGTCTTGGATTGAAGTTCAGGTCAAGGAAGGTTGTATATAAGAATAATACAACATAAGGTATCTGTGAGTTTCTCACATGTGTATCAACAGAAATCAAAGTTTGCTAAATAAAGTCCAATTGATTTTAATAACAATCACAATTCAGAATTCCTGAAAGGAACATTCATGTTAATATTAAAACAATTTTGACCATAGTCATAACTGGAGAATACCCACTGAAGAGGGCTAGAAGCATAGAAAAACTGGAATTTGCACACAGATTTTGCCCAATCTGTATAGGAAACTACAGAGAAATAGCAGCTGGTCCTAAGATGCTGTTTAATCAATATGCAAGCATAGCATCTGCTGTCAAGTACGGTGCTTTTATGTTTCACCGACATCAACAGATTGCCCAAGTTTTCAGTTTGCAATCTCTTAGCAGAAATGTATGCGAGCCAAGTAATAAAAATAACTAGGTACTAGGGGACTAAGCTATAGATAAGCGTTTGTCAGTAATATACCTACACACAGATTTGGACTTTTGCATAGACTGCATTTTTCACATTTATTTATTTTTATTTTATTTACATTTTCTTATATACCACACTATTCAGCATCAACGCAGTTTACATAGAACATTAAATCAGACAGGAAAACATGTGCCTGAGTTTACAATTAACCGGATAACAAACTTGTATCATAGGAAGCGATCACAATTAACAGGACAGTAAAACTTGGATAACAAGGATAACTATTTACACCTTAGAATCATGGAACATGTAAATTGAATGGTCACGGCACCTTGCTAAGAGCATTCTCCTAGCACATCAGGTGTTTTGGTGTTGTTACAACTATTTGAGTGGGGTGTGGATCAGTGTTCTCCTGGAAGTATTTGAGAAATAGGTAGTGTTTGAGGGCTTTTCTAGACTGGGCTAGGTTGGTGATTGCTCTGGTAATGCGTTCCAGAGTCTTGGTGCACAGAGTCGGAACGCCCTATTTGCTGTTGTTGAGGTGCATCTTGTTAATTCTCGCGGAATCATTAGGGCATTTATTGCTGTGGACCTTCTTGATCTACTCGGGGATATAGATCCACACATTGAAGGTCATTTTGGAGGCTCTACATGTTGTCTACACATGTAAAGAGCGAGTTTAGTGCACACAGTTTTCGAAGGGAGTGTGTTGTGGGTGTGGTTTTGGCAGGAGGCAGAAGTACGCATGGATTTCTGATTATGTAACAGCAATGCACACATGCCTAAAAATATGGTTGTCAGTATTTGCATCTGCCTCAAGCTAACTGCTCATTGCATTGTGTTTACCTCTCTGTGCTTACAACTACCTCAAAAACAAAATTTGACCTGCTCCACGATGTCCAGTTTTGTACAATTCAGCATTTACGCACGTTTAAGTTCTGACACTTACAAATGTGGATTATAAAGATAGCACTATACATTCAAAACCTTGTGTAAGAACGCTCTTTCCTTCAACATGCACTTTTCTAAAATTGCAGATCCTGCTGTACTTGTATATCTCACTTCCTTACACATATTTTACAAAATGCTCTGCTTCCAGCGAGACCTTTGTAAACTACATGGTAAACTGAGCACACCCAGACTTGAATGTCCCAATTTTAGACACCCTAAGCAAAATCAGGATTATACTAAACCAAAATGTGCATAATACTTCCTCACATTCACGTAGGCTAAAATGATGCTCGCACCATGTATGCTGCCATACAAGCTGTCTGTGCAATTTACTCAGAAAGAAAACAGCACAAAGCTATGCACTAGTAAGCGGAAAACAACCCGTCTCCTTCCCTTCACCCACTCAAGCACACAGGGTGTCACATCAAAGGAAAGAAGCAGGCTGAGGTTTAAAAGGGATCAGAAATAGGAAAATATGAAGGAGAGGAGCTAATTAAATAGTGCTACCAAAAGTTCTAACTCACCTCTTCTTTTTTCTTGCTGTATGCTCGTCTTGCAGCCTTTTCTTTTAATCTCTTCTCCTAGGATAAATAATAGATAATATTTTTTTAAAGCACAAATTCCAACCTTATTTTCTTCTGGCAGAGAGCTGTTTAAAATGTGAAGTGACAGATTTTTTTAGGCTCCCACTGGCCTGGTAAATCAATTCTCATTTTCAAGGCTCTAGTGAATAAAAGGGGCAGACACAACAACTAATTATTTGCAGCGCATTATCAGTGAGTTCACGATACTATTCTGTATAAAACTTGTGGATTTTACTTTGAAAACTCAGAGGCATAGAAAACATTTATGTAAAGTTAAGTATCACTTTGGCATCATAAGGAAAAAGATACTAACGACAAGATTTTTCCTAGCATTCAATCATTTAAGCCATTCTGGAATTTTATAAAGGAGGCCATAGATACAAGATGCCTATTACAAAGGTCCTTGTGATCTGAAAATGTGAATAGGAAGGGCAATGTTCCAAATGATTTGGCCAGGTATATGTGCAGTCTAAAAATTGCTCACACTTAATGCAACATGGAGTTCTATTTGCCAAACTGAAGAAAGGCATTCCCAAGGGCACGTTTAGGGTGGGGCTGAAAACCTGTATAAATCCATAAAGCAAATTTATCAAATCTCCATGTGCTGTGTTCTAACAAAATTCTGCTTGCAGAAAAAGCAGGTGCAAAGTCCATGAGTCCTCTATACCAGGGTTGAGCAAAGCGGGTCCACAAAGGCCACGAGTCAGTCTGATTTTAAAGCTATTCTTAACAATATTCATGAGATAGATTTGCATACAGTTCAGTAAATGTGCATGGAAATCTCTCTCATGCTTATTAGTTACAATGCTCCGAAAACCAGACTGGCTAGGGGTCTTTGCAGATTAGAGTTGCTCATCCCTCCTCTATATCTAAAGCAATTTTCATATGAGGTTTCTCTTTCAAAATCAGGTACAAAATTCATGGGTACAAAAGGCTCAGAGATTTTGAAACTAGGCTGACAGTTTGAAAATTATTCTCAGAATGGTCATTTACTAACAGTTAGTGTAAATTAACGCCGTTATTGTGTGTTACAGGGCCCATTTGTGGTGCGTGGGGCAGATAACGCATGATAATGACATTAGTGCATCCTGGGGCTTGTTTAATAGAGTGCGATTAGGCCACGGATCTACAACTACCACCACCACCTATTGTGCTTGAGATAGTTGCTCACCATCAAGCGCTGGCAGAGTGGGCCTTCAAGGCGGGAATACCCACACCCCATCCAGGCACGTGTGGCCCGGGTAGCATCGGTGTTTTAGTGGAGGGTCCTGCCCCTTTGTCATTTAAGGAGTAATTTTAGGAAGCATTTTCCATGTGAAAGCATGTTTTACTTGCAAAAAATGGCTGTTATAAAATTGTATGAGTATATATGCAGGCACATGTATGGTGAGAAAACAAGCATGTTTATTTTTGCGCAGACCATATATAGGCACTCCGGGCAGAGTAGTTTCAATGGAGCAGTGTTAGAGTCATGAGGTATGCATGTAATCTGTAAAATACATACCTGCATGGACTACACACAGGAAGATGCCACTGCCTCGAGAGCATTTATGCACTACTGGAGGTCACGTTAGGAGCCCATTTCATAGACACATACATATTATGTTGCTTGCATTAAGCAACCCAAACAAAACAAAAATATGCCAGATCAGAATTTCCACATAAGACTTAGGGACCTCAAACAGCATGAGCTTAAACCAAGACAAAAGGCACTCTAGTATAACAGCTTGGTTTAAGCTCATGCTGTTTGAGGTAATTATAAGTCTTATGTTGAAATTTTGAGCTTGCATGAAGTAGGCATGTTTGTTCCATTTTTATTTTTTTATAGGTACCCAGTTATAAAATTATCCCTGCAATTAAAGCAACAGGAAGATTTATTTTAAAATCAACTAGCTACATTCCATAACATGCATGAAAAAATTAATATAGCTGGCCTACATAGGAGGATTAATCTAAGAAGCCAAGCAAGAATATACTATTTACTATCAAGGATAAACTCTTATTATCAAAGTCTAAACAGTATGCATGCAACAATGGGAATCTTGCTTCTCAAGAAGGACCTTACAGTGAAGAAGCAACAGTAAACTGTTAGAAAGCAAACACAAAATTATTAAAAAAAAATAGAAAAAGAAGAAAAAAATGTAGAGTAAGTAGCAATTCATTATAAACAACAAAAAAGCTCTTCTTTTAAAAGGGTATAACAAGTATGACGGTTGCTTTAGATTTTTGCAGGAAAAACACAAAAGTTCTGTAGCAGAAGCTTAGAAATCTGACTTTCAGGTCAAACCTACACCCTGTGCTTCCTTATATATGTTTGTACAGCATTCACAAACGCATCGCAAATAACTATATATGAGCAATAAGATGGTTAGAGCAGCAGGCTGAGAATTAGGGAAGCCAGGCTCAAATCCCAGTGCTGCTCCATGTGATCTTGGGCAACTCACTTAACTTTCTATTGCCTAAAGCAGAGGCGTATAAGTCATTTGGGAACAGGAAAATACCTACTGTAAGTGAATGTAACTCACCTTGATCTGTGAGCTAAATCTAAAAATAAAGCTTTTATAAAAAACAATTTGAGTGAAGCATGAAAAGAAAAGAACCTGATCTCAGATGCTATGGAGAAAGCATGAACTACAGTAATCCCCACCAGCTCTTTAGTAAAATGGGATAAACAGCCCGAGTGAGTTTATATACATAGCCTAATCTCACAAGGTGGGTTCTTCCTTCTAATTCTTTAAGTGCTCCAAGAGTCACCATGGGCATAAACTGAAGGAGTGGAGTCATGGGTGGAAGCAGGAAAAGGCGGCATTGTCTGCTGGCTCTTTCCTGGAGCTGTAAAGAAAAAAGGGGTTTTGCAGGGCAGGATTAGAGAACAGGCAAACTAGGCACATGGACAGAGCTCAAAGTTTTGGGGGTACCCTCTTAGATACATCAATCCTGGCTATTCTGGGTCCTGCGCTGGAAACAAATGATGCCATCAGTCACAGATACTATGTCAGCCCAGATAAGACAGGATGCAAAGTCATCAGCTGGTGCCATGTATTGCCTTCCCTATAATCTTTAGGCTGGCACTCAAGAAAGGGTAATAACTGTAAACCACAAAACTGGGTCAAACAGGACTCATAGTAAAACCCAAGAGTATCAAAAAGCCTCATCATTTGTCTCAGCACCCCTAAAGTTTTATTGGTTTTTAGAATACATTTTTCTTTTCTTCAAGAAAAACTTTTATATGCAAAAAAGTTTCAACTAACTCACAATAGAGTCACCAGAGGAATAGTCAATAGAGTCACCAGAGGAAACAGAACACTGGAGGAGTGGCCTAGTGGTTGGGGCAAGGTACTTCAGGCCGGAAGGTCAGGGGTTCAAATCCCACTAGAGGACAGCAACCTTGGGCCGGAAGGACTGGGGTTTCTAGTCCCACAGGTGCTCCTTGTGGTCTTGGGCAAGCCACTTAACCCTCCATAGCCCATGTTCCCTGTAAAATAGTTATCTCCAAGTTATAATGCAATTTCAGTTTGTTCAATGTAAACCACACTGATGCAGAATAGCGCGGTATATAAGAGAATGTAAATAAATAAATAAATCTCAGAAGGCACCCATAGCATTTCTTTATACATTTTTGGTACTCTTTGTTTTTACTGTGGGTACTGTTTGACCCATGTCTGCAGTTTATAGTTATTGTCATCGGTTGGGTCTTGCTACACATTTTTTTTATTTCGCCCAAGAAAAAGTAGCATCATTAGTTGCTGCCACTGTGCGTTGTTGTAAGGTCCCCATCATCCATCTGGAGTCTTCAATACCTGAGACAAACTCTCAGCATACACCAGAGGAAGTAGTGATCAGCCAAATAGATGCCAAGAATTACAAAGGCTGGGAAGAGTGCTTGCGCCGGGGAGTTGTTTGCAAATGGCACATTAGTGACATAATTAGACATAGAGGTTAACGTACCAGTGTTCCAATATTTGTGTGTGTGGGGGGGAGGGGGTTTAAAAAAGTATTTATATTATGATGGGTGGGCCTAATGTACTTTTTTGTCTAGGGTTCACCAAAAGGTTAACCCTGCCCTGATGTTTTCTCCTTCTCAGGGCAATTTCTTCAAATGGGTTATAGTTTTGCACATGTGAACTAACAGGCTTAACAAGTGCAAACTAGCAAATATCTCAATACGGGTGTTGGTACTGAGATATTTGTTAGTTTTGCGCATACCATAACAGTCATGAACCTCACTCCTAAGCCAGGATATGTAGAGTATCATCTCAGTCTCTCAAATTTACTGCTAATGCTCAGCGTAGTACTTGCATCGTACCAAAGAGAGTCTCCTGGAATTCATAAGATGTAAAATGTAAGAGTAATTTATCAAGGTAATTATTCATAATCAAGCCTATGGCACCCAACACGATGGGAAATAACTCCATTGGGGAGAACTAATGATAGTTTTCCTGGTTAGTGGCTTGAAATGTTAGTGTGGGGTTCAAGGAAAGATTCCTGAAACAATGATGCTAGAAAGAGTGACTATCCCAGGCAACTGCACCAGCAAGATACAGTGGTGTGCAAAAGTCTGGAATCACTTGTAAATTTGGCGTTTTTTCAACTTTGTGACCTTATATCTTAATTTCTTTTTCTTCCCAGTGGCTTTTTCTGTGTATCTCATGATAAGTGATAGATTTGGCTATTAGGGTCAACTTTTAGTATTGGTTTGGCCCTTATTTTCTGAGTTTATTCCCCATAGTTGTCCTGTTGGTAGATTTTCTGTGAAAATCGCATAATGTACATCGTTGGCCAACGATATATCATTGCAAGTATGCTTTAAAATATTATGGATGCACCCCAAGTTTCCTTCAAATTAATGTATGTGGCCTTGAAAAAGGCCATTTTTATGTGTCAGTGATGGCTCAGTATTTGATGGGCCACCCTTTGTTCTTGATCACCTGACTGCACTTTGTCGGCATTGAATGAACCAGTCTGACAAGGTGATCGTTGGTGACAACGCGGTTCCAAGCGGCAATGAGTGACTCAATCAGCTCACGCTCTGATGTCGGATGCCTCTTGGATATTTCCAAGGCCACCTTGTGCCACAGATTCTCTATTGGATTCAGATCTGGAGACTGGGCAGGCCAGTCCATTGACTTGATGTTGTTCCGCTGCTTCCAACTGATCACCTGTCTGGAACGATGGCAGGATGCATTGTCATCTTGGAACAGGAGCTGCCCAGGAAACAGCTGGTGTGTTGATGGCACCATGCACTTTTGCAGTATGGTGATGTACTTGGCCCCGTTGACCATTCCATCGACGATGTGAAGACGTCCAATGCCACTGGCAGCCATGCAGCTCCAGACCATGACCTTCAAAGGATGTTTCACAGTGAGGTTGAGACACTCAGGCTTGAATTCCTCTCCAGGAAATCTCCTCACATAGGTGTGGGCCTGGTTACCGAACAGGCAGAAGGTGCTTTCATCGCTGAATAGCACCTTTTCCCACATTTCAGTCGACCAGGTTGAGTGCTTTCTCGCCCACACGATCCGGTTGCGCCTTTGTATGTCAGTCATCAGTGGCTTATTTCGTGCTTTGCAGCCCCGGAGACAAAACTGCAGGCACCGGTGACGAACTGTTGATGAGCTGACACTGACTTCACTCGTCTGACCACTCTCGAACTAGCTGAGGAGAGGTCAACTTGCGATTAGTTAGTGAAATGTGTCGTAATGCGCGGTCCTGGCATGATGTTGATGCACGTGGATGACCTGAACAAGGCTTGTCCACCACTGAACCCGTTTTTATCTTCTGTACAATCTTAACAGCAGCACTCTGACTGCAGCCAACTTTCCTGGCTATCTGACGGGTTGAAATCCTTCCTCGCTCATAAAGGACACACAAACACGCTCCTCCAATGTCAGGGTCCGAGTCATCTTCATGGTTGATCCAGAAAGCGTATAAAATTCAAAAATTACACGTGTTTTTATAGCTCCACTGATGGCTAGATATCTGCATTGTGATTGGTTAGTGAAACCAGCCTCTGATTGGTCAGAAATAATGTGTGCATATTGGATAATCTCAATCCAGTTTTGACACAGGATCCACAAAAATCACAGTAGTTATCTCCCAGTGTCTGTAAAGTATTTAAATTGGAAGCAAGGAATGCAAAAATGTCAACTCTAATAGCCAAATGTATCCCCTTTTAACGTGGTAGAAAGCTGAATATGTTGGGGAAATGCAAAATTTTGAAAAAAAAACGTTAGAAAGTATGAAAAATGCAAAACTCACAAGTGATTCCAGACTTTTGCACACCACTGTACTATGTGACCGAATCGAAGGGGGAAGGGCTCTGAGGCTAAAGAAGGTCAATAGGAGCATGAGATGTTTAGATGCCTTTTTAGTTACTCTAGCTTCATGTGTAATTGAACTTTATCTATTGAAAGCTTTAGAGAACTGTGCTTTCTGTTTTGTGTACTACTATATTGATTCAGCTATAGTTTTTGACTTCAGTAAATTGATCTTGTTTTGGATCAACAAATCTGTGTGTGAGGACTTCCATTGAGTGAATGAGAACTGATCCTTCTGAGCCTGGGAGCAGTGTTTCCTCCTCCAGTGGAAGGACCTTTTCCTGTGGGTGTACCAAATTTTCCAGGATTCTGCAGCGCTCAAATGTGGTCCCTTGGTTTGCAGGACGACCACTGTATGGAAAGTGTAGTTACTTACCTGTAACAGGTGTTATCTAGGGACAGCAGGAATCAGTCCTCACATATGGGTGACGGCGGCGCCGATGGAGCCCTCGCAGAAGCATCTCCCCAGCTTTCAAAGACAGCCTTTGGGAGATGCATCATGCATGCATGGTCGCCTTCCCACACAAGGGTGCCATCTTGCATCAATCTAATGATATAGCTAAGATGACAAAAAATTAAAATACGGTAAAGAAGCAACTCCAAGGGGAGGAGGTAGGGTTGTGAGGACTGATTCCTGCTGTCCCCAGAGAACACCTGTTACAGGTGAGTAACTGCGCTTTCTTCGGGAACAAGCAGGAAGTAAGTCCTCACATATGGGACAGGCTACCTGTAAAATTGCTACAGCGACTGCAAAGAGTGAGCCGTAAGCAGCAGCAGTTGAGTCCCTACTGAGGGACTCTCACAAGACCTAAGTGTCTGGCGGAGAACTAGCACTCCGGTAGTCTGAACACAGAAGGGTCGGAGGGCAGGAGTTGCCTACACCCCAAAGAGATTATGGAGTATGACCTGGCCGAAGGCACTGTCCTGTCGGAACTCCCTCTCCAAGCAATAGTGAGCTGTGAAGGTATGGACCAAAGACCAGGAGGAATGAAGAATCTGAAGGTGGCGGTAGGAGAAAAGGACCCAGATAAAAAGGATTTGCCTGATGAATGGAATTCCTGAGAAGAGGTGTAGGGAGAGATAAGAGGAGAAGTAACAGGAGACACAGAATGAATACACTTGTAGATTAATAGGGGAAGTTTGAACTGTATGTGGAAACAGATAGGGAGCCAACGAGGCAACTTACAAATTAGGGGGTTATGTGAGCATAGCGACACTGGAAGAAAATTAGCCATGCAGCTGAGTTTGGATGGATTGAAGGGGAGAGAGATGATTCAAGTAAGGAGCGGGTTGAATGCAATTCACATTGAACTAGCACTGGGAAAGCATGAGTTAAATAAAAAATAAAAATAATCACAATTACAGATCCTCACAATTACAGTGTCTTCGGGGAATGCTGTGCCACATCAGTTTTTATACTGTGATGATTGATCTGCTGATTTAACCAATTCAATTCCACACAGCCAGGAATTGAACTGGACTGGACTGAAAATCCTTTGACCCCCTTGAAAGACCAACTACCCCCTGAAGTTTATGTTTATTACATTTGATATACCGCTCAGGCCAAAGCATCAGCGCGGTTTACAATACTATATCATTTGAGGAAATATGAAAGGAACGCCATTTGTAAGATAGGACAGAGTAGAGGACATAAACAGTCAAAAAGACAAGACAAAGAGAAGAAATGGAACAGCAGGTTACCATAATATACGAGTATGACAATCCAGACCACATCTTCAGTGCTAACTTCAGAACAGACGCCATGGTCCAACGCCTAAGGGCCACACCAAAGGGCCCTCTGGCGAGGCCCTCAGGCGCGGGCACGCCCCTGAAGCGGCGGTTTAAGCCGTTGTTAATGGCTTCTCATTGGCAGGCTATAGGAGGAAGGAGGGGCTCCTGCTCACAGCTCCGTTGTCATCGCTGCTCTCCTGCGCGCCCCTGAAGCGGCGGTTATTTCTTCCCCCTGTCCCAAAGGTCTTATAATCTATGGTCTACACTTACATGCACATTAACGAAGTACTAGTAAACAGGGCCCACTGACACTAATGGAGCTAACGTTAAATAACATACGATACACATTAATAAATTGAATCCTAAATATGTACATGAGGAAATGAAGAGGGAAGTCATTTGCTAAGGGGTCAGTGAGAGCATGGAATTAGAACCCTGGCATTCCTCTTTCTCAGCACTTTGCTAGGACCGCCAAGCTATGCCTTCACTCCAAGTTTTCCAGCGTGTCCAATGACATTTCAGCAGGTACCTAAGGGCAAATCCAGTCCATTTCACCTTATGCAAAGTAGTACGCCAATAACACTTTCATATCCTCTCTTCTCTGTGCTAGTGCAGTTGTATACTCCTCCTTATGTCTCATATCCGCTCTGTAGCAGTAGGACTACTTCCATTATGTTTCTGTATCCAGAGATGCAATGCTTAGAATCAAGCATTCTCTCTTGAAGATCAGCCTGCAGCAGTGCCTGATAACAAAAAACTCCATCTGTTTGCGTGTCCTTTTAAGAGGTTGTTCAGACAAATACTGTTACTTTATCCACATCACCCACTTATGTGCAATGTTGAAAATGTGTCCACTTTCTTCAGGAAAAATTAATTAGCATGATCAATTTGTTGATTTTTTTCTGTGACATTCTCTCAAAGGAATATGTTTTGTAGACAAAAGGTGTTCTAATGCTCTTCAGCAAACAAGTTTATGCAAGTCAACAAGCACATATGCTAATTAATACAAATTGCAGTAAACGTGCCTAACCTTCCTGTGAAAGCATCTAGTTTCACATTGCTGCTGCTGCTGCCTTCCAGTGCAACCATAAAGTAATTACACAGGAACTCCAAAAAAGAATCCAATAGCAAGGGAATCCAAGTTTTTAATATTACAGTATTACATGTAAATGTCACAGATTTACTCATAGGCTTCTAGCAAGCAATAGATATTTAACTGCAATCAAGAAAATATATTTCCAAACATTTTTATATCACTTGAATACATGCTTCACTTTATATTGTGTTTACTTCTTTTTATCTAGTGTGCAGAAAACCTCTATATAACGAAGTCAGGAGACACCAGAACAGTGCAGGGAGGACACGGCCACACCTCAATTAAGATGCAGTTGCATATATATCCCAATGGCAGTCAAGACATTGTAACAAGAGCCAGTAACTGAAAGCTCAAAAAGCACTTCTCAGGCATGCCTTCGGTGTGGTCGTGTCCTCCCTGCGCTGTTCTGGTGTCTCCTGTGATTTCTGCGGAGGGTTGTTGCTCTTCTTCTTTCCTTTCCTTGATATAGCCTGAAGTCTACCGTCAAATTGAAGCATGGACCATGCAAATTTGTGAAAATATAGGCAGCTACTCACCTATAGCACGTGTTCTCTGTGGACAGGAGGAATGAGTCCTCATGCATGGGTGACATCCCCGACGGAGCCCTGCGTGGGAATGCTCCCCAGCTTCTATTGAAAAGATTCTGGGAAGCTCAATGCAACACGTATCGCAGAGGCTGATTAGTAAGGCATGCCTGCATGCTGTCCCCAGCTAGTATGGCGTCGGGGGGAAGCAGACTCTGATGTCGAATGTGGAGGTGAGCTGGGCCGGCTAGCGATTGATGGAGTGCTTATAAAGAGTTCCGTAGGGGCTTTGATGAGTTAGTGGCTGAGATTTACACGATATGGGATGAGGTAATGAATAAATAGACAACATCCACGGTGACCTGAGGGAGCAGAATGCAGGAAGTGGAAACAAAGCTGGAGGAACATGCAGAGACCCTGAATGACCTGCAGTGTGAAGTTGATTCGCAGAAACAAGCAGCTCTTGAACTTTTCTATAAAATGGATGATACTGAAAATAGAAACTGCTGCAATAATGTGCAGTTTTGCGGAGTCTCTAAGGCCCCGGGGGATGAGAATGTAGACACCGTAGTGCAGACCCTATGTAGGAAACTGCTGAAAGATGATGGGCAGGAGGATAATGTGACCTCTATGGAGTTTGAGTGGGTGCACAGGGCCCTGGAGAAACCACCAGGCAACAAACCACAGGACAGAATAGCTTGTTTTTTAAAATTTCAGGATGTGAACAGTGGACTGTTTCCTATGGTGATGCTCAAGTCTCTTTATACCATGACTTGTCTACCCTTCACTCTTACTCTACGAAGGGAAACAAAACCGGTGATTGATATGCTGATCAAGGAGAAGATCCGCTATTCTTGGTCCCTTCTTTTCAGGATGAACTGTGCCATGGGAGGACATAAGCACTCGGCCAAGGATGTCACAGAGGCCTGGAGAGCTTTGTGGCTAGCTGTGCTAGTGAAAGAGGACAGTGTGCTATAGCAACCAGCAGTGAAGCCCCGTGCATAAATGGCAAATGGTTGGCAGCAAGCAGTGAAGGATGCACATATGAAGCTGCAGATGAAGTTGGAGTGTTTCCTTTGGTTTTTAGACATTTACACTGTGATATCTTGCATGTTTCAAGGGCGATTGCGCAGTAATGTCTGTTGGGCTGGATAGGGCGTGAGATGGGGGGGGGGCGGGGGTGCTAGTCTTTTATTGGACTGAAATCTCTGAATAGTGAAGGGGATTGTAGTTTAAGAAGTGGGAAGAGGTTGGAGCCCCTGGATTTTAGAGGCTGGCCAGTATCAGCTGGTTGGGTTTCATTTAGTGATCTTTGGGGGGCCATTTTGGTTATTTTTTCTTTTTCATATCTGTTTGCAATTGAGCTGTTCACTTGAGGTAGTGTTGATAGGACTGGGGAAAGTGGCATGAATCGGGTGGGGGAAGGGCCTGAGCTGGGTTGGATGGTTGAAGAGTGTGCTTTCTGGGTTTGGGTGAACCAGTGGTTGGAGTGGGGTATGATGGGGGAGGGAGGATGGTTTCTGGAGGGAGGTGCAGAGTGAGGTGCAGGTTTCTGGAGGGAAGTGAGGGATGGGGTCAAGGGGGGCAGGTAAGTGGTTTGGGATCCCTTCCTTTACTCTTCATGGGTCTGGCTGTCTGTGTGGTATTGTTGTGTGTTTGTGCAGAGTGGTGTGACAGCTGTGGGGGAGTGGGTAAAGGGTGATGTTGAAGACTGTTACTATTAACGTTAAGGTACTTAATGCACCCAGGAAGCATTCTGTGTTGTTTAAGGAGGCTGAGCTCCTGGGTAGGGATGTCTTCTTCCTTCAGGAGACCCATCTCAGAATGGAGAACTAGTTAAGTAGTAAGCCCTTTGGAGAAGGCTTGGGGCCTTGGAAGTCTCCGGAAGCAAGCGGAGAGGGGGTAGCAATCTTGTTTCACAGGAATCTGCAGGTGAACTTGGTTGGTATTGAGCGGAATAAACAGGGAGCTGTATTTTCCTAAATATGACCATTAGGGGCGAAGTATATACTCTGGCTAATGTATACACCCCTAACGATAATCAAGCAAGTTTTGGCTAGTTGATCTATTGCTGGTTGCTTGAATGGCCACTTAGAACAGCTCTGACATTATGGTCCTGTTTGCATGGGGTAAATCGGCCAAACTGTATGCTATCTGATACTGTGTTACTTGTCACAGACTCATGTACATGGGTTAGATTCCCTTGTTAGGGGTATTACAATAAAGATGTAGCCTTCATTTATTCCTCTAGAAACTTGTGACTCTCTGTGTTAGAGCTGAAAAGTGAAGGCTGTGCTTTCGACTGCCCCACTTACTGTGGTCAAAGATATAAGTATTCGTCTGCACAGCGCTTGAATTCCTTTAACAATAAAAATATATGCCAAGAAATAAACTGCAATAAACTATAACATTATTGTACAAAACAAGGCTTACTGGATCCAAGTGAAGCCCTCTAAGGAATCTGGCATTTATTTCATATCCTTATGAAAGTGACATATTAGTGTATTTGTATTTTAATATCATAACCATCCCATCATATCTATTTAGCTTCAAGCAGAAAAAAAAAGAAAAGAAAATGAGAATCAAAAGAGAGAGGATACTTAAAATAGATTACACACATAGTAGTGAATCATCTCCTTAGTTCAAAATCCAATAGCCCAAAAAATGGACAGCTTTTTTCAAATGAGGTGGCTTACATCCATTTCAGAATGGTAGCTGTTTCAAGATTTACTTAGACCAGCATTTAAAGAAGCAAAGGGAAGAGACAAACTGCTTTCCCACACAAGGAAAAGCAGACAAGGAACATAAGAGAAGTCCTGAAGGGATAAAAGTTTAACACAAATCAGGTGATAAAGTACAGGAGAATGAAATCAAAAGTACAACAAAAATAGCTACTAAGCAGTTAATAGAAAATTAAGACGAGAACAAAAGGAAATAAAGAGAGGCAAACAGTTGAGATCTTGTTTATAAAAAAAACAGATCTAGAGGCCAGTATGGGGAGAGAACCAGATACAACTACAATCACAGAGTCTTGGCATAATGAAAGCCAGAATATAGATGTAACCATCTCAAACTTTTACCTCTCCAAAAGAGAGTGGTAAAATAAAAGGACAGAGCAGCTCTATTAAGAAAATAATCAGAGCCATGACAGGGGTGGTGAGGGGTGGTGAAGGGTGGTGAGGGGTGGTGAGGGGTGCCTCCCCCCCCACCCCGAGGACCGACACTCTAGGCAGCTGCCCAATTTGCCTAATGGCTGCGTCGGCCTTGAGCAGCAGTGATGGAATGAATTGATGTGGCCCAGAAACCCCCCCACAGGCTTTATGACACACCTTGTATAGACACCATAAAATGCAGTAAAAAATCTATAACATGGATTCATTGTCCAGAAAATAAACATACATAAGATCTGCGTCAAAAATCAGAATTTGGGGAAAAAAACTCCTACCGATTTAAAAGAAAAAACTCCAGCATGCCTTCTTTGGAGGAAACAACTTGAAATATCAATTCAAGCCACCCAATTATTTTCTACAACTTATTCCAACAAAAGAACTTTCTAGTCTCACATATTGCTCTCCAAAACCACTGTGACTCATATTCATGAGTTGCAAGTTCAGCTCTATTACAAAGTCACTGGGCCCAATAATCAAATGCATTTACATGGTTTGGAGGCCTGCAAACCGTGTAAATGCTGCTCGGTGGGATATTCAGCGGCACTAACATGGTTAGTGCCACTGAATATCTGCAGGTGCCGCTGCTGCACACCCCAATGCTAACTGGTTAGCATCAGGGTGTGTGCCGAGGGAGTTACGGGCTGGCACTTGTTGCTAACCGAGCAGTGGTTAGTCACACACTGTGAAACTCAGGCGTGGTAAACCCTGTCCTAAATTTTGCAACAGAAGCTATATGGGCAGCAGCTGAATATCACAGCTGGCTAGTTAGCTTCATGGCAATCCAGGCAACCTGGATATTCAACACTGGATCCCTCCTCGTGTTATCGACTCAGTTTATGTTGCCTGTGCGGAACGGTGTCAAAGACTTTACTGAACTCTTAGGGCTCTCCCTTGGTCCAACTCCCTGGTCACTCAGTCAAAGAAATCTATCAGATTTGTCTGACAAGACCTGCCTCTAGTGAATCCATGCTGCCTCAGATCCTGCAATCCATTAGACTCCAGAAACCTCACTATTCTTTCTTTTAGTAGCCTTTCTAATAATTTACTAAACACAGAGGTTAGACTAACCGGCCTGTAGTTCTCAATGTCATCCTTTGCTTTTGTGTAAAGGGACAGCATAGTTAGTTACCTGTAACAGGTGATCTCCGGGAACAGATGGAATTTAGTCTTCACATATGGGTATCGTAGGTACCGACGGAGTCTGTGCGGGAACGCTCCCCAGCGTCCAATTAGAAAGCTTTTAGGAGCATCCCACCTTTCCCAACTGCCTCTCTCCAGTTGAGTTTTAAAGCTGAGACAAAGAGAGAGAGAGAGAGAGAGAGAGAGAGAGAGAGGGAAAGAAAAGAAAAGAGAGATACAACTCCTAGGGGAGGTGAGTGGGTTGTGAAGACAAAACTCCTGCTGTTCCCGGAGATCACCTGTTACAGGTGAGTAACTATGCTATCTCCAGGAACAAGCAGGAATGTAGTCTTCACATATGGGGACTCCCTAGCTACAGATGGCAGGGAGAGACCCCAGACGTTGTGTGCCCCTGTGAAAGGGCTCCACCTCCCCCCATGGATCTCTGGCATCCTACCGGAAATGGTGGGTATGAGTTGATTAAGTATGGAACAGGTGTCGTAGAACAGCCTGACCAAACAAGGCATCCCAGCGGGAGTCCTTGTCCAAGCAGTAATGGGCTGTGAAGTATGAACAGAGGCCCAAGTAGCTGCTCGACAGATGTCGTCAATAGACACAGAGTGTAGATGAGCCATTGAGGCTGCCATGGCTCTCACACTGTGAGCTGTGACATAGCCGTCCAGAGAAAGGTTTTTACTCTGATAGGTAAAAGAAATACACTGTGCAATCCAATTGGACAATGTCCTCTTGGAGACTGGAAGTTCCAAATGAGAAGGATCAAAAGCAACAAAGAGTTGAGAGGACTTTCTATGTTGCCATGTCCTTTGAAAGTAAAAAGCAAGTGCTCTTTTACAGTCCAAAGTATGAAGACTCCTTTCTGCATTTTAAGCATGAGGCCTTGGAAAAAATACAGGCAGGTAAACTGCTTGGTTTAAATGAAAAGGTGAGACCACCTTTGGCATAAAGTGTGGATGAGTCCTAAAGACTACCTTATCATGATGGAACCTCGTGTAAGGAGGATCAGCCACTAATGCTTGCAACTCACTAATGCGACGTGCTGATGTGATTGCAATGAGAAAGACAGCCTTCCAGGAAAGGAATTTCAAGGAGGTAGTAGCTAGAGGTTCAAAAGGCGGCTTCATGAGCTGTCCAATAACCAGATTTAGGTCCCATGCTACCGGTGGTGGCCTAATGGGAGGCTTAGTTAGAAGGAGGCTTAGTTAGAAGGAGGCCCCTCATAAATCTCGCTATGAGAGGATGAGAGTAAATAGGTTGTCCATTTAAAGGCTTGAAAGAAGCTGAAATAGCACTTAAATGGACTTGTACTGAGTTGGTCTTAAGCCCTGCATTAGATAAATGAAGGAGATACTCCAATAATGATTTCAGAGGTATCGCCAGGGGGGTCAAGACCCTTCTGCAAACACCATATGGAAAAACCTTTCCACTTGAAAGCATAAGAGCGTCTTCTGGAAGGCTTTCTGGAAGCATGAAGGATATCCTTTACTTGTTGAGACAGGTTAAGACCATGAAGATCTAGGCCCTCAGCAACCAGGCCCTGAGATGCAGAGAGTGGGGATCGGGATGCCACAACATCCCGTCCTCTTGAGACAGGAGATCTGGAGCAGATCCTAACTCCAGAGATGGAGCTTGAGAGAGATGTAGGAGCAGAAGGTACCACACCTGCCGTGGCCAATGTGGAGAATCATATGGCCTCTGTCTCTCTGAAGCTTGAATAGGGTTTTGGGAATTAGGGGAATGGGTGGAAAGACATATAGGAAGTCCTGACCCCAATGGGGAAGGAAAGCATCTCTGGCCTTAGAACCCTAAGCCGGAATTCTGGAAAAGAATCGGGGAAGTTTGGCATTCAATGGACTTGCAGAGAGATCTATGTGCGGAGTTCCTCAAATTTGAAAACTTTTTGCTACCTGGTCTGCACGAAGAGACCACTCGTGTGGAAGCAGAACTCGACTGAGTCTGTCTGCCCAGGAGTTTTGAATGCCTGGCAGATACACCGCAAGGAGATGAATCTGATGCTCTCTGGCGAGGGCCCATAGTCACAAAGCTTTGTTGCAAAGCGACAGAGAGCCTGTTCCTCCCTCCTTGTTCAGATAGAACATAGCTACTTGATTGTCCATCTGGATTAGGACTGTCTTGTAGCACACCTGGGTGTGGAACACTCGAAGAGCAAGGAAGATTGCTCTGAGTTCCAAAAGACTGATGTGTAGATGGGTCTCCTGTGGAGTCCAGGTGCCTTGGGTAGAGAGAGATCTTGCAGGTGAGCTCCCCAACCCACCTGTGAGGTGTCTGTTGTTAGAATGACCTGGGGTGGGGGCTGTTGGAAAGGGGACCCCACCAACAGGTTTTGGGTTGATTGCCACCATTGTGGGACAAAATAAGGCGATTTGAGTTTGCTATTTTGTCTGATAGGCAGCCTGATGCTTGAGTCCATTGAGTGGATAGAGTCCATTGGGCTGCTCTCATATGGTGGCGAGCATAGGGAACCACATGCACAGTAGATGCCATGTGGCCTAACAATTGTAACATTTCCCGAGAAGTGAGATGAGTTTTTAACACTGCTTGGGAAGCTAACTGCACAATGCGAAGGCAGCGGGGCTGTGGAAGATAGGCCCTTGCTTTCCTGGTATCCAGCATAGCTCCTATAAACTCTAGAGACTGAGTGGGAGTTAGAATGGATTTTGGGATGTTTATAACCAGGCCCAAATACTGAAGTATACACATTGTGCAAGATAGGGAAATTCTGGTCTCTGATTCTGATGGGGCTCGAATGAGCCAGTCGTCTAAGTAGGTGAAGACGAATATTCCTAGAGTGTGAAGAAATGCTGCCACTACACCCATGCATTTCATAAACACCCTTGGTGCTGAGGCCAGGCCAAAAGGAAGAACCCTGTACTGGTAGTGCTTCCCCTGAAATAGATACCGAAGGAATCTTCGGCGAGTTGGATGGATGAGAACATGGGTGTATGCATCCTTGAGATCTAGAGAAAAAAAGCCAATCCTGGCTCTGAAGGTATGGCAGAAGAGTTCCTAGAGAAATCATCTTGAACTTCTCCTTAAACAGGAATTTGTTCAATTCTCTGAGGTCTAAAATGGGTCTGTGTCCCCCTGTTTTTTTTGGAATAAGGAAATAGGGGGAGTAAAACCCTGTACCCTGTTGGGAAATGGGTACGTCTTCTATTGCCCCGTGGGCAAGAAGTAAATTGACCTCTTGACCTAACTGATTTTCGAGTGAAGTCTGAGAATTGAACCATCTTACAACTGTAGGAGGGGGCATGTTGAGGAAATGAAGCTTGTACCCCCTCCTTTACAATGGAGAGAGTCCATTCTTCTGCTGCTATCTGCTCCCATCTGGGGGCAAAATGACACAACCTTCCTGGAATGGTGAAGGGCTCTGGCCCGTTGAGGCCAGAAAGGCCAAGTTCTCTATATGGGAGTCAAAGCCCCTGTGGAGGCTGAGTCTGTTGGGCCGGTTGAGGCTTAGCAGACTTTGCTTTTCTTTGTTTTGGTGGCTCTTGTCCCTTTCGGGCAGAATGACCTGCAGAATGCCCCTGCTGGGTATAGGAGGGGTAAAACCTCTTCTTTTTAGAGAAGAATGGTTTCTTGTAGGATTTTCTCCTTGCAGGATCAGCTGTAGCCTTGGATAGTCTATCCAAAGTGGTGTTATCAGCATCCAGCTCATTAGCTTTCTCTTGCAAATTTTTGCCAAAGAGATTTTTACCTGTGCAAGGGATATTCCCTAGTTTGTCCTGTACCCAGAGTTCTAAGTCAGATGCCTGGAGCCAGGCAATCCTACGAGCACCTATGGCAATAGCAGAGGTTCTGCTTCTGCACTCAAAGCAGTCAAAAGCTGCACGATTAACAAACTTGTAAACATCTTGGGCATGTTTGACAAGTGTAAGATAATCTTGCCTCTTATCATCAGGAAGGAGAGGGCTCATAAGCTCTAGATCTCCTGTAACCTCCTTAAGGAACATTCCCATATATAAAATGTAGGAACTAATCCTGGCAGAAAGCATAGAGGCCTGGAAGGTTAGACGCCCAAAGGCATAAAGAGTCCTACATTCACATCCTGGTGGATTAGATGCATGTCTTTTTGCACTCTTGATCCTTCTCATAGCTGATTTCACTACCATGGAGTGGTGTGGTAACTGGGTTTTTTGAAATCCAGGACAAGGAGGTACTCGATACATGGTATCAAGCCTACGAGAATGAGGAGAGGTGGTAAGAGGTGTTTCCCACATTCTTAGCACGAGATCATGCAAGATCTCATGAATAGGCAAAGTAGCCGTCTCCTTGAGAGCTTTAGGATATTGTAAAATCTCCAATTCCTTTGCTCTGGGCTCTGTTTCAGGAGCTACTGTGAAGGAAAGACCTCTAGCCACCTCCCGGATGAAATGCTGTGTTCCATGTTCAATACCTGTTCAATGTAAAATGTGTGCAATTTCCCTGTTCAATGTAAAACGCAGTATGGCTTTTCCTGCTGTGCGAGTTTGTTGCCTGTGAACCGCGCTGATGGAAAATAGCGCGGTATAGAAAAACTATAAATAAATAAATAAATAAATAAATAAATAAATAAATAAATATATCCTCTGGAGGAGACATCCTACGTTTAGGAGAGGAAGGCTCCTCAGAGAGAAGTACTCCGGTACCGACAGAGCTATCAGAATCCTCAGAGGATTCAAAGTATCTCCTGTCCGGGTGCTCTTGCAAAGCACGATACTGGTACCGATCAAAGTCAGTACTGGAGGGGTCCGGTACCGGCCTGTCGATACCGGAGGAAACAGCATGACTCGGTGTCGGTAACACAGTCGCCGATGTCAATGCTGTCGGTACCAGTGGGTGGCTGGTGGACATGAGGCTCACCTGGTAACATGCCTGCCTGGTGCGAAGGTAGCGGACCTCACGCGCCACCTAGATAAGGTCTTAGATAGTGCTGGGGAGGAGTCTGCTGTCTTGGTATATGTCGGTACCAATGACATAGGAAAATGTGGTAGGGAGGTTCTGGAGGCTAAATTTAGGCTTTTAGGTAGGCAGTTGAAATCCAGAACTTCCAGGGTAGCGTTCTCCAAAATGCTTCCTGTTCCACACGCAGGACCCAAAAGGCAGGCAGAGTTCCGAAGTCTCAATGTGTGGATGAGACAATGGTGCAGAGATGAGGGGTTTGGATTTGTTAGGAACTGGGGAACATTCTGGGGAAAGGAGGGGCTCTTCCGAAGGGATGGGCTTCACTTTAACAGGGATGGAACCAGGCTGCTGGCATTAACCTTTAAAAAGGAGATAGAGCAGCTTTTAAACTAGATATTAGGGGAAAGCCAACAGTCGCCCAAGAGCGGATGGTTCGGAAGAATGTATCTTTGAAGGATACTACCAAAAGCAGAGAGGTTCCACAAAAGAGTAAACGAGCCCAAATGCCCTCAAGTATGGAGCAGACAGAGCTTAAAGATCCCAAATTACCCATGTCTAACAATAGCCAAATTAATATGAATAAAATACATTCTCTAAAATGCTTGTATGCAAATGCTAGAAGTCTAAAAAATAAGATGGGAGAGTTAGAATATATAGCACTAAATGAAAGGTTAGATATGATTGGAATATCAGAGACATGGTGGAAGGAGGACAACCAGTGGGACACTGTGATACCTCGGTACAAACTATACTGTAATGATAGAGCTGATCAAATTGGTGGAGGGGTTGCTCTCTATGTTAGAGAGGGCATTGAGTCAGAAAGGATTAAAGTTTTGCAGGAAACAAAATCTGCTGTAGAATCTATATGGATTGAAATTCCATGTAAAAGGGGGAAGGCAATGGCAGTGGGGGTGTACTATCGACCGCCTGGCCAGAATGACCAAATGGATAATGAAATGTTCAAAGAAATCAAGGAAGCTAACAAAAGTTACAGCGCAGTAATAATAATGGGTGATTTCAACTACCCCGGTATCGACTGGGTCAGTGTCACGTCAGGACATGCTAGGGAGATAAAGTTCCTAGATGAAATAAATGACGGCTTCTTGGAGCAGCTGGTTCATGAACCGACCAGAGGGGAAGCCATATTAGACCTAGTCCTTAGTGGAACACCAGATCTAGTGCAAGAGATAAGGTTGTTGGGGCCACTTGGCAATAGTGATCATAGCATGATCGCCTTTGATTTAATTAGTGGAGGAGGGATAGTAAGGAAATCCACAGTACTATCTTAACTTTCGAAAGGGAGACTATGATAAAATGAGGAAAACAGTTAAGAAAAAACTAAAAGGAGCAGTTGCAAAGGTTAAAGACGTACATCAGGCTTGGCTCTTGTTGAAAAATACTATCTTGGAAGCCCAGACCAGCTGTATTCCACGCTTTAAGAAAAGTGAAAGGAAGTCCAAAAAACTGCCAGCATGGTTTAAAGGTGAGGTCAGAGAGGCTGTTGCCAAAAAAGCATCTTTCAGGAAATGGAAAAAAGAGCTAAACAACGAAACCTGGAAACAGCACAAGCACTGGCAAGTCAAATGCAAGGCATTGAGATAAGGCAGGCAAAGGGAGAATTTGAGAAGAAGCTTGCTGCGGAAGCAAAAACGCGAAGTAAAGACCTTTTCAAGTACATTCGCAGCAAAAAACCTGTGAGAGAGTCAGTTGGTCCATTAGATGATAAAAGGGTTAAAGGAGCACTAAGAGGCGACAAGGCGATAGCGGAGAGACTGAATGAATTCTTTGCTTCGGTCTTTACTGAGGAAGATGTAGGGATGTTACCCATGACTGAAGTGGTATTTAAAGGTGCGGAAGAATTGAAGGAAATATCGATACATCGGGAAGATGTATTACAACCATTAGATAAACTGAAGAGTAGCAAATCACCTGGGCCAGATGGTAAACATCCAAGGGTGTTGAAAGAACTGAAATATGAGATTGCAGACCTGCTATTAGTAATCTGTGAACTATCATTGAAATCATCTCTAATACCTGAAGATTGGAGGATCGCCAATGTAACACCAATTTTTAAAAAGGGTTCCAGGGGTGATCCGGGAAACTACAGACCGGTGAGCCTGACATCAGTACCAGGAAAAATGGTAGAAACCAACATAAAGAATAAAACTACTCAGCATGTAGATAGTCATGACCTAATGGGAGACAGCCAACATGGCCTTAGACAAGGAAGATGTTGTCTTACTAATCTGTTATGTTTTTTTGAAGGAGTGAATAATCAGGTGGACAAAGGTGAGTCGGTTGATATTGCGTATCTGGACTTTCGGAAAGCCTTTGACAAGGTCCCTCATGAGAGACCTTTGGCAAAACTAAAGAGTCATGGGATAGGAGGCAGTGTACTATTGTGGATCAGGAACTGGTTAAAAGATAGAAAGCAGAGGGTAGGGCTAAATGGCCAATTTTCCCAATGGAGAAAGGTGAATAGTGGTGTACCCCAGGGATCTGTGCTGGGTCCGCTGCTTTTTGACATATTCATAAATGACCTGGAAAGTGGAATAACGAGTGAGGTTATCAAATTTGCAGATGACACAAAACTATTTAAAGTTGTTAAAACCCAAGAGGATTGTGGAAAATTGCAAGAGGATCTTGATAAATTGGAAGACTGGGCATCAAAATGGCAGATGAAATTTAATGTGGACAAGTGCAAGGTTATGCACCTAGGGAAGAACAACCCAAACTATGGTTACACGATGCAAGGTTCCACATTAGGAACTACCACTCAGGAAAAAGATTTAGGCGTCATTGTGGATACCATGTTAAAACCCTCGGCCCAGTGTGCAGCAGCGGCCAAGAGAGCAAATAGAATGCTAGGTATGATAAGGAAAGGAATGGACAATAAAACAAAAGATATTATAATGCCTCTATATCGTTCCATGGTGAGACCGCACCTTGAATATTGTGTGCAATTCTGGTCGCCGTATCTTAAAAAGGATATAGCAATTTTAGAAAAGGTTCAGAGAAGAGCCACCAAAATGGTAAAGGGGATGGAAGGATACTCCTATGAAGAAAGGCTAAAAAGGTTAGGGCTCTTTAACCTGGAAAAGAGACGGCTGAGGGGAGATATGATAGAAGTCTATAAATTAATGAACGGAGTGGAACGGGTAAACGTAGATCGATTGTTTACCTTATCAGAATATAGAAAGACTAGGGGACATGCAATGAAGCTACAGGGTAAATATTTAAGACTAATAAAAGAAAATATTTTTTCACTCAACGTGTAATCAAACTCTGGAATTTGTTACCGGAGGATGTAGTAAAGGCTGTTAGTGTAGCTGGGTTTAAAAAAGGTTTGGACAAGTTCCTGGAGGAAAGGTCCATAAACCATTATTAAGAAGGGACCCAGGATATCAATGCTTGAACCAATACAAGCATTGTGGAACCTGTGTCCCTTGGGGAAACTGCTAGGTACATATGACCTAGATTGGCCACTGTTGGAAACAGAATACTGGGCTTGATGGACCTTGGTCTGACCCAGTATGGCATATCTTATGTTATCGGTGCCGGAACCAATGTCGATAACGGTTGAACCGTCTGAAGCGGTCCCGAAGGCACCAAAGCCGCAAGGAGAGCCGCCAGACTGCGTTCAATATCCAAGAACCTCTGGTCTATTGACGCTGCTGATGCCTGGGGATCGGTACTGGACGAAGCAGCCGGTATCCCAGAGCATGGCACCAGTAGTTCTGCCGAGGTTGAGGCCTCGAGAACATCCTGGAGCCCCAATAGTGCTTTGGAAGCCGAATCCTCCCGCCGGGGCAATTTTGCTGGTACAAGTCCCTCACGGGCAACACCAGAGGCATCTCGATGCTTGGAAGAAGATCTACCCTTTGAGGACTGGCCAGATTTATGTTTGGTTACCCGAGATCCATGGGAGGAAGACGAAGCCCTGGAAGACATCGATGCCATGGATGCTGCATCGGAGGGAAAAAGGGTGCTAAGCTTAGCAGCTCGGTTTTGCCGACCCCTCTTCGACATCATCCCACAGGCAACACACTCCGAGATGGAGTGGTCAGGACCTAAACATTTAAGGCACCTGTCGGTGACGGAGATGGTACCACTACACTTGGAACACTTTTTAAAACCCGAGGTGGGTTTTTCCATTCTGAAGGAAAAGTTGGGCCTAGTGCCCAAAATGGCGCATGGCACCCGACAGAAAAAAGACTGGGAAATCCAGAAAAAAGATTACAAAATTATTTTTTTTTTTTTAAAGAAAGAAAGAACCGGTGGTACCGGTAATCGTCGAGGAAGGCAGACGCTATCACAAACAAGAATGAAAAAGATGGGATAATTTCTGCGGTGACAGGAAAAACGACCTGCTGGCTCCGCGGAAAACGAAGAACTGGAGAGAGGCAGTTGGGAAAGGTGGGAAGGCAGCACGCAGGCGCTGTGGGATGCTCCCAAAAGCTTTCTAATTGGACGCTGGGGAGCGTTCCCGCGCAGGCTCCGTCGGTACCAACGATACCCATATGTGAAGACTACATTCCTGCTTGTTCCTGGAGATCACATGTGCCTTTCTCCAGTACTCTGGCACCACTCCCAACTCCAAAGAGGCATTGAAAAGGTCAGACAGTGGAGCTGCTAGAACATCCTAAGTTTCCTCAGTATTCTTGGATGTATCCCATCCAGACCCATGGCTTTGTCTACCTTTAGTTTAGCTAGTTCCTCACGAACACAGTCTTCTGAAAATCGTTTAAGATCTGTCGCCAATCCACATCCAGCATATTGAAATCATTTAGCAGCACTTCTCCTTTTATGGCAATACTGTGTATGTCTTCTATTACATCTTCATCTACTTCTACTCCCTGTGAGAGGGAGGGGGGGGGATCTGTATATAATTCCAATGCAAATGGATTTCCCTTTTCCTCTTTTTAGTTTAACCCACAGTGCCTCCTCTCTTCCTTTTAAGCCCTGCAATTCTAAAGCTTTAATATTATTTTTTACATATAGTGCCACTCCACCTCCCCTTCTTCTTACCCTGTCCTTCCTGAATAAAGTATAGCCCAGTATAATTTCATCCTAGTTATGGTTTTCTGTGAACCATGTCTCCATAACTGTCACTAAATCCAAGTCAGCCTCTTCCATTAAAGTCTTAACATCTAGTTTCTTATTTCCCATGCTACGGGCACTTATACACACCGCTTTCCAGATGTTGCCCTTATTACCCATTTCTACAGAGCTATGTAATGTTCTACTTACCTGTGGGCCTTCTTCACTTACCTGGGGGCTCTCTTCACCCAACCCCAATGAATCTAGTTTAAAGCCCTCTTCAGTAGGTTAGCCAGTCTGCTGCTGAAGACACTTTGACTCTTCTTGGACAGATGGACACCATCTCTGTTTTGCAGCCCTGATCATGCTATGGTCTGGATTGATCTGCAGTGGTGGTGGTGGGGGGGGGGGGGGGTTCAGCCTCCGCCTCTTGGTGGTATTCCTTATCTCTGGGTTTGGATGATCGCTTTGGCACCTTTCTACAGGAAAAGTGGAGGGACTTTGCCACTGCGGCACATTGGGATAACCCTGCATTATTTTGGGAAATGGCTAAGGTGGTCCTTCGGGGGCATATCATTGGATATGTCATTACTAGGCATAAGGTTCTACCATAGGCGACTTGTTTTGTTGGAGAGAGATCTCTGTGCTGCCTGGAGTTGGTTTGCTTCTCAGCCCACAATTGCCCATAAGGCTGACATGTATGTGCCTGAGGTAGATATCAACTCCCTTTTACATGTGAAGGCATGCAAATCTCTGCTGTACTACCATTATTACCTCCATAGATTTGGGAACAAGACGGGATGCCTTCTTTCTAGTCTGATAAAGACTGGGGGTGGTCAGCAACCGTTGTGGGCTATCCATAATGCCCAAGGGCTGATACAGACAGATAGGTCTTGGGTGGACGAGATCTTCCAGGAATTTTATCAGAAGGGGGGTTTGGTCTCTGAAGCATGGGCCTACTTGGAGCGCGTGGTGTTGTCTCGATTAACGCAGGACCAACAAGAGGCACTGAATTCCCCGATATCTGCTTTGGAGATAGCACATGCTATTAAGGGGCTACATTCCTATAGGGCCCTTGGTCCTGATGGCTTTAGGGGGGAGTTCTATAAGTTGATGTCTTCTATGGTATTTGGCCCCCTGTCTGCGTAGAACACCGATTTGGTTGGGTGACAAAGCTTCCCTTATGAGCCCAATTAGGCGGTGATAACTGTCCTCCCGAAGCCTGGTAGGATCACTACTCCTGGGTTCCTATCGCCCCATTTCTCTCCTTAATGTAGATATAAAGCTATCAGCCAATATCATGGTGGAGAGGTTAGCCCCCTTTATGCCCCACTTAGTGCATGAATCACGTGTTGGCTTTGTGCAGGGTCACTGCATCATTATAAACATGCACTGGATTCTTGCTTCCCTGCATCATGGGCTGCAGAATAATCTTCCATCTCTTTTAGTCAGTTTTGATGCAGAGAAAGCATTTGACTGCATCAATTGGGATTACATGTATTTGGTTCTGGAGGGTTTGGGAATTGCAGGTTTTTTTGGGGATGTGGTCCATCTCCTGTATTCGGACCCGAGAGGTAGAGTCTTTGTCAATGGCTCCTTGACAGCTGATTTCCCACTTCGGCATGGTACATGGCAGGAATGTCCTCTGTCCCCTTTACTTTTCATACTCACGCTGGAGCTCCTTCTTATGTGCATTCGTTCCAATCTTTGGTTGTGGGGGGCTTGGCTTGGGTCGGAGGAATTCCAAGTGGCTGCTTTTGCAGATGATCTTTTGGTTTACTTGGCTCACCCTCAATCTACGCTACTTCTCCTGTTGGATGAGATTGCATTCTTTGGGGGGGTTTCTGGATTCAAACTCAACCTTGATAGATATGAAGCCTTGCTACTGCAGGCTGCAGTACGGGCTGGCTGGACAGGTTCTTTCCTTCTCAGATGGGCTGAAAGAGCCTTTAAGTATTTAAGTATTCATATTCCTACTGATCCCAGTAGGTTATATGGTTTTAACATTACTGTGCTCCTTTCTGATCTGCGCGTGTGGGTAGCTAACTGGCGGGATCTTCCACTATCCCTGGGGGGGCGGATCGCCCTTTTTAAAATGGTTATCTTCCATCGCTGGTTGTATGTACTTCATAGATGGAACATGCGCCTTTTTGAGCATTCCCCGAATTTATTTTTTTGTCAGGGGAAGCAGCCTCGGATACGTCAAAGTGTTCTGCAGCGCTCTTGGGATCGCGGTGGTATGGGGGTCCGACTCTTGCTCAGTATAATGTTGCATGCCTGCTGCGGAATGTTCAGGATTGGTTGGGAGGGACATAAGATTACACCCCTCTCAAACTGGAGCGGGAGATGGCAGCACCTTTGTCATTGTGCTATCTTCTCCATGACCTATTTCGGCCCCCCATGTGCTTTATGCTTGATGGAATGGGTGTGGCAAATGCTCCATCATCACTGCAGATGCAATTTTTGGACTATACCCTTCTTCCCACTCTGCAAAAATAGTGCTTTTTGCCTGGGGTTGGAGAGGTCTGCCTTTTGACACTGGGAGGAACAAGGCATAACGGGTGTTGATCAGGTTGTGAATGAGGATGGTTCTCCCCTGGACTTCTCTGAGTTGCAATGCCAGTTTGACTTTGATTTAGTGGATGTTTTCTGATATAAGCAGGTGCCCAGTTATGTTCGGAGCCTTTCGGGGAATGACTTACAGGGGTTTGTTAGCATCCGTCTGGAGGAAGTTTTGCACTCAAGAGGATGAGGCAGGAGTGTATAACGGCCTTGCACCTGGCATTCCTGGAACTCAATGGTATTTCTGTGGAGGGGGAGTTGGCCGCAGCGTAGGGGGGCAGAGTTCGGAATCCCCCTTGAGGGCACTGACCTACCACAGCATATTTGAAGACCATAGGAATGAATGCAGTGGAAAGCTATAGGTTAAGGATATGACAGATGGAAGGGATGACAGCGGAAAAGATAGGGCTTAGTAGACAGGTGGGGATGGGATCAGAACAGCAAGTAGTCAGTTCGGAGGAGGAGAGAAGATTTGCAGTTTCCTCCTCAATGATTTCAGAAAGAAAGGGAGACCAAAGGTGAGGGAAGGATATGGGTTTGAAGAGGGGGAAGATGAGGTGGAGGTGACCCTTCCGAGAATTCAAGGCTACTTTTCTCGACTTTGTCATGGAAGTAGTCAGCCAAGGTCTGGGCAGACAGCGGGGGAGGAGGGACCTTGAGGAAAGAGTTGAGTAGAGGAGAAAGTTGTGTAGGAGAGAGTTGAGTGTAGCAAAGAGATGGCAAGGTTCAGAGGCAAGAGAGTTAATCAGATGGACATATTACTAGCAGGTGATGGTCAGATAAGGGCAGAACTAAGATGGAGAAGTGGAGGGTGAGCAGTTGGAGGAGAAAACAAGATCAAGGCAGTGGCCATGCTTGTGAGTAGGAGCAGTAGAGCACAGCTGGAAGTTGAATGAGGTGGTTAGGGAAAAGAGCTTTAAGGCATAAGGGTCATCAACGTGAATGTTAAAATCCCCAATACGGGAAGGGGAAATGCATCCAGAAAGGAGGAGAGTCAGGAGTCAAATTCAGTGAGAAAGGAAGAGGTGAACTTGTTGAGAGGTCAATAAATGACAGCTATCCATTGAGATAGTGGAGAAAATAGGCAGATGGCATGGACTTCAAAGGAAGCAAAGGAATTAGATGAACGCAGGAGGGGCTGGAATTGGCAGGAATGAGAGAGTAGGAACCCAACACTGCCACCATGGTCAATGGGCCGAGGCATATGGGAAAAAAGGTAGTCTCCATGACAGAGGGCAGTGACTAAAGCTGAGTCTTCAGGGGGAAGCCAAGTTGCAGTAAGAGTCAGGAGATGTAGAGTATTAGAGGAAAAGAGGTCATGAATGAAGGCAAATTTATTGGAGACAGAATGTGCATTCCACACTGCGCAAGAAAAAAGGAGAGGAGAAAACAGGGATATGAACAAGATTAGAAAGGTTATGCATTGACCTCCCCTGGGAGTGTTAAAGTCTAAGGGGGGGGGGGGGGCCCAAGGTTGAAGTTGACATCGCCAGATGAGAGAAGGAGTAAGAGAGAACGGGGAGAGAGGAGGAAGCATGACGGAAGAGAGGGTGAGGTTCCCTCAGTGAGGCTGGAGATGGCTGAATGAGAGGCAGAAAAAGTGAAGCTCAAGGGCAGATGATAAAGTAGAAGACAAAATCATAGGGGAGGTGTGGACAATAAAGAGTGGGTAATGAGAACTAGGGCCACTGAACTGTGAGAATGAGTGGAAAAGATTAGGGAGAGTTAACATCAAGAACACAAAGTGATGTGGAGCCATAGGAGAGGGTGAAAGAGGAGAGAATGCAAATCAAGGAGATACAGGTGGAAAGGGGGAAGAAAGTTCTGGTGGCTTCAGATGCACCTGAGTAATTGCATCAATGAGTAGAGGAAGGCTATAAAAAGTGTTAGGCTGGGGTGGGTGGGTAATAAGATATTGAGAAGGGAGACAGAGGACAGGACCTGGGTAATGGACAGACAGATGATAGGACACACAGCGACAAAACAGAAATATAGACAGAACAATAAACAAGCAGCTAGATTCTAAACACACACAGAAGAATGCCTGAACAGAGCAAACAAAGTTTGCAAGCCTCAGCTATGAGGGTCTCTCACAAACAGAAACCAGGAGCAAATAGAGGATCAGCAGCTCATGTGCTTACAGAAGAACAAGCTTCTGAACAAAGCCCCAGAAGGGAGCGGGGCGGAGCAAGTGCTATATGTTCTGGTGGGTTTGTCCCTCCTGCCAGCAGATAGAGATAGAATACTAGGCAAGTTTCCCATATATAGGCCAATGCAGCTTGTAAGCACCTCAGTATTTGTGTGCAACAATGAAAGATACTTCTCAGGTGAGTCAGCTTATAAACAAGTCCCCTTCCATGAGAATGGGCCCTTGTTTCAGGAAGTCCCTCTAACTTTCTAGCTAGATCAGATCCTCTACCTGGCAGTTGATAAGGTCTGCATACCATGAATGCCTATGTCTGGAGCAACCAATATTACCAGGTCCCAATGGTCCGTGACCTTCCATATTATTCTGTCCACCATCAGTCATGATAGGAACACATATAGTAGTTCTCTTTCTGGCCAGGGTTGCTTCAAGGCATCTGAAGTAGTTTGAGGCCTTGGCATTGTCTCTGGAAGCCATCAGATTGGAGCTGGGTTTTCCCCACCTGTACACAATGCAGAGGAAAGATTCCTTGGCCATTTCCCTTTACCCAGATTGAGAGTGACAGCTTAGGAAGTCCACTACCACATTGTCTACACCTACAATGTGGGTTGCAGACAGAGCCAAGCCATTATAAGTATCACTTCTGTCACCACTTGCCAGCTTCAGGTGCCCCCTTGCATGTTGGCATAGGCCACACTATAGTGGCACTGTCAGAGCACTCACTGACTTGACCCATAATGAGCAATAGAAAGTGCAAGAGCACCAGACTAATGACCCAGGTCTCTAGCCTATTTATGGACCAAGACCCCTCTTCTGGAGACAAGAAACCTTGAGCCTTCTGCTCTTGGCAGTGGACTCCCCAATTTTCCTGGACTGCATCCATAAAACGTATTGTCCAAGAGAGGGAATTTAACTAAATACCCCTGCACAGGCTGCCCTCTTGGAGCGACCAGAATGGGCTGCTTCTCACTTCTCTTAACAGTGGAAATCTCATCTCAAACTCTTGGGAGACCAGTGTCCTTCTGACCAACAAAGCTTTCCACAGTAGGTGCATGTATGCCTGCACAGACGGAACTATGTCAATAATCACCACCATACCACCTAAATCTGTATATACTCTTGTATGTGTGGATTCCTCTGGGAATAGCCTAATATCTGTTCCTGCAGCTTCTGAATGTGATATTAGTGTTGCTGGGCATGCTGGTGGCCTTCAACATAAGCATTATGCTTTGATGTTTAACCAATTTTGGGTTGTCAGGTGCAGTTCTGCAGTGGTTTCATTCTTTCATGTTGGGAGACAAGTATGAGCAGTATTTGGGGATATGATATCCTCTCGGAGGTAGTTACAGTCAGGAATACCCCCAAGGATCTTCTTTGTCAGCAGTTTTTTAAAATGTATATTTACATTATCTGCTGTTCTGAGGTCACTGGGGGATCTGGATGTACGTGGATGATAGTGACATTTTACTTACCAAATAATGCCCTTTCCTAAAGTCCTGCTAGACCAAGCCAGACAAGTGGGTTGTGTATCCCTGCCAGCAGAGGTGGAGACAAAAAATCTCCAGAAGCTTCTTAGGACACCATCTCCCTAGTGTCCAACAGGAACGTTGCTGCTGATTCCAAAAAGGCTGAGGCGTCTTCCTGAGGAAGCGATGGGCACATGCTGTCAGGCCTCCACAGACTACTGCCTGGAGAATAAGGGAGGCCAAGAATTAGTTCTTAAGGAGAACCTCTACTTTGCAATCCAAAAGGTCTTTAAAGGCAGTTCCACCCTCTACAGGGATGGTGGGGTATTGCCTAGTGACTACAGCCACATGTGCATCCATGAGACAAGCATAGCCATGCATCAAAATCCTCCTGAGGAAGAGCATAAAGCTTATTCATAAGCTTGACTCCCTTCAATGGGGAATCGGGCAAGTCCCATTCTGTGCAGATCATGCTTTTAAGAATCTCCGTGAAGGGAAAGGCCTTAGAAGACTTCTAAACCCCCTGAAAGAGGGAGTGCACTCGCAGCTTCACTTCTGCAGCCTGAGCGTCATCCAGCTGCAGGGAGGAAGACACCTGAGCAATTGTTGCAGATAACTCAACCTTCTGGAGTAGATGGATGATGAGGGAATCCTCTTAGTCCTCTGACAAAAGCTCATCTTCCTCAAATCCAGGTCTTCAGAGCTAGAGGAGCCCAACCCAGGATACTGAGCAAAAGGGAGACAATCAAAGTCCCCCGATTCCAATCTCTGCTGAGACCCTTTCTGTGGTGGAGTTCGTGCAGGACTCTGGCCAACATTTGCAGTGGGTCCCTCCTCTGACCAAGTGGAGAGTGATGGTGAGGACTGGAAGATCTTGTGATCCAAGTTACCTAACCAGAAGGATCATTTCTTCTTGAGAAAGGAGAAAAGTTCCAGAGAAAACAAACCAAGGCTCAAAGGCTCACTGTCGGCACCCATCCCCCTGCCAGCGGGGAGCAGGCTCACCACAAACCCATGCTGAGAACCATGAGGTGGTGGGAACAACTAGCCAAGTGTGAGAAGGAATCAACAACAGAGGACACATGTCCTTGCTTGCCAGCTCTGACGGGGGTACGGACCACAAAGGGAGTACAATATAATAACTTGGTGTTTGCCACAGAAGAGGCAGTGTTTCTTCAGAGTTGGCATGCACCTTACTCAGCAGAGCATACTCTGTGGCATGCAAACAACTGCTCTCCAAGCATTCAGAAATGCTCCAACCATTAAGAACTCCACACATGCGCACTCAGCCAAGTGCTGGCAGACATGCCCAGACTCCTCGCAGAGAGCCAATGCACACACAGACCCCACACATATACATGCACAATGCCAGGTGCAGGCCTAATGTGTAACTCAAGTGCCACAAGTACACATAGATGGCGCAAGCATTTGGCAGAAACCAGAATGTGAGAGGCTGTGCTCAACCAATAGGTTCATACTGAAAACAGTCCCAAACACAACCTCCCTACAGATGAAGTCAGGTCAGCCCTCCTCAAGAGAAAGGCTGCACTAGAAGTACTTAATTCAGGTACCCAGAAGAGACACCACTTTAGGCTCAATGCTACTCCTCTGCCACCAAATCCTGCAGGCACATACCTTCATCGAACCTTCCTCCAAATCTTTGGGGGAGCACCAGAGGAGGAGGAGGGCATGTGGCATTGAGGCTGTACAAGGGGAAGGATTTTGATCCAAACAAATCCTGGCCCTTAACCGGTTAAGGGCTGGATATTGAACCAATTTCCCTTCCTCCATGCAGAAAACTCCAGAAGGGCAGTGAAGACTACCCCTTTGAAACCTCTCCTGTCGAGCTTCAGTGAGGAAGTCACCCCAAAGAGTAGTTACGGAACGAGTGTAGATGCATGGAATAGTCTCCCAGTGAAGGTGATAGATACGAGGACGGTACCTGAATTTAGGAAAGCATAGAACAAACACAGAGGATCTCTAAGGAAAAAAAAGGGGACTGTGAGTTTATGTAGTTGATATGGAAGGGCAGACTGGATAGGCCATATATAGTCTTTATCTGCCATCATTTTTTTATATTTCTATATATTTTTTGGCTGACATGTTATTGATTTATTTTATTTGTATTTATCTCATGCATTTCTAGCAGTATTTCAAGGCAAGTTACACTGAGGTAGAATAGGCGTAGAAGGTAGAAGAGGACATTGTTTATTAAAGGCTTTAATGTGCGTTAATAAAATTAATGTGTATTAAGTACCCACAGCCATTATATTTCTGTGGTCACAGTGGAACTTACATGCATTAACCTTTTGTACCTGAGGCACTAGAGGGTTAAGTGACTTGCCCAAGGTCACAAGGAACAGCAGTGGTTTTGAACCCTAGTTTCTCTGATACCCAGTCCAGTGCTCCAATCACTATGCTATTCCTCCATTACTTATTCTATTTCAGAGGTGTATGAGTGTATCCACTGAAGTTTTCAAACTGTATTAAAAATGAAGGGCCCGATTTTCAACTGGGGGGTGCTATGCACCGAGCCGCCACATAGCCCGCTCCCCTACTGCCTAACCCGGATTTTCAATGCCGTGGTCATATGCGGCCCTGGCATTGAAAATCCAGGTCTCGCTGCAGACCCCAGAAACTGCAGGAGCTAGCCAGATAGCAACAATTTTCGATGCTAGCCGCTTAGCCCCTGTGCCTAAAAGATAGGCGAGGAAAAACCTTGCCTATCTTTAAGGCGCAGAGGGCTAAGCGGGTAGCATCGAAAATCGATGCTACCTGATTAGCTCTTTCCTCCACCCCCGCTCCGCTCTGCAAAGCCCCTAACACGCCCTGATGCTAACTGCATAGCATCTGGGCACGTTAGGGACATATACGAGATTTTCGACGGGCACTACCCGTATAGATGCCTTTCGAAAATCCCAGATATGGCAGTTACCCGTGTAAATGTCTTCGAAAATCAGACTCAAATTTACTGTATACTGTGCATAAGCAGTACAAAACTTAAAATGGCAAGTCTCCATGCCTGCCTACTCCTCTGACACCACATGAAGATTAGCACTACAAATCATCATCAAGCTTACTATAAATCCTGCAAAGATATTCAGAAAACATTATGGGCAAAGTGCCTGGGGTTTTAGAAAAGTGAATTTCAAGAGTACAACTACTTTTTTATAAAATATCATTTAGCGCTATTGGAGTACTTACCCTATGTTTCGCTTTAATTTTTTGCCTATATGCTTCCTTATCAAATTTGTCTTCTTTGTGTAGCCTTTCCTTTGCTTTACCCAAATTAATGCCATTAGACTCGTCGTCATCCTGAATTTCCATCACAGCAGATTTTTGAACTTGTGGCCATTGCTGAATTGACTACAACAAACAAAAGGCAATACAAAGTTACATATGTTGTCTTATGTTACTCTTAATTAACACACTGTTTACATGCTACTTTTCTGAATAGCATCAAGATGGTAATGACAAAAACAATAAAATCAACGCAAACTGCATAAACTGAAAAGACAATAAATCCTGACCAACCATATATCTCTAAAACAATTTTGATCCATAATCACTCCAAAACGTAATATTTTAACAATCACAATCTCTTGAGACATATACACAGGGGACCAGAGATCTAAATAAATTATCAATATAAACCAAATTAAAAGAGCCAGTTCTTGAGAAGTCACGTTAAATGCTGATTAATGAATTCCATGAGGTATGGCCATGAAAAAGATTAATTTTGCAAATCCTCCTTACAAAAGAGTAACTACAAATAACTCCTCACTTTGAGTTTGCAGTGACTGTTTGAGAGTATAGATAAACAATTTTGTGTCCCACAATTTTGTGTCTAATAAAGGCAGAAATATTTTGTTCATACTACTGAACATACTTCCTAGGATGCATGAATAGCAAGCACAGATAGAATAACTGGACAGACTGAATGGGCTAAGTGGCCTTTTGCTGCCATCATCTTCTATGTTTCTAGGACTTCTGGGGCTGCTAAAGATATAAAACATCAAGTGCCAAGATAATGTTTGCTACACAAAGTGCCTAGGCGCCCATTCTGTCTATCAAACTCTACGGAACAATTTAATTATTTTATACCCAATACATACCCCTACCTAATGGAACTAACCCTGCCACTTTCAATAAATCTGAGCCATTTTTAAGCAACTATTTTGAGCTTGACTGAGGCTGCATAACACAGCTTGATTAAACCCAGCCTGCTTTTCTCGCTCTTTATTCTGGCTGTTTTCTTTTTCTCTTTTTCCATTTATTTGGCTTTATATTTAAGTTGATAACACTGGTCAACAAATTTTTACAAAAGTCATGTTACTGAAATAAAAATAGTAATTTCTTATCAATTTTTATATGCTGAACACGAATATGACAGTGAAATTGCAAAGTTGAATATTTTTTTTGTAATCTACAAGAATTAATGTTTACATCACGAAATGCATGTCAATAATAAATATAATAGGCCTTTGGTTAATACCTTTAAAAAACCAAGTCATAGACTACTTAGATTTTTTCGCCTGTCTCTTGTACAGCTGTTCGGGAGCTTCTCTGGGGAGTGTCCAGCAGTAGTCAGCCAGCATTGTAGTGGACCATTTTCCCTGGTATCTTTGCTCCATCGTTGCGATATCCTGGTGAAAACGTTCGCCCTGTTCATCACTAACCATACCACAGTTGTCTGCCCTAACATTCCCGTGAACAATACACTGAAACTCTCTGCCTAGTGTGCAGTGGCAGCCAAGAAAACAAATAGAATACTAGGAATCATAAGGAAAGGTATGAAGAATAAAAGCAAGGATATTATAATGCCTGTGTGTCCTTCCATGATGAGATCGCACCATGAATATTGTCTGCAATTCTAGTCACCATATCTTAAAAAGTATATAGCAGAATAATAAAAGGTACAGAGAAGAGCCGCCAAAATGGTGAAGGGGATGGAAGGATACCCCTAAGAGGAAAAGTTTAAAACGTTAGAGCTGTTCAATTTAGAAAAAGGATGGGTGAGAGTAGATAAGATAGAGGTCTATAAATTAATGAATGGAGATTGGTTCTACTCCATCAAAAAATAGGAAGACTAGGGGACATGCACTGAAGCTACAATTAGCATGCCTTGTGGCCTTAGGCAAGTTATTTAACCCTCCATTGTCTCAGAAAAATCCAAGTTATCAATGTCCCTGTTTAACGTACATTACCAAGTTACAATGTAAACCGCTTTGACTGAAGGATAAAGCGGTATAAAAAAAACCCCTGTTAAATAAAAATAAATACAATGCAACTCATTTAAGACTAATAAGAGAAAATATTTTTTCACTCAAAGCATAATCAAACTCTGGAATTCGTTACCAGAGGATGTGGTAACAGCTGTTAATGTAGCTGAGTTTAAAAAAGGTTAGGTTTGGACAAGTTCCTGGAGGAAAAGTCCATAAATCCTTATTAAGGAGGATCACAGAAATCCACGGCTTACCTTAAGATAAGCATTGTGGAATCTGTGTACCTTTTTGGGAATCTGACAGGTACTAGTGACCTGGACTGGCCACTATTGGAAACAGTATAATGGGCTTGATGGACCTTGGTCTGACCCAGTATGGCATTTCTTGTGATGATGATTGCTCTCCCACAGACAATTTATGGTTCCAAGGATGGGCTCGATGCATCACTGTGCCATCACTGATGCTGTTAAAATTACAGCTTTGCAAAGGGCAAAAAATATTATTAACTTCAGCTTAAAATATTTCATGAGCTAGTCCATGGAAAAAGCTGTAAGACCTGCAGCAGATTCAGACAATACTGTATCTGTAGAATCTGAAGGCTGGTCTTGGCTTTGTGGAGTCTGGTGTAGCTCCTTCAATACAGAGGATGAGAGGTCCTCACACTGGGGCTGCTTAAAGGGTTAGGAGTTCCACCAATACCTCAATGCTCTTGACATTGTTCTCTAATGGATCTTTTTTTTTTTTTTTTTTTAAATTTTTATTAACTTTTGTAACAGTTACATTAGCATGTGCTCAACAGCTCCAAGGCATCAAGGATTCAGCAAACAACAACATAAGAGACAACCCTTCAACTAACACACAGTCCCTATTACCTGAATCCCATCCCTGACCCCCCCCCCCACCCAACCCAATCTCCCCCCCCTCCCCTCCCCCAATGCTCTAGCTCAGGCTATGTAGCGACCAACTGAGAGGGCCCAACAGCGTACCGCCTATGCGGCCCTCTCAATAGTCAGCTTTCCCTAGTCATTTCTCCTCCTATCTGCCATCCCCCCACCCCCTCTCTATTTCCACCCCTCTTCCCTCAACCACCTCCAAACCCCTGCCCACCGCTTCTCCATTTGCTCCCCTCTCCCTCCCCGCTCCCCGGTCAATTTATACATGGCATACAGATGCGACACCCTGCGTGCATAGCTCGCCATGGAGGGTAGAGCTGGTCTATTCCAATACCATGCAATTTCGCAGCGGGCCGCTGTGACACAATACCAAATAATTTTCCAATCCCCCTCCCATTTTCCATCTGGTCTATGCAGGAGACACATCTCAGGGCCAAGCTCGAGGTTCGCCCCCATCATTTTGTTGATGTTTTCCCCTATACGGTGCCAGTACTCTCTCACTACCGGGCACGTCCACCACATATGCAGCCAGGAGCCGCGCTCCCCACACTTTCGCCAGCAGTCATCCGTTTGCAAACACCCCCGCTTTACACAACCGCTCCGGTGTGAGATACCAGCGACTCAGCACCTTAAACCCATTCTCTCGCAGTGTCGTTGCAATGGAGAATCGTGCTATTCCTAGTGCCACTGTCTCCCACTCCTCCACCCCCCAGCTTACCCCTAAATCCTTCTCCCACGCTTCCATGTATTTCAACTTGCCTTCTCCCCTCGCTGTCAACCCTCTATAAATCCTGGAGAGCATCCCCAGACGACCCAGGGAAACCAGACAGGCTCCCTCAAACCATTCACCTCCCCCCCATCCCCCTTGCTCCCTTCCCTTTGTACTCACTACCGAGCATAGCTGCCTATACGCGAATCTATCTACCTCCCCCAAACGATAAAGGTCCCGGACCCCCTCAAAACCTCTACAGTGTCTCCCTACCACAATCTGGGACACCTGGGACAATCCTAACGCCGCCCATTACGGAGCACTGTGGCTCCCGGTCCCCCGCTCTCCGCACAGCATGCTTGTAGTGACATGGTGGCCGACCATCGTTTGTCGCCCACCAGCCGCTTCCTGTACTGCTGCCACACTTGCAAAGTATGCCCCACAATGGGATTCCTCCCCTTCTCTCCTTTCCCCTCCCATACTATCCGTTCAAGTGCACCCGGCCTGAATTCGGCCATTTCCAGCTGAACCCACTGCTTCTGGGGTTCCCGCAACCACGCGTAGACTGCTCTCAATTGTGCTGCCGCATAATATAGTCGGAAGTTGGGAACCCCCATCCCTCCTTCCCGTACCGATACTTGCAGCGTCCTTGCCGCCACCCGTGGACGCCTCAACCCCCAGATAAACCGCTCGACCTGTTGTTGGATCTTCCTCAGCACTTTCGGGGGGATCGGGATCGGCAAAGCCTGGAACAGAAAGAGGAACTGGGGGAGAAGCATCATCTTAACCGTCGCTATTCGTCCAAACCACGAGTAATACCCCCTGCTCCAGCCTTGTAACCGAGCCTCTACCTGCCCCACCAATTTTTTGTAATTTAAATCATACAACTCCTCCAAGGTTCTACCGAGGTGAACCCCGAGGTACCGGATCGATGTCTTTGCCCATTTGAATGGGAAATTCTGCTGCCAGTCACGCTGTTCCTCTCCCTCCCCCCCTACACTCAAAATCTCCGATTTCCCCCAATTAATCCGGAAGCCCGCCCTTTCACCATAATCTTGAATCTTTCTCATCACAGCCCTCAGAGATTCGCTGGGATTCGTAAGTGTCAGGAGTATATCGTCTGCAAAGAGGGACGTTCTGCATTCCTGACGTCCCACCCTAACCCCCGTGATATCGGGGCTGCTGCGCAACTTAGCTGCCAACGGCTCTAAGGATAGCACAAAAAGTAGGGGGGACAGTGGGCATCCCTGCCGCGTCCCCCTTTCTAAGGGAAGAACCCAGAGTACCCCCCATTCACGCGCGAACACATGCCTTCGGCCTAGCATAAAGAGCCCTTATCCACTGTGTAAACCCAGGTCCAAACCCCTGGGCCTCCAACACCGTGTACAGAAAGTCCCAAGACACCTGATCAAAGGCCTTCTCTGCATCCAGTGATACCAACAAGGCCCCCGCCCCCTGCCGCTGTGTCGACCACATCACATTTAACACTTTGCGGATGTGATCCGCCACTTGCCGGCCTGGCACAAATCCAGCCTGGTCCTCATGCACCAATTTGCCTAACACTCCATTGAGGCGCACCGCTAGTACTTTCGCCAGCAGTTTCGCATCTAAGTTCAGCAGCGAGATCGGACGGTAGGACGCACACTCCTGCGGGTCTTTCCCCTCTTTGTGGATAAGCGTAATACCTGCCCAACCCATTGATTCAGGCAGGGCCTCCCCCCGCCCCGGTCCATTAAATACCCTGGTCAACGGGTTCAGCAAAAGGCTCCCAAAGCGCTTATAAAACTTTGCCGTCAGACCATCAAGCCCTGGGGCCTTGGCCGTTTTTCAATCCCCTGATGGCCTGGCTGACTTCGTCAGCTTGTATTTCCCTGTCGAGCCCCTCTTGTTCATCTCCCGTCAGAGTCGGGAGCCCTGCTTCCCTCACATATTCCCGAATGTCCTCTCCCGACCTCGCAGCTTGGGCTGCATACAAGTTACTATAAAAGGCCACAAATTCCTCCCTTATTCGTGGGGCCTCCCGCACTACCCCCCCTGTAATCCTAATCTGTGTAATCCTATTCCACTCCCTCCGCTTCTTCAGTTGTCTCGCGAGGAATTTCCCCGCCTTGTTCCCCCCTTCAAAGAACCTCTGTTTTAACAGCTGTAGGCGGAATTGTATCTTTTCCGCTTCAAGAGCATTCACCTGGGCCCGTAGTGCCAGCACCTCTCCCCGGACCTGGCCAGTTCTGTCCTGGCCATCTCTTTCCTCCATCTCCCGCAATTGCCGGCGTAACCGGTCCTCCCTCTCCGCCCTCTCTCGCTTTAGACGGGCTCCCCACTTAATGAGAACCCCCCTAATTACAGCCTTGAAGGCATCCCAGACTGTGCCATCCCCCACTTCCCCACCTCCATTTTGGTCAAAGTACTCCGGGATGAGCCTTTTAGATCTCCCGCACCACCCTCTCGTCCTCCAGGAGCCCCTCATTCAACTTCCAGAACTGACGGCCCCTATCTTCCCCTTCCACCCGCACCCGTACCACCACCGGGGCATGGTCGGACCAGGTAATGGGTTCCATCTCACCCCCTAGGAGCCGTCCTGTTATCTCCTTCCCTACCCATATGGCATCCAACCGGGAGTAGGTGCCATGTGCTGCAGAGTAAAGGAAAATTGCCTCCGCCCCGGGTTTAGGGTCCGCCATACATCTATCAGGCCGTTCTCCCTCACAAAACTATGGTAGTGTTTCCTATCCGTACCTCTCCCCTCCCTGCGCCCGGTCGTGTCCTCTCCCCACCTCCCATGCCACATTGAAATCCCCACCACAGATTAGGGCCCCATCCCCCATTGCCGCCACTTGCTCACTCAATGCGTCCCAAAATTCAGTTTGCGGGCCCGTAGGGGCATACACATTTACCACGCAGAACTACCACTCCTCACCTATCTTCACCCTCAGCAGGAGATACCTCCCCCCCCTGTCCCGGGACACTACTTGGACCTCCATGGGGCCTGTCTCTCTGATGAACACCCCCACCCCGCCTTTCTTCTTCTCATTAAGATTAGAGGCGAACATACGGTGCTGATAGGCCCGGGGTTGCACCAATGCCTCATGTTGTCTCAATAGATGTGTCTCCTGCAACAGCACTATATCCGCTTTATGTCTTGTTAACTCCTTATATAATTTCTGTCTTTTCATTGGTGAATTTAGACCTTTCACATTTAAAGTGAGAATTTTTAACTCCTTTCCTTCCCCCAGGTCCCTACCTCGCCCCCCTAAGTCCCTCCGCCCCCACTTCCCACTTTGCCCCCCTCTTCCCCCCCCTACCCACCCCCTCCTCCCCCCACCCCCCCTCCCCCTCCCCGCAGCTCCCACCCTACCTCCCTCTCCCCCCCTTGCTGCTCCCTCCCCTCCTCCCTCTCTCCCCCCCTCGTAACTCTCCTCTGCGGAGATGCGACTTCCAACTCGGTGACCTTCTCTCCCTCCCCACCTACCCACCTCAACCGTCCCCTAGCCCCCCCCCACTCCCCTGCCTAACCCCCCCCCCCCCGCTTCCATCTCTCCCCCCTCTACACCCCCTTCCCTCTCCATCCTCCCTCTCAGCCTGGTCCCCACCTCCTCCCCCCTCCCTCTCCCCTTGGCCCACTACCCCTCTCTCCTTCCCCCCCCCCCCGCCCACAGCCCAACTTATTCGGAAATACCAGTCCTTTAGAGAGGTGCTTCAGCTCAACCAGTCTCTTGTTCTATGGTCCGGCTCTGGTGCGGGTCCTTGGTGGTTCTTGCCAATCTCCGTCCGCTTGCCCTCTGCCATTTCAACTGTGCTGCTCCTCCGGTCCTGGATTCCGTTCTTGGCGAAGTGGAGGAGCCCCCGGCCTGCTCCGGTAGATGCTCGGCACCGAGCTCCCGCAACGCTCTCCACGCCTCCACACTGGATCTCACCGTCCTCGAACGTCCTTTCAACCGTAATAAAGAGACCGAAGGGGAAGAGCCACTTGTATCGCAGGTCGGCATGTCTGAGATATGCGGTAACTTCTCTTATCTCCCTCCGTCTTTGTAGCGTACCTTGGGACAGATCTTGGTACAGCTCCACCGTATGCCCCTCCCAGCGGAAATTTTTCAGTTTGCGGCTAGCACCCAGCAAGAGTTCCATACTCTTAAAGGAGTGCAGGCATACCACAATGTCTCTTGGCCTATTGTCCCGGATGGGCCCCAGACCCCTGTGCGCCCTTTCTATTTCGAGGCGGGTCTCCTCTGCAGGTTTTCCTGGGCCAGCTGCTACTAGTAGGTCTCGGAAGATCCGCTGGACTACTTCCTCACAGTTCTTATATTGTGGTTCCTCCGGCACCCCTCTCACCCGGAGGTTACATCTGCGCGAACGGTCCTCCAGGTCTTCTGTTTTAGCTTTCAGGGTCTCCTGCGCCCTCTGGAGCTCTTCCCAGCTGCTCTGGACCTGCGTCAGGGTCTCCTCTTGACTCTCCAACCTGGTCTCCACCTCCTCCATACGTCCCCCCAGCTCCAGCAGATCTTGGCGCATGGTCTGCATTACTTCTTTGATTTCATTTTTAACCCCACACATCTCCATCTTCAATTCCTCCTTTAACTCATGGAGCCATTGTTTAATCTGTTCCGCTGCCGACAAGCCCTCCTCTCCTCCTTCACTCCCCTCCGGGCTCTGTGGGGTCTCTGTCACAGGTTTTCCCTGCTTTTTTCCGCCTCCTTCCCTCCTTTGGTAGTTGCATATGGGGATCGGAACTCGGCCAGCTTTTTTTTTTGCCAGAGTCTCTTTTTTATTATTTTTTTCCATTTTGGGCTGATTAGCCCCTTTCTCCCCGATCTCTCCGACTAGTGGATCAGGTAGGGCGGCCACTCACTGCTCTACAGCCTCTGCTGGGTACAATTCTCGTGGCTGGCAGTTCTCTGCCTCTGCTCCTCTTTTTAGTGCAGTTGGGGGGGTGTGAGACTCACCACTGCTGGCTACTTCTGCACTCTGCTCCTTGTGGGCTGCAACTTGGCACAGGTCCCCTGCCTCCAACTTCTCCCAGCCACGTGCTAGGCCTTCCCGGCCCCCTCTGCCTTCGGATGCACCTTTCTGCTGGCGACCCTCTTCTGCAGCCGCGTGGTCTGTGAGGATCGGCGGCGCGGTGTCCTCCCGCTGGAGCCCTCACTGCCTCTGTTCACCGGCCAGCCTCTTATGTCCCTGTGGATACTCTCCCAGCAGGGCCTACTCGGCGCAGCCACCGGCCAAGAAGTCCCCTGATGGTCAGGCTATCTCACCCGTTCGGCTCCCGCCAGATTCGCTGCACCCGCTTGTTTCGCCGCCGTCGCGGTTTGCCGGCACACTCCGCTTACACCGCCGCTCCTCGGACCGCTGCTCCGTTGCCCGTGGGGGCTAAAAAAGCATGAATTATTGCGGGTTGGTGGCGGAGCTCCTCCGCTACGCCGCCATTCCAGTAGGTGACGTCACCGGAAGTCCTCTCTCTAATGGATCTTGATGTTGTTGCACTGCAGACCTCTGCCCGATGCTCATCATCTCTGGTTCCTGATGTCTTTGAGGCCTAGGATGAATCCTTCCTCTTATTCAGGGTGGTACCGGTGAGTGTCCGATGCTTGGCCCCTCGATGTCATTGCACCACCAGAGTCCAATGCAACTCTGGAAGCCACACAGACCAATGCTGCTGATGCCTAAAATGATGGATTGATCTCAGCATCAAAAATACATTTGCATTGCTTCTCTCAATCCTGGAGCCTTCTCCCTGTCATTTTTGATCACAAAACACAAGGCAGCAACTCATGCCCAGGCCCTAAGCACTGTAGGCATCATTTGTGGGAGTCTGTAATAGATATGGGTCGTGAGGGATCAGGTCTACCTTTTGCATCTGCTAGCCAGTTTCTGGGACATAGCATCCAAACAAAAATTTGCTGCAAAATCAAGATAACTCACTTTTGAAGAAAGAATCATGGCTAGAATGCTTGAGGTCTAAATGTGGCCTAAAGCAGCAATGCAAGACAAAAAAGGAAACCATCAACGATTGAAAAACCTTAATTTGAGAAAAAATGTGGCTATGATGGCGGCAGAACAGGAAAACTCATAAATGAACTATAAAGCTGAAGAAAGGCAAATCTGACAAAGTCACAGAAAAAAATCATAGTGACACTGAAGAACGTCTTCAGGGCTCCACAGAAAAAGAAAGACTGAGGAGATGAGGTGCAGTGACAGAAGATAGGAAGGCACAGGCATGTACAGAAGAACCAATCAAAAACTTCTAGAAGGAGCTGAGAAAGGTTCCCACACAGGACTCCATCGATGACATCATCTAAATGTGTGCACTGATCCTGCTCGACTAAGGAGAAAAATCACTACTATTGGGCTCCACAGAAAGAAGGGAGTTGAAGTGGTGCCACATGACAACACAGAAAAGGGAAGCCTTATACTAGGGTAATGAAACACCTAGAAAGCTTGGAATTTTGTTTACATTCTTCCAACCTGGGCTCCATCAGACGACTTCACCCACATGCAAGGATGGCTTTCTTGCTTGTCCTCACTACCAAAAGCCCATGGGGGTGCAAATGCTGCAACTTAACAACAATGGCACTGACCAACCTTTAAAGTAACCCAGGCATATCATATATATAGGGGTGGAGTGGGATAGGTGCACCCATTAAATTCAGGACCGGCCCGAGAGTTGGTTCACAAGTGTTGGTGCCCTAGGCAAACCTTAAGCCTTTTGCCCTTCCCCCCTCACTGTCAGATTCTATTGTTTAACTTTGAATGCCCTGCTCTTTGCTCTTCCTCCCCCCAAGAAGCTGCTCCACCTAGTTTGCCTGAAGATTGGGATGACCCTGACTAAATGCGGAGTTCAAAATGCTGTAATATACCACAATAACATTTCCCCATCCCACTTTGGCTCAAACCAGCTGCACTTCTTTTCTGCCAGCCAGCACTTCCTAGTTGTTCAACTTGATCCACCACCTGCATCCTTTTGTTTTTCCTCTCCCTTTCTATGTCTCATATAAACAGGAATACAGTATGACACTGCTTTAATATACAACTCTCCACTATAACTAAGTGGTTATTTATTTATTTAACAGTATTTCTATACCGCCTTATCTTACAATCAAGGCAGTATCACAGCAAAACAATCAAAAGAAGTGATAGTGTTTTTCATGCAGTGAGGGTTATATCGTGATGTGTGTAAGATGTGTTGTGTGCTTGATTAGGTTGAGCTATGTACATTGTGCGCTATGATATCGTGTGCTATAATACATTCTTCTATACATTTAGTGTTAAGAAACATCATGTGCCGTTATACATTCTCTTATCAGTGGGTCGGAGGGGGGTATGTTGGTTGTTCCTGGTAGTTAGATCATGTGACGTGTCCATAGTGTTCTATGAACAGCGTTGTCTTCAGCTGTTTGCGAAAGTCTTTGAGGTCCGTCGTCGATCTCAGATCGTCTGGGAGGGTGTTCCAGATTGTTGGGTCAGCCAGAGAGAGTGCTTTTTCTGTGGTGTCCTTGCGTGTTTTTCTGAAGTCTCTAGGGGTGTTGACTCGGTTGGAGGTTCCTTTTCTTCTTGGGCGTGTGCTGGTGTCTGGTTGTATGAGGGTTTCAGGCTGTTGGCTGAAGTGTGTTGTTTGATCTTAAATATGTTTATGATTGTTCTGTATTTGATGCGTGAACTGATTGGGAGCCAGTGAAGGTCTTTCAGAACAGGTGTGATGTGTTCATGTCTTGTTGATCCAGTTATTATGCAGGCCGCCGTGTTTTGTGCTAGTTGTAGTAGTTTGAGTGTTTGTTTTGCTAGCCCAAGGTAGATTGGGTTGCAGAAGTCCAGTAAGGGGGTTATTAGTGCTTGGCATACGGTACGGAAGTGCTCAGGAGGGGTTTAAGTCTTCTGATGATTCTCATCTTGTAGTATGCATTTTTGATTGTTTTGCTTACGTGTGGCTTGAGATTCAGTTCATTGTCCAGGGTCACTCCGAGGTATTTTACTTCTGATTTTATTGGTATGATTGTGTTTTGTATCTTGATGTCCGGTGGGTGGATGAATTCTGGGTTACGAGTGATGATTAGTGCCTCAATCTTGCTGTAGTTGATTGCGAGGTTGTTGTTTTGACACCATATTGTCATTTGTGTGAGGCAGTTTGTTATTTTAGAGTAGTCCGGGTCGTCAACTGAGATGGGTGTGTATATCATGATATCATCTGCATAGATTGTATATTGAATGCTGTTCTTTTTCAGGATGTCGCATATTGGCTGGATGTAGAGGTTAAACAGTAGTGCTGAGAGTGTGGATCCTTGTGGTACTCCTTGGAGGACTTTTATGGGTCGAGAGGTGTTGTGGCCTACCTTGATCTGTATCTGCCTGTCGGTTAGGTATGAGTGGAACCATTTTAAGGTGGGACCATGTAGCCCAATGTTTTTTAGTCTTTCCAGGAGAGTTTTGTGGTCTACTGTGTCAAATGCTGATGAGATGTCAATGAAGATCATTATGATTCCATTCTTAGTGTTGTCTATGATTCGGAGGATGCTGTCGAAGAGGTAAATCAATGTTTCGACTCCATGGTTGGGGCGAAAGCCGTGTTGGTTGTCATCCAGTGGTGCATGGTTGTCAATGTGTTCTTGTAGTTAGTGTTGTACTGTTTTTTCGATGATTTTTGCCAGAAAGGGTATGCTGGATATTGGTTGGTATGCTGCTGGATTTTGGTTGGTATGCTGCTGGATTGTTCTTGTCGAGAGTTGTTTTCTTTGGGATCGGTCTTACTGTGGCGAGCTTTAGTTGATTTGGCATGAATCCTTGAGTGAGGGAGTTGTGCACCATGTTGTGTATGATGTGGATGAAGCTTGATTTGGTGGCTTTGATCCATGACACTGGGCAAGGGTCTGTAGGAGCGGTGCTTGTATTGATTGTGGAGATGATGTGGGAGAGCTGCTCTGTTGATGGTGAGCAGAATGTGTCCCTGGTCTTGGGGTGTGAGATAGACTTAGTGGGTGCGCTGGGTCTTGTTCACTCTGCAGAGTGAAATTTTTCCTTGATGTGGTCAGCAAATTTTTGCGGGTCTATTTGTGCTTCATCTTCTGTCCTTTGCTCTTTTGTGAGGATTTTCACGATTTCGAATAGCTCTCTGGGTTTGTTGATGGAGGTATTTATCATGTTTGTATGGTATTCTCTCTTTGATTGGTTGATGTGTTCATTGTATTGTTTATGCTTTGTTAGGTATAGTTGCTGGTTTTCAGATGCCTTGGTCTTTCTCCAACTCCGTTCTATCTTTCTGAGTTCCCTTTTTTCTTGTCGTATGCTTTTTGAGTACCATGGCTTGTGTTGTAGCTTGTTGTGACGGTGTTTCTTGGGTCTAGCATCTGTTGCTTTGGCGGCGTTAGATAGAGTGCTGTTCCAGTTGGTGATTTGAGCCTCCAGGTCGTCTGTTTCTATGTTTGTATCGTGTCTTGTAGGAATGTGTCCCTGTCAAAGTTCTTGAATCGTCTTTGTGTGGGTGTGTTGTCTGAGCGTTCGTTTAGATTGTCTTTTTGTAGTAGCATCTTTATCTCAATTATGTAGTGGTCTGACCAAGGAACTGGGGTGATGGTGAGTGTTGATATTAGACCTCTCGATGTTAGGTCATTGGTTGCGAAGATGAGGTCTGGGGATGATCTGTGTCTGTGCGTTGGGGCATCGACTATTTGGGTGAACTGAAGTGAAGTCATTGCTTGAAGGAAAGCTTCTGTATCTTTGGTGTTGGTGGACTTGAGGTTGAAGTCTCCTAGCAGTAGCGTGGGTTTGTAAGTTGCGGTGATAGCGCAGACTGCTTCGAGCGTTGAGGCTAGTTCGTCAGGTGAGGCTTTGGGTGCTCTGTAGGTTAGGCAGAGTGCCATGTGTTTGTTCTCGATGCTGATTGTGTTACATTGTTGTGTGTCAGTGAAACTCAGAGCTTTGAACCTTAGGTTCTTTTTTGCAATTATCAAGACTCCTCCTCCACGTGGGTGCATGGGCAGTTGTATGCTGTGTATGTGTCTGGCAACCAATTGATTGAGTAGTACATTGTCGGTGGGATTGAGCCATGTCTCTGTGATGCAAAGTATGTTGGGCTGACTGTCTTCTATGTGGTCTGCTATTGTGTGTATCTTGTTGCATATGGATCTGGCGTTTATGAGCTCTATTGTTGTATGCTTTGAAGAATTTGTTGTTATCACCTCATCTGAACAACACAGTAACAGGTTCAGACCGGACATACAGAGGGCTTCGACATCCGGGATGGAATCGGGCTATTACCTATTTAGGATTGCTTTTGGGGCCGATACTGAGAATTGACTATTGACTGAGGGGGCTCTGGTCATGGGTGAATATAGCTACATATGTTTTTTGAACTCTCTCAGCATTGTTTATATGTTAGGATTGTTTTATAGTGATGTAATCTTTGCCTTATCTTTCCTATTTACTCTGGTGTTCCTTTCTATTTTAATTTATTTTAATGTTTATTACTTAGTATTATAAACCGTATAGTTTATAGATATGCGGTATATCAAATAACCATAACATAACATAACAGCAAGTCTCTTACCCAGGGACGTCCAGAGGCATGCGTGGGAATATTGCCTACACATGGCCCCACACCTCAAGGGGCTCTGCATGAGCCTGACCGACTTAAGGAGGAGTCTGTGAGGCCCGAAGCCTGGCTCCCCAACTCATCTCTGCACAGCCATGGGAGTAAAGAGCTGCTGGAGTGCTTTTCTTTTTCTCCCACGGCTGTGCTATTTTGCAGCCATCAGGGTGGCTCACTATGTAGAGGTTAAACAGGGATACTACCTATCTCTTGAGCAAGAGACAGGAAATGCCCGTTTAACCTTCATGACTGAGCGATTCCCGGCAGAGGGCTGGAGGGAGAAAGAAAGAAGCTGGGGGAGTGAGGATGGAAAGGGGAACCAATATTTGGTGTGGGAGGGAAGAAAAAAGGTCACACAGAGAGAAGGAATTCAAAGAGAGAGGAAAGAGTGAATGCTGGGGTAAGAAGAATATCGGAGAAGAAAGTAATTGGATGGCGGAAGGGATGTAGGAGGCAGTACTGGGGACAGGGAGATGGAGGAAAGCAGGGACTGGGACATAGATGGAGACTTTAAAATTGGGTGGGAGAAAAGAAGAAGACAGAATTGAAGATTAGCTGGTATTGGGAGAGTTAGTGGGGACTCAGATGGTGGGCCCAGGAGCTGGCACAACTCACTGTGCATGCAACTCCGGTATCGTGCAGCTTCATCTTTCTTTCTCTGAGTCAGCAACAGCAGCCAATGCTGCATGTAACATTCACTTTCAGTGCATAGGTCCATTCACCAGAAGTGAATGCTATAGGCAGCACTGGCTGCTGCATGCTGACTCAGAGAAAGAAAGATAAAGCTGGGGATGGTGCTAGAGATCTTTCTGCCACTGACTCAGAAAGAAAAAGACGACGCCAGGGATGGTATTGAATGATATGTTTTCCCAGGGAGGGAGGACAGAAAGGGAGAAAAAGAGAGATGGAATATGCTAGATGTGGGTGTGTATATGTATGTGTGTGCATACCTATATATAGATAGATATATAGATAAATAGATATAGACAGATAGATAGAGAGAGAGAAGTGGATTTTAAATTATGAGAAAGAAGGGATATATTGGCCTGGAATGGAGACAGGAGAGATGTCGGACCACTGCAGGGGGAAAGGATGGAAAAGGGGAAGGGGTAGATGGTCTATAGTGGGGAGAAAGGGCTGCGGAGGTGGAGGAGAAAACATGAGATGCTAGATTTTGGGGAGACTGGGAGATGCTGAATTAGGATGGTAAAAGAGAGGGGGGAATGGTGGGCATGATGGAACTATATGAGAGGCCATGGGAAGCTGGCAAGGAAATGAGTGCGAGGAGGATGATCATTACAGAGGGTTGAAATGTGGTAATGGGGAGTAGGTGAAAGAGAGGCATAAGAGGCTAGCAAAAGAGTGAGATGAGAAATGGGGGAGCTAAAGGTTAGAAGAGTAGATGGAAAGTTGCTAAGTGAAAAGTCAAAAGGGGATTGAGAACGGAGGGTTGTAATTGAGTAAATGAATGAGTACAGAAAGAAATGAAGACAAGAACAAAAAGCGAAAGATCAGTATGTCAAGAGGCGGATGTAGATAGAAAATAGAAAAAAAAATAGAAGAGAGAAGAGAGGACAAACAGACAGCAGACAATGGAGAGCTAGCAGAAGACACGAAGAACACAGAAGAGAAAGACTAAGGCAATTGCGACTGAAAAATAAAATGCCCTAACAACAAAAGGTAAAAAAAAAAAAATTAAATTAAATTTAAAAAAAAAAATATATATATATATATACATATATATATATACATATATAAATATATATATAAATATATAATTTTGAATTTATTAAATGGAATATATCAGCTATGGGAAATGTGCTCTGATATCTTTGTGCTTTGCTCAGTATAAGAGGAAATTCATTTCATAGTTTAATTTTTCCATTGTGGTGCATTTAAAGTTTGGCTTTTGGGGTTCCCAGTTAAATTATTGTCTTCATATTTCTAAATCGTGATCCTTGTTCTATATTTGATGACGGTCTGTCTGTTTTGCGTGTATGACAGAACTGTGCTATTCTCTTCGTCTATAGTTTCTGTGTAGTAGATCCACTTGTTTTCTTTACCCAGTAAGAGATGTATTGGTTTAATATTTGTAGTGCTATCTTTTGATAAATAGGGTTAGGTGCAGTGTAAGTTCTGGAAGTGCAGTTATGATATGGCAGGTTTGCTATGGGTTCTAAATTAGCAGGATTTTATATTAATGCACCTGGCAGTTGGCACTGGAGGACAGTAATACAAAAATACGGTAGCCTTTCTTTATCCTCACTGTACATGCAAATGGGTTTCAGACACTCATTAAGAGGCATGTTTACTAAAGGTTAACGTGCTTTTACAAATTTGAATATGTGCTAAGTGCGGCAACACCCATTTATGTCTATGGGTACAAAGGCACTTAACATACATTAATGTTTAGTAAACATACTCCTAAGTCATTGTTAAGATAAAAAAGAGGATTGTGAAGGACTCCTTTCAAAGCCACTTAAAATTTTAGATAGGCAGTATATACATTTTAAAATAAAATAAATGAGATTTATACAAATGAGGCCCTGTGGATTTGCAAATATTTATGCAAATGAGGCCCCGCAATTAATCTCCACACATGGCCCTGTGACACCCTTGGGCCGCCCCTGCTCTTAACACAAGACCTGTTTAACTGCACAGTAGAGAAGGCTCAGACATTAAAAGCAGTGCCTTGCTCTTCTGCCACTGCAAAAGTGGGGAAAAAAGTCAAAATGAGGGAGGTGAGGGAAAGAAGGCAAGTTGAAGAAATAAAAAAACATGGAGGAGGAAAAAGAGGGAAGGGGGAGAAGAAAAGAAGGAAAGAAAGCAGAGTAGATAAGGCAAAAAAGGAGAAAAGGAAAGGGCAAAGATAAAGTGAAAGAAACGATGCGTGCATATGAAGGAACAAGAAAAAGTCAAAAAATAAAAAATGACAAACAGAAAGAGAAAAGGAGGGGAGAACAAAAGGAAAAAAGGAAGGAGAAGGAAACAGAAGGAGAGGGAGAAGAGGAAAATAAAAGCCAAAGAGATCTTCCCTGATCGAGGGAAGAGCAATGGCACCAGGACTGGTAGTGGAACAAAAAGGAAGGGACCTCTCTAAAGGATAGAGGAAGAGGAGCACAAGCAGACCTGAGGGAGATGAGAGAAGCTGTAAAGTAGGAAGAGGTTAGGGAGGTCAAGAGAATGAACTGGAATATTTTTTTTTAATTATATAAGGTTGTTTTAGGTCCTGAATCCCTCCCTGTGCATATATAATAGCAATGCTCCTGGGTTTTTTGTTTTTCTTGTTTAATTACAAGTTAAACTATTTTGAACAGTATGAGGTTATTATGGTGTCTCTTATCTGCATTTTACATTTTATAAAAGCCAGGCCAAGAATTAATGAGAAATCAATTGTACTGGGAAATAAGCACTAATTTCCATAGCAGTTCTGCATATTGAGCCATATTTATTAACCCAAAAGTGCAAAGATTTGGTAAGACGCCATTTCTGATATTACTTCTTTCCATCCTCTTTTCATGTAAAAATACGGAGCTTCAAGCATTTTTAAACCACATGCTAGCAAATACATAATCCAAAAGCAGAGGTTCCAAAAAAGAGTAAAGTAGCCCAAATGACCTCGAGTATGGAGCAGACAGAGCTTAAAGATTCCAAATTACCCATGTCTACCAATAGCCAAATTAATATGAATAAAATATAGTCTCTAAAATGCTTGTATGCAAATGCTACAAGTCTAAAAAATAAGATGGGAGAGTTAGAATATATAGCACTAAATGAGAAGTTAGATATGATTGGAATATCAGAGACATGGTGGAAGGAGGACAACCAGTGGGACACTGTGATACCTGAGTACAAACTATATTGTAATGATAGAGCTGATCAAATTGGTGGAGGGGTTGCGCTCTATGTTAAAGAGGGCATTGAGTCAGAAAGGATTAAAGTTTTGTAGGAAACAAAATTTGCTGTAGAATCTCTATGGATTGAAATTCTATGTAAAAAGGGGAAGGCGATGGCAGTAGGGGTGTACTATCGACCGCGTGGCCAGAATGAACAAATGGATGATGAAATGCTCAAAGAAATCAAGGACGCTAACAAAAGTTACAGCGCAGTAATAATAATGGGTGATTTCAATTACCCCGGTATCGACTGGGTCAGTATCACGGCAGGACATGCTAGGGAGATAAAGTTCCTAAATGAAATAAATGACTGCTTCTTGGAGCAGCTGGTTCATGAACCGACCAGAGGGGAAGCCATATTAGAACTAGTCCTTAGTGGAACACCAGATCTAGTGCAAGAGATAAGGGTGTTGGGGCCACTTGGCAATAGTGATCATAGCATGATCACCTTTGATTTAATTAGTGGAGGAGGGATAGTAAGGAAATCCACAGTACTACCTTTTAACTTTCGAAAGGGAGACTATGATAAAATGAGGAAAATAGTAAAGAAAAAACTAAAAGGAGCAGTTGCAAAGGTTAAAGACTTACATCAAGCTTGGGTGTTTTTGAAAAATACCATCTTGGAAGCCCAGACCAGCTGTATTCCACGCTTTAAGAAAAGTGGAAGGAAGTCCAAAAAACTGCCAGCATGGTTTAAAGCTGAGGTCAGATAGGCTGTTGTTGCCAAAAAAGCATCTTTCAGGAAATGGAAAAAAAGAGACAAACGATGAAACCTAGAAACAGCACAAGCACTGGCAAGTCAAATGCAAGGCATTGATAAGGCAGGCAAAGGGAGAATTTGAGAAGCAGCTTGCTGCGGAAACAAAAACGATAAATAAAGTCTTTTTCAAGTACATTCATAGCAAAAAAACTGTGAGAGTGTCAGTTGGTCCATTAGATGATAGAGGGATTAAACGGGCACTAAGAGGCGACAAGGCGATAGCGGAGAGACTGAATGAATTCTTTGCTTCGGTCTTTACTGAGGAAGATGTAGGTATGTTACCCATGACTGAAGTGGTATTTAAAGGTGCGGAAGAATTGAAGGAAATATCGATACATCGGGAAGATGTATTACAACTATTAGATAAACTGAAAAGCAGCAAATCACCTGGGCCGGATGGTATACATCCAAGGGTGTTGAAAGAACTGAAATATGAGATTGCAGACCTGCTATTAGTAATCTGTGAATTTTCATTAAAATCATCTCTAATACTTGAAGATTGGAGGCTCGCCAAAGTAACACCAACTTTTAAAAAGGGTTCCAGGGGTGATCCGGGAAACTACAGACCGGTGAGCCTGACGTCAGTACCGGGAAAAATGGTCGAAACCATCATAAAGAATAAAATTACTCAGCATGTAGATAGTCATGGCCTAATGGGAGACAGCCAACATGGCTTTAGACAAGGAAGATCTTGTCTTACTAATCTGTTATGCTTTTTTTGAAGGTGTGAATAAACAGGTGGACAAAAGGTGAGTTGGTTGATATAGTGTATCTGGACTTTCAGAAAGCCTTTTTGACAAGGTCCCTCATCAGAGATGTTTGGCAAAACTAAAGTGTCATGGGATAGGAGGCAGTGTACTACTGTGGATCAGGAACTGGTTAAAAGATAGAAAGCAGAGGGTAGGGATAAATGGCCAATTTTCCCAAAGGAGAAAGATGAATAGTGGTGTACCCCAGGGATCTGTGCTGGGTCCGCTGCTTTTTGACATAATCATAAATGACCTGGAAAGTGGAATAATGAGTGAGATTATCAAATTTGCAGATGACACAAAACTATTTAAAGTTGTTAAAACCCAAGAGGATTGTGGAAAATTGCAAGAGGATCTTGATAAATTGGAAGACTGGGCATCAAAATGGCAGATGAAATTTAATGTGGACAAGTGCAAAGTTATGCACCTAGGGAAGAACAACCCAAACTATGGTTACACGATGCAAGGTTCCACATTAGGAACCACCACCCAGGAAAAAGATTTAGGCGTCATTGTGGATAACATGTTAAAACCCTTGGCCCAGTGTGCAGCGGCGGCCAAGAGAGCAAATAGAATGCTAGGTATCATAAGGAAAGGAATGGAAAATAAAACAAAAGATATTATAATGCCTCTATATCGTTCCATGGTGAGACCGCACCTTGAATACTGTGTGCAATTCTGGTCGCCGTATCTTAAAAAGGATATAGCGATTTTAGAAAAGGTTCAGAGAAGAGCCACCAAAATGGTAAAGGGGATGGAAGGATACTCCTATGAAGAAAGGCTAGAAAGGTTAGGGCTCTTTAACCTGGAAAAGAGACGGCTGAGGGGAGATATGATAGAAGTCTATAAATTAATGAACAGTGGAACAGGTAAACGTAGATCGATTGTTTACGTTATCAGAATATAGAAAGACTAGGGGGGACATGCAATGAAGCTACAGGGTAAACTATTTAAGACTAATAAAAGAAAATATTTTTCCACTCAACGTGTAATCAAACTCTGGAATTTGTTACCGGAGGATGTGGTAAAGGCTATTAGTGTAGCTGGGTTTAAAAAAGGTTTGGACAAGTTCCTGGAGGAAAGGTCCATAAACCATTATTAAGAAGGGACCCAGGATATCAATGCTTTACCCAGTACAAGCATTGTGGAACCTGTGTCTTTTGGGGAAACTGCTAGGTACGTATGACCTAGATTGGCCACTGTTGGAAACAGGATACTGGGCTCGATGGATCTTGGTCTGACCCAGTATGGCATATCTTATGTTCTTATGTTCTTATATTTTTCCAAATATTAATGCTTCAGGAAATGGCTTCAAAGTCAATATAGTTTCAGTTCAACGTACTGTATGTTAGGGAATACTATTACTGTATTTACCAATGCTTTTAAGAATCCATCATTTAGGGTATACAACTGAGGTAAACTATCCAGCCCAAAACGAAAAGGGAAAAGTAGGAAGGGGACAAACGAAGTGCACATAACTGAATAAATCAATGTTATAATTATTTTTTCAATATAAGAGTTTTTCAGGTTTCTAAAAGCAATTGTACTAAAACATTTTCAGCATATGATAACGAATGAAAATAGACAACAATAAGATTAACCGTCAAATGATGCTTAGGGAAGCATCAAAATTAATTCACTTGTAATCTTCAATTTCCCTATCAATATATTTTCCTCCCCATTCATGAAGAGCACAATGGATAATAATTCAAATGCAATGACTTCTTTCCCCGCTCTATTGGCATAACACATTCAGCAGTAATTTCCTTCAGATTTATAATAAATATCAGTGTAGAATATAAAATTTAGAATTCAATGCCAAATTACATACCATCATTACAATGGAGGAAACATTTTTGGATCCATTACAGAAAACCTTGACAAAGTTTTTGGGAATCTAGGAGCCAGCCTAAAAATTTAGAAACTGGCTGTCAAGACCTCAGTCAGAGTGTTTCTCCCCCCCCCCCCAAAAGGTGTATCACAGGTCCTTATTTACCACTTCTCATCATCTATGGGAAATGAAAGCTTAACAAATCAGGCCCTAACATGGTATTACACAGTGCCAACAGAAGGCATTGAACCTCCCCTGTCTCCCCCTCCCCCCACACACCAACCGCAATGAGTAGGCTGTCGGCAGCATATGGTGACCCTTTACAGCTGCAGCTGAGGCAACTTCCTTTTTTGCCTCACGTATCACCATGGCTTGGTAATACATGAAGCAAAACAAATCTCCCATAGCCTCCCCTCCACAGCCATCAGCCAGTGTTTTTCTCTCTCTCTAGGTCTCCCTACAGAGCCATCACCAAATGTGTGTCTTTCTTTCTCTCTCTATCGTTGACCCCTCCTCCATCAGATATCACCCTGGGTCTCTCTCTCTCATTGCCTTCTCCCTCATCAGCCATTACCCTGGGTCTCTCTCATACTCATCCCTTTCCATCCATTAGTCTGGGTCTTTCTCATCATACTCATCCCTTTTCATCCCCACCTCCTTCCCCCAAAATCTGCCATCACCCTGGGTCTCTCATATACTCATCCCTTTCCATCAGCCATTACCCCGGGTCTTCCTCTTTCTCATTGCCCTCCCCCCCCCATCAGCCATCACTGGATCTCTCTCTCATTGCCCCATCCCCCCATCAGCCATCACAAGACTTGAAATGCAGGGATGAAATACAGGGCCGAATTCTCAAGGCCTTCAAATCCTGGGCGCCAGGATGCCACTCATAGTCGCCATGGTGACCTGGCACCAGGGTTTTGTCGAGTCCTGCATTACAGGACAGAACACTTCAAAAAGCCTATAGCATACAAGTAGTGGTTCCCAAACCTCTCCTGGAAGTTCCCCAGGCAATCGGGTTTTCAGGATATTCACAATGAATATGTCCGAGAAAGATATGCATATACACTGCCTCCATTGTATGCAAATCTCTGTCATTCATATTTATTGTGGATATCCTGAAAACCCAATTGGCTGGGGAGCCCCAGAATAGGTTTGGGAACCACTGGACAGCCTACTTGCTCCTTAAAATATGAATCATTTGTTTGATTTATGCCCACCAAAAGATACAAGGGGGAGGGGCAAGTATAAAAGTCATTTCCATGGGTAAAACAGTCCATTACTCAAGGAAATGAGATGTTATAAAACTTTCCACCCAATATCTGGATCAACGAACATTTTGTGCCTACTTATACTTACGGTAGGTGGAAATGTTCCTAGTTGGGTTGGGAACTGTGCAAAACCTCTTGAGTTTTTTAAAATATGAGCATGTATTATTTCTCCAAAAAAATATCCCCACAAATTAGTTGGCATAAATGTTTGTGGGTAGTTTTCCTGGGATAAATTGTCACTTTCAAAACCAGCAAAACTGCCCCGTGAAAACTATGCACGCACTTTCCACCTATGCAGGCGGTTATAAAATTACTCCCCACATGGGTTTTTCAGTGGTGCAGAATTCTAGTAGAGGTATTAGAACTGGAGAAAAAGATAATGCTATACGTTAGATTTCAGACCACAAAGGAAAGGACGTACATTGCTCTAAAAGCTCATGCATGTCATAATCTGGATAATTCTTATCAGTCTTTTTTTCTAGAAAGATGGGGGTCAGATGCAGTACTATCCTTGGGGAAAGGGAGCTGCCCAGGACTCTGCTCTTTTAGGGATGGGGGAGGTAGGATGGGAGGGCATGTCCCTGCAGTAATCCTGCCTTCTGCAACCAGCTGCGGAGCTTAATCACAGCCCCACTTACTATCCTCCCTCTCCCTTACTAGCTGCTGCCTCCTCTGCTGCTCTCCTGAAAAGCAAAAGCCCCCATGGAAAAAGGAAGCAAGTGTATAAGGGAAGGAGAAAAATACCAGTGGGGAGAGCATAGGAAAAACACACGGGGGGGGGGGGGGGGCTGGGGAGAGGCTGAGAGAGAGAAGCACCAATGAAGCCTTTTCCTCTTCCCTTCTCCTCCCAATACTGGTGCTTTTTCTCTTCCCAACACCCATACTTTTTTCTCACTTTTTCTCCGTGTCCCTGACACACACAGACATTCTAGTGAATATTTATTACCCAAATATTTATTACCTCCTCACCTCTCCCAACATTCACCCCTTTCTCACCTTTCAATCTTTACCTACTCCTCCTCCTCTATGCCAGTACTCCTTTTATTTATTTATTTTATTTATTTATCTATTTCTTCTATACCGCCCCTTCCAGAGATCAGGGGCGGTTTACATGGAACAAGTAAACAAATTTGTATACTACTGTATACATTACATGGAACAGAGATTTCTAACTTTATACAGATAATAGTTAATATATTACATGGAACAGAGATTTCTAACTTTATACAGATAACAGTGCATTAAACTGTCGGAACTATTTACATTTTGTATACTTTTATAAATTTCTGTATCATAATATTGATCAGAATTTTCTAACTTTTTACAGGTAGTGAGGCGAGGAACTGCCGAACTATTTACAATGGTTATTTACCAAAAGGTTATATACAATGAATTACAGGGTGAAGCATTCGTTAGTCATGTGTGTGTGGAATTTATTTCCATTTTTTTATTCGTGAGTTTTTTGGGGTGTCTGTGGTGGGTGTCTGTGTGTGGTTAGTTGAGTGTGATTTTAGGGCTTTGTGTTTGTGTGTCTGGGGATGCTGTGTGGTTGGACTTGGGGGTATGGGATTTCAAAGTGTTCGGAGAAAAGGTATGTTTTGAGTTCCTTCCTAAATTGGGTGAGGTCTTTTATGATCCGAAGGTTTATTGGGAGATCATTCCAGAGCATGGGGGCAGTGAATGTGAAGGCCCTGGTGCTGGTGGATTTTTTAGTTTTCTTGAATGATTTTGGTATTTCAAGTGAGTGTGCTGCGTTTAGTCTGCGAGCTCTTGATTCAGATGGAGCGTGTAATAGTGTGGATAGATATGAGGGGGTGATGTCGTTCAGGAGCTTGAATGTGGTTAGGAGAATTTTGTATCTGATTCTGCTGTTTATAGGGAGCCAATGCAGTTCTAGCATTATAGGGGTAACATGGTCTACTAGGCGGGCTTTAGTGACTACTTTTGCACAGATGTTCTGGGCTCTTTGAAGTAGGTATGTACTTTTTTGTGGTATGCCAATTAAGAGACTATTACAATAGTCAAAGTGTGGGGTGATGAGTGTGTCAACAACTGATCTAAAGTCATGGGTGTCAAGAAGGGGCCTTAGATGTTGTATGGTTTTGAGTTTGTAGAATATGGTTTTTACTGTCTGTTTTATGTGTGGTAGCATGGTGAGTGTATGGTCTATTATTACACCTAGGTATTTTACCTCTTTTTTGACAGGTATAGTCGTATTGTTGATTGAGATTGATGTTGGATAAGTGTCCTCGGTCACGGGTGATCTTGTTACGAACATTGCTTCGGTTTTTTTGAGGTTGATACTGAGGTAGTTAGATACCATCCAAGAGGTGGTCTCAGCCATGCATTCGGATAGGGCATCGTAGGTAGGGTTTTTGGTGGTTATGGGGAGAGCAAGCATGATGTCGTCAGCATAGATAAAGTGACTAATCTTGTGTTTTCTGAATATTTTTGTAATGGGTTGGAGGTACAGGTTGAAAAGGAGGGCAGAAAGGGCAGATCCCTGGGGTATTCCTTGTCCTTGGGGGAAGGTTTCTGATACTTCCTGGTCTATTTGAACACGTATTTATTTATTTATTTATTAGAGTCTCTTTTATACCGCGCTATTCAGCATCAGTGCGGTTTACAATGAACAATAAAATACACATTTGGTATTAGTCTGTGTGTGATGTAAGACTTAAACCATTTGAGGACTGTCCCACCTATTCCTAGGTTTTCTAGTCTATTGATCAGAGTAAGGTGGTTGATGTTGTCAAAGGCGGCAGAAATGTCTATGAAAAGGAGTAGGAGGCCTTGACTGTTGTCATCTGTGCCTTTGATGAGGAAGTCTATCAGTGTAATTAGAAGGGTTTCTACACCGTGGAAGGGGCGGAAACCAAACTGGTGTGAGTCTAGGGGTTTGTGCTCATCGATATGGTCTTGTAATTGTAATTGGACGTTTTTTTCTATTATTTTAGCTATAAATGGAATGCTGGCTATCGGTCTGTAAGAGTTTGGGTCTTTTGGGTCAAGTTTATTGTTTTTCTCCTTGTTTGGTCCCCAGGAAATGTCAGGGAAAGGTGCTGGCTAGATTAGGGAGCAGGACATCTCTTTACTCTGATCTATTCCCTCCAGCCTCATATTTTATCTCTGGCTTCCTACATACTCCCTGGAGAGAAGGGAGAGCCTGAAGTAGGTTGCTCTGTGCCCTGGTGAGATTTGGGACTCTGGCCGCCAACAACCAGGGCTGGCTCCAGAGCTGGTTCAAGGTGTTGGCGCCCTAGGTAGACCTTAAGCTTTACAACCTCCTGGCTGTCAAAACTTATTGTTTAGCTTTGAATGCCCTGCTCCTCTCCCCCCCCCCCCAAAAAAAAAAAAAGTAAAAAAAAAGAGTAAACTTAATAAAAGAAAATATTTTTTCACTCAACTTGTAATCAAACTCTGGAATTTGTTACCGGAGGATGTAGTAAAGGCCGTTAGTGTAGCTGGGTTTAAAAAAAGTTTGGACAAGTTCCTGGAGGAAAGGTCCATAAACCATTATTAAGAAGAGACCCAGGATATCAATGCTTGACCCAATACAAGCATTGTAGAACCTGTGTCTTTTGGGGAAACTGCTAGGTACATATGAAAACAGCAGGGCTTGTGCACAAATCTATAGGTCAGTATCTTGAACTTCATTCAGCAGAGACTGGACCTCTGCTTTTTATTCCAGCCCCTCAACTCCCAGGTAGCATGCAGGGAACAGGAGGGAAAAATTCAGGCTAGAGAAGACAGATCAGAGCAATGAGAAGCTACCCTGCATCCCTCTTCTCCCACCACACCATCATGTCTCAAGGGACAGCTACATACAGGAGCTAGTGCAAGGGTACTAGGCTAAGGTTACCAAATGTCCCCAATTTTCAGGGATTATCCCTGATTTTAGAGCTGTGCCTCTGGTCTCACCTGCTGGGCAGCCTCCTGTTCCTGACTCCATAAATGGGGACAGAGGGGGTAAAAAATATTTATTTTCAATTTAGTGATTGGAATATGTCAGTTTTTAGAATTTAAATCCATTATCTTTATATTTTGCACGGTATGGGGGGAAATACATCACTGTTTCTATTTTCCTGTCAATCTGTCTTCTTGGAAGTGATATTGTTGCTGCCATGGAAATGCACTGGAGGGGGTGGACAAGGTAATAACTCCTCTTCCCTCCTTCATGCCTTGTTGTTCAAACCCTTTCTCTCACCCAAACACTTCAGATAAATGTCCCAAATCATTTTGTTCACCTTACTCTGTACCATTTCCAGTCTTTTTATATCCTTTGCGAGACATGGTCTCCAAAACTGAACACAGTATTCCAAGTGAGGCCTCACCAGTGACTTATACAGTGGCATTAGTACCTCTTCATTTCTGCTGGTAATTCCTCTTTGTATGCAACATAGCATCCTCCTGGCTTTTACCACCGCCTTGTCGCACTGTTCGCCACCTTGGGATCCTCAAAAATAATCACACCAAGGTCCTCCTCCTGGTCAGTGCACAACAACCTCTTGCCCCCTATCGCATACAATTCCCTTGGATTTCTGCTTCCCAAGTGTATGACACTGCACTTTTTCACATTAAATCTTAACTGCCAAGCATTAGACCATCCTTCCAACTTTTGTAGATCTTTCCTCATGTTCTCCACTCCCTCGCAAATTTTCATGTCACCTGCAAAAAGACAGACTTTTCCATTCAGTCCTTCAGCAATATTACTCACAAATACATTGAACAGTACCAGTCCCAGGATCGAACCCTGGGGCACCTTGTTAATTACCCTCCTTTCATCCGAGTGAGTTCCATTTACCATCACCTTCTGTCGTCCGTCAGTCAACCAATTTCTGATCCAGTTCACCACCTTGGGGATCCATCCCCAAAACTATTGAGTTTACTGATAAGCCTCCTATGAGGAACAGTATCAAAGGCTTTGCTGAAATCTAGGTAGATGACACTCATCGCATGCCCCTGATCTAGTTCTCTGGTCACCCAGTCAAAGAACTCAATCAGATGTGTTTAGCAAGATTGTCCTTTGGTAAAACCATGTTACCTTGGATCATGCAACCTGTTGGTTTTGAGAAAGCCCACTATTCATTCTTTTAGGAGCGCCTCCATTACTTTTCCCGCCACTGAGGTAAGGCTTACCGGCCTGTAGTTTGTCACTTCTTCCCTGTCACCACTTTTGTGAAGAGGTACCACATCAGCCCTTCTCCAGCTGAGGAACTTTTTCTGTCTCCAAGGATCTGTTAAAAACATCCTTTAACGGCCCTGCAAGAACCTCTCTGAGATCTTTCAATATCTTGGGATGTATCCCATCCGGTCCCATGGCCTTGTCCCACTTTCAGTTTTGCAAGTTGTTCTAACATCATTTTCTGTGAATGGTGTGGTATCTACTCCATTCCCATTTTTATATTTAGGAGTCAAAGGTGGTCCTTCTCCAGGACTTTCTTTAGTAAAAACAGAGCAGAAGTATTTGTTTAGCAATTTCGCTTTTTCAATGTCACTTTCCTAGCACTTCTGAGTCCTGCAATTCCTCCTCTCCCGAATATATCTGAAGAAAGTTGTCACCACACTTCACATCTTTAGCCATCTTTTCCTCTGCCTTTGATTTTGATTTCCTTATTTCTCTTTTTGTCTCTTTTAGTTTGATCCTGTATTCCTTTCCGTGTTCCTCTGTTTGCGATCTTTTGAATTTTGTGAAAGCTGTCTCTTTTGCCTTTATTTGAGCAGCCACTTCTTTGGAGAACCAAATAGGTTTCCTTCTCCTCTTGTTTTTTATTTACTTTTCTTATATATTTATTTGTTACCCTTTTATTGCCACCTTTAGTTTAGCCCATTACAATTCCACTTCCCTTATCCCCCCCCCCCCCCAACCCTGCCAACTCCTCCGTCAGGTACTTGGTTATTTTACTGAAGTCAGTGTTTTTGTAGTCTAGGACTTTGAGCTTGCTATGATTGGACTGCACCTTGGCTTTTATCTCATACCACACCGTGTGATGATTGCTGCTGCTCACAGGGGCACCTACCCGGACATTCAACACTAAATCCAGCATCGAGCCTTCCCCGATTGGTTCCATCACCATTTGTCTAAGTAACACATCTTGGAAGGCATCCACAATTTTTTTTTACTTCTTTCCAGATTTGCAGAAGTACTCCAATCCACATCAGGTAGATTAAAGTCACTCAATTTGATCACTTCCCCCTTTGTGGCAATCTCTGCAATATCTATAATCAATTCGCTATCTATTTCAGACCACACCACTATGGATGACGGTGCCATCTCCTCTTTCCAACACAATCCATAGTGCTTCTTCTTTTCCCCACGTCCCCTGCATTTCAGTAGCTTTAATATTGCTTTTGACATATAGGGCTACTCCTCCTTTTTCACCGTCTCTATCTCTTCTGAATAGATTATAGCCAGCTTTGGCTATATCCCATTCATGCAATTCATTAAACTATGTATCTGTAATGGCCACAATGTCCAAGTTCATTTCCACCATTAGAGCTTCCATGTCAGGAATTTTGTTGGCTAAGTTTCGAGCGTTTGTGCTCATTGTTTTCCAGCATTTAACTGGCTTGCCTGTATTTTGCAATGAGATGCTGGATCAAGGGAATAGGGCATTGAGGCGCTCAGGGGAGGGGAAGAATAGGGTTTTGAGCATGAATGAAGGCTCCACTAGGTCATCATATATCCTCTGGGAAGGCTCTGCTCTCCTTTCTCTTCTTAAGTGTCTTCTGGCACAAGTCACAAAACATTTTTGTCACTTTCTTCTGGACCACTTCTAGATGCTTTCTATCCTTAGTGAGATACGGTCTCCAAAAATGAATGCAGTACTTTAAAAGCGGCCTCATCAGCTACCTGTATAGGAATGTTATCACCACCTCCTGTCTCATGGTTATGACACTCCCCCTCCTTTCTCCTCACCCCAATGGATGACATGACTACAATGAAAGCAGAGACAGAAGTATACTAGTGCTCTTCTGGTTGCTCTGCTGTCATCATTCAGTAACCTAAAACAAAACAAGAATCCACTAAACTAAAGTAGCAAAAAAAACCACGGCAAGAGATATGCCAGGATACTGTGGAGTTTAAGAAAATAATGAACAATAAATTTTCTTAAAGCCCATGGAATACTGGCACGTCAGAGACCTGCTTGTCCACCATTAATGATACACTGACAACAGTGGGTCATCAAAAGCAGACAAAGGTTCTAAGAGATGACACCAGCAGATAACACAACACAACAGCAGACAATGAACACACACATTTTTGCTGGCAACAGGCCTGTTTCTGTGTGTATTTTTTTTAAATTGAGGTAGCCTGAAAAGAAAGAAATTAGCTTAGGGGGAAATGAAGATGTATTCTACTCCCCAAACAGATTCCGAACAACCGAATGACCGAATCTACTAACATGTTGGGGAGTCACATTCCAAGCAGTACAGAGATGCACAGCAAGTCCACATTATCTTTCTTCAAATCTCCTCCATGGAGGCTGACCTGCTACCAACACAGCCATGGCTCTGAAATTTGAGGGTCATATCACAGCTCTCAAAGTCAAGCCAGCCTGGGCAAAAGTGAAGATGATGTAATCCGCTAGCCAAATGAATAGAGTATGTTTGCTAAAAGAAGCCCCCAGCTTGCTGGGGTCAAAAGAAACAAAAGGTCATGTAGGCTTTCTAAGGGGTTTAATCAGCTCCAGAAAAACAAGCCAAGAGCTCTCTTGCAGTCCAACGTGTACAGTGCTTTCCCCTTTGAGAGCATAAAGTCTTAGGAAAAATGCAGGAAGGACAATTGATTGATTAACCCTGGGAGTACCGATGGGGTCAAAAGTGACCCCATTGCAAGTTTCACAACGCGTATCTCGGAAACTAGTTGCTCAAGAATGCAATCTTTTTATGACTTTTCACATGTTAATATTCTCTTTATATTGCGCCATGAGAGGAATAATTTTCATCTGCTAGGTGACGCTAGTGATGAATTGCAGCAGTGCAGTGCAGCAGTGCAGAGTACCAGTGGGGTCATTTTTGACCCCAGTTGCTTACGTCCGGTTTGGATCGTGATACAATTTGCAGTTTTGTGAATTTTTTGATCTGACAAAGGTATTTATCATTAATTATATATCATTTATTTTGTGTACTCTTATTTTATGAAACTTACACATTTTCTGTAATTGATATCAGACGTTCTCTCATTATTTCCAATGAAATCTAAAGGCTTTCAGCTCATTCATCACGATTATTGTACACCTATACTAGAACTGCTTTGCGTTTTATTCAACTTTATCTTTGTTTATTTATTTTAGGTTATTGTTTATGATGTCAAAACGAAGTATTCAGCTGCCCAAGTAAGAGAAATATTGCAACGAGATGCTGACAGTGATGGCTCTGAGTCGTCTGATGATGCAGCATATTCAGCAAGCGAAGAAGCATATCAGCCAAGTTCGGGCGATAAATCTGATGACAGTCATGATTCCAATGGCGACAGCAGTTGGTCGCCAAGCGAATGTGAGACTGATGTTGAGCCAGTAACATCGCCTGCAGCAAAGAGTCAAGTTACAGTTCAAGGCAAAGGTCGAGGCTGTGCTGGACGGGGAAGAAGGCAGGAATCCTCGGTGTCAGTATCATCTGTGAGGAATCTTAGTTGTGGTCATAGAGGAGCTAAGAGGTCATCAACTATAAGCACAAATGTTGCCATTGAAGCCTATGTATCTAAGGATGCCACATCATGGAACAGGAAACCTATGAAGCAAGCTGCTGGAAGATACGCCAGAGCTAATGACATGCCCGTACAACAAGGTCCTACAAGGTATGCTGTACGAAATGTTGATGGCCCTCTTGCAGCATTCCACTTGTTCATGAGGAAGAACTTATTGAATGAAATCATGATGTGGACGAGCAAACAAGGAAGACACATTTATGACGACACCTGGAAAGATTTGACAGACGGAGAATTTCAATGTTTTCTTGGACTTCTGATCCTCTCAGGTGTGTACAAGTCACAAAATGAATCCATAGTTCAGAAGATGGTCGTTCTTTTTTTGGCAAAAATGTGGCCCGTAACCGTTTTCAGCAAATTTCTTGTGCTCTCAGATTTGATGATGCAACCAACAGACGTGAACAACGAGGCATGGATAAGCTTGCTCCAATCAGACACGTTTTTGATACCTGGGAAGAAACTCTAAGTGACGCCTTTGTTCCTGGTGAAAATGTTACCGTGGATGAACAACGGCTTACATTTCGTGGCCGTGTTCCGTTCAGACAATATATTCCCAGCAAACCTGGGAAATATGGCATAAAGCTATGGATGCTGTGTGACAGTGCAACGCCATATGTTCTGCGTCTTCAAGTATATAGAGGAAGGGAACTCGGACAAAACAGGGAACAGAATCAGGGTGAAAGGGTTGTGCTGCAATTCACTGAAGGATTGACACGATCTGGCAGAAATGTTACTGTTGACAATTTCTTCTGCAGTTTATCCCTGTCACGGAAATTGCTAGAAAAACAAATGACACTTTTGGGGACAATTCAAAAGAACAGAAAAGAATTACCTCCAGAATTTTTAACAGCAAAGGGCCAAGAGGTATTCACCTTACTGTTTGCCTTTCGCGATGACACCACTCTGGTTTCCTATTGCCCTAAAAAAGGAAAAGTGGTTGTTCTTCTGAGCAGTTTGCATGATCAAGAAGAAGTAGATAACACACGTCCAGACAAAAAACCATGCATGATCTTGGACTATAATTCTAGTAAAGGTGGAGTAGATACGGAAGATCAAATGTTGCGCACGTATACCACAAAACGAATGACAAGACGCTGGCCAGTGACAATCTTCTACAACACGGTGGACATCAGTGCTTTGAATGCCTTCATTGTTTGGATGTCACTAAATCCAGAATGGCAGTCCAAGTCAAAGCACAGACGTCGTCTATTCCTCTTGGAATTAGGAAAGCAGCCGCTTCAGAGTAATTGCAGTGAGACTTCTTCCAGCATTGAAGAAGCCACTGATGCTGTTTGCAATGTCAGGATCCCAAAGAAAAGGGCAAGGTGTCACTGCTGTTCCAGAGAAAAAGACAAGAAAAGCAACATAGTTCGCACCTCCTGCAAGTGCAATGTTTGCAAAGAACATTCAGAAATTGTCTGTGTCTCATGCAAATGACTGTAGTACTTTACTGTGTTCATCAAGTGCATGCAAAAACTGCTTTCATGGCAACTCTTCTTCATGTAATTTTATGATAAAGCATTAAATTTCAAAACATTTAACCTTCATATAATAAATAATTAATTCGGAAAAATATTTTGTCTGTTTAGTTTAACATTTTCATGGTTAACAATTAAAATTCGTCGTGGGGTCATTTATGACCACAACGGTATTCAGTGTGTGCAAAAAATCTTGGTAATTCCAGGGTTAAGGTGGAATTCATCACCACCTTAGGAAGAAACTTAGGATAAGAACACAAAAATGGAAATTACACTTACCTGGTAATTGATGTTCCTTGAGGGAGTACAGTTCAGTCCTCCACCACTGGGTAGTGCACCTCCTCCTGCAACATGGAGACTGGACAAGTCAAACTTGTGACATCACCGGGTATATCCTGCTGGTCTTCTCCCATGATCCCCCAGTGACCTACTGTCAAAGCAGACTCAAAGGAGCAAACAAACAACCAGTTAAAGTACTAAATACAAAGCTATGCTCAAACTTCAACTTTAAAATCACAGGGCCCCAAAAAGAAAGGCCGAAAACACCCTCCTCCGTGCCCCTGTCCCCCTGCGCACCAAACAGCGGAAGACAGAGCTAGAAGGAAGGAGAACTAAGGAAGAGTATAGGCAGAAAAGGTTGCTCTCGCGATTACCTGCCAATCAGAGCCCGTTGCCGACTCTAGGATCCGAAAGCATACTCGGAACTGACGCCTCGCATCTGAAACATCCATCCCCGGACGGGAATGAGGACTGAACTGTACTCCCTCAAGGAACATCAATTACCAGGTAAGTGTAATTTCCATTTCCTTATCGGTCCTACAGTTCAGTCCTCCACCACTGGGATGTACCAGAGCAGTAATCATTGGGAGGGACCTATCCAGTCGGCTCGGCCCCTAAACGAACAGAGCAGGCACCGACCCCAGCCCGCTCCTCACGTCAACAGGCGGTAAGCCAACCAGGAAGACACGACCGAGAGCCCACTTGGATCCTCTTCACTGGTGAAAACAGCACAGAACTCTGCCCCAAGCAGCGCTAGTGCTTCAGAAAGACAAACTCGCCATCGCAAACACACTGAACGCCCTATAAACAGACCTACTGAGAAGGCTACCGGAGCTCTGCCTGAAAAATCCGCTTGAGCTCCCCCTTGGCTCTCGACCCCACCAGGGTGTCAAGTGTTAGCAACCGCTGCTCTCCCGCAGAACCCGCCTCCACGGAGGGACAGGCAGCGAAGAGACCTCCCAGAAAGCGACGGAACCTTCACCTAAGGTCCAAGAAACGCAGGTTACAAGCAAAGTGTTCTTGCGTAAGTCCCAAACCGACAACTAGACAGGCACAGCCAGATTCCACGAGGGAGAACGGAACCGAGGTCCATCCAGACAGAGGTGGGAAGCAAAATGAGGGAAATGGAAAAACCACCAGCGTCAAACACCCTATTTGTCACACCTCTTAAGGGCTTTATTCTTTGCAACACAAAGTAGCTCTACAGCTATGTCCTGGAACAGTTGGAGTCTTTTTAATTGAGAATGTGGAATGCAGCTAAGCAATGAGTTGCAATAAACCAAGCGTGATCCACCAAGGGCATATAAGAGGGTGTCAAGTGCCCCAGAGTCCAGCGTTGTTTCAGAAGATGTGGAGTCTTACATGGTGTGACAAAAAAGAAAGGAGACTCTGGTAGCCACGCCCACGACGCAATGCCAGTAGGCCAACCGCTTACATCACCTGGATATGCCCTCCGGAATTGGAGGAACCATGCAGAAGTAGCAATCGCCGACGTGATCCATGGGCCCTCTCCAGATCATTGGAACCGCAAAAGACTTTGATGGTCTTTTCCCATCCATCCACAGCCTGAGATCTGCTACACATGTATTGCAGCATATGTGTGGCGCCTAGCTTTTATCCTGATCTTTTATTCTGCAGACAAAATATAAATTGTAGGCTTTCTGAACCGCCACAGTCATATGCCATTTTTGTGATGTAAAAGTCACATCACCACAACTAGAGCAGAAATTATCTGCATGATTAACACCAGTACGAGGAATCGCCAAATATGCTGTGAGTGACCTATCGGTATAAAATAAATGTCTTTTTTTTTTTTTTACTGTCAAGCGAGGCAAATTTAAGTAGTGACTGCATCAACTGGTTTTGGACAGTTATTTCGATTGGTTGCAAGTAAAGATTATGCAAGCTCACGCAAATGTTGCAGAATACACTGGTAATGGTCCCCACTGACTAATGAAGAGCACATATCTTAGCAACCAGACCCAGTCGGCCATTTTCACTTTGACCTCTGAAAGGCATAGAATGGACCGGGCCACGGCCCTGTACCAATGCGTCGACGCTATCCAGTAGCCTCATATGTCCTCTGCTAAACATCGACCCGTCGCCGCAGACTGACAGGTCGCCATGAGGTCCAATATGGGCTGACCGCATCTGAGCACACGCGGCGCGCACACCGCCTGATGCAATCTCACTCCTCCGGCAAACACTCGGACCCCGCTAAGGACATTCGCCACCACAGTGTCCCCACCGAAACGCAGGCTGCCAAGACTTCAACCGCGCACGCTGTCCCTTCGCTCGGGCCACCCTGACCACCCGACCGACTCCACCCTGCCGATCGAAATAGGCCACCATCCCGGAGATCTCAGACAGCACCTACAGCGCTCGATCCGTTACCGTGTCCGCGAACGCCTGCCACGGCTGACGTACCGCGTACCGTTCCAGTCAGACGATGGAACACTGGGCGTGCTGCGTACACTAAAACGCCTTGTACATAAAGGATCCCCAAAATGTAGCTGAGTCTAACCACGCTCCGGCCAAGCTCCCGGAAGAAAGGGACAGAACCTTATAAAAAAGAAGTGGGGACAATTAGGAAGGCTTTCCTGTTTGATCATTCTTTTTTTTTTTTTTTTCCTTTTTACAACTCCATAAGGGCCACAAGGCACACAACCGAACAGGGCGTTGTCCAGAGAACGCAAGGCCCCTCCTCCAGGCTGACTCCACATCCACAGCCTAAACCGGCAGTCACCTTGGCTGATGCCGAGCAGCGCGGAAGCCAACTTGTAAGCCCAGCATATGAAGTATGCCTACTAGTACAGCATTCCACAATGGAGGGACATGTAACCGGACGGCTTTGAATATGAACCTACAGATATCCCGCGCTTGCTCCAAGACAAGCACTGTGCAGCCTACTGGTCTTCTCGGAGCACCGCCACGACCCGAAGACCTAAACCGGCCAGCAAAAGACGACGTACGCTGGGCCCGAAGGAACCTGGTTGAACGGATCCCAGCACTCCCTGTATCGTTAGGATCGGAGCCTCCCCCCAAGGACTTAGCCCTGGCTGGAACCAGCTGAGCATAACTCCAGGCCCTGCGGCGAGCCCCCACGAAGAAGTGGGACGCAACGATGCCTTGAGGAAAGGGAAGGCGCAATGGGTGAAGCAAGTTGCTAGCCGACCAAGGGAGTAAACCCCACACGCGCACCTCAACGGAAGGATGGAAGAACCGAGGATTCTGGTCCCACAGGTGCGCCTGCTAGCCTTTAACAACATACACCTCCGCAGGTACAAAAAACTTAAATTGTGAGCACCTTCAGGGGTAAAGGGGAATAGACGACAGCCTCCGACTGTGGACCACCTTGTCTTGCACAACAGACAGCAGCACCCCACCAAACAAATGATTGGGAATATATGACCTCAGAACCCCAAGGCAGAGGTAAAACAGAAGAACGTGCAGTGGACGTGAATTTCCAGATCTGCCAGCCCCCCTGCCCACTTTGAGAAGAGGCAGAGAACAACTGGACCGGCGGATCTGGAGGTGTGCCTCCTGGACAGCCGGGCCACCGAAGGGAAAGCTGATGACTGAGGCCCAAACTCCTCAGGATGGCCCCGTCTTGCATTGGCAACCCCATGCAACACCATGACAACCCCGCTCACGATATCCCAAGCGATCTCTGTCATTGCTGCAACAATCACCTGAGCATGAGATCATAGACGGAACACGGACATGCAGATGCACTCAAGGAGAGTGCACCTAAGAAGTATGAGCCTATCCAACATCCAGCACCACATGTCCAGGTGTCCCACTCCTGTCACCCAAAACACAGGACGCTTGAACCTAGGTGACCGTCATAGCAAAGACAGGGAGGCCTGACTGCCGCTATCAACCCTTCCAGGACCCTGGAACACTAAGCCCCGGACTGTGCCATCCAGCAACACTTCTCACGATCCCCAGCAGGGGCCTTTCCCCAGATGGCCCAGATGGGCAGTGTTCCCGCCAAATGGGCAAGCTGCGCTCTGATAACATAGTGCAGAAAACCAAATCAAAGTGTCTTAACCTAGCTAATTTTTGTCTAATAGTGATCATTCATAATATCAGCCAGGCTCAATCATAACATTAGTATCAATGATCTCTAAAGATTGAAGAGTTACTAATGTAACACTAATTGTTTGGGGGTTTTTTTGTTTTTTTTTTAAAGAGCTTCAAAGGTGATCTTGTAAACTACAGACCAATGAATCTGAGTTCAGTGCCAGTTAAATGATAGAACTTGTTCTGAAAAGCAGTACCAAGCTGTCTTTTCAAAGGGTTAATAAACATGTGAGTAAGCCAAATGATATGTATCTGGATGTTTTAGAAGGTACTTGACAAAGCCCCTTATGAACTTCTCCTGAAGAAGGAGATGATGTGCTATTATAGAATGGGAAATGGATCAAAAACAGGAACACAATAGGACTAAATGGCCAGTTTTCTCACAGGAGACCCGTAAATAGTGGAATGTCTCGGGATCTGCACTGGAACTGGCATCTGGTAACATCTACTGCACTGAAATGATCTGGAAAAGAGATCAGCAAGCATGGCGATCAAATTTGCAGATGGCATAACGACTTTTAGAGGCTGTCTGTACAATTTCCAAGCGTATAAACATAGAAATAGCATCCATATGTAAATGACAATTTCAGAAAGGGCTCAATTTGTAGGTGGTTGTGCTGCCGATGAACCTGAATGGCCAAATCCTAGCACGGAAACCTGCTGCTGACAGACGTTGCTAACTGCCAGAATGCAGACAAAGGTAAAGGCAGCCCCCAAGAAGTAAAACCCAAACCAATCACATTGCATTCAAAGAACTATAAGCTATCATGAAATTAAAAGGAAATTAAAATTAAAAGGAAATTAAAATTAGAATTAAAATTAAAAGTAACAGCAAAAGGAAGTCCTTATCTGGGTGTAGCCGCGTGGAACAGCGTCGTCTGCTCAAACGCGGGGCTGCTCCGCTCTCCGCCACGAGGCCTTAGCCCTGCCGAGAAAATAGCGCCAATCCGAAGCAGGCCCGTTTGGCGCCAGACACCACAGAGGCGGCAAGAGCTCAGAGCCCCTCCATGCGGACTCGAGAGACTCCCTTGTGGCGTCGGGATGCAGCAGTTACCCCGCTGTAGCTGCGGGGTGAAGAGCTGTCCAGACACGCTGCTGCCTCGCGCCACCAGAAGTAGCAGACGCTGCGAGCCCCGGCCCACCGGCTAAAGAACCTTGAACGGCCTGAGGCTCCCGCCGCGATGGGAATCTGCCGCATGGACACTGCCAAAATGCAGGTGTTCCACAGAGCTCTCCCCCGTACAGTCCTGGGGGAGAGATCATCACCGGGCACAGAGACCGAAGAATCCCAAGCAGAGAGGCTAGCTGGCAGCGTGAACTTTGAAAAGGGACAGAACCCCCCTTTACACTAAGGCAGACTAGGTGAAAATAAATAAAGTAAAAGTAAATGAAATTAAATGAAAATGAATACAATTTACAGGATTACACCTAAAGAAGGGCAAAAGAAATGCAAGGTAAATCAAATCATGACTAACTGCTCCTAAACTGCTTCTCAAGTGAGCCCAGCACCTAGGCTCACTACGTCCTCATGCTGCATGGAGACTGGACACACTGGGGGATCATGGGAGAAGACCAGCAGGATATACCCGGTGATGTCACAAGTTTGACTTGTCCAGTCTCCATGTTGCAGGAGGAGGTGCACTACCCAGTGGTGGAGGACTGAACTGTACGACCGATAAGAAACTACCCTACCTACTGTTGCAAAACTTAGTAAAAGGTGTGTCAGTCACTACAGCCTGGAGATCACTAACTCTGTGTACTGAAGTCACCCCCACAAAAAAAAGACCTTCTAAGTCAAATACTTCAGTCCACAGATATTTAGTGGTTCAAAAGGAGCTAAATTAAAACCACATTTAGGTCCAAAGACATAGTGGGAGGCTTCAGAAGAAGGAGGTCCTGCATGAAATGAAAATGTAAAGGCTATAGAGAGATGGGTTTACCTTCTACATAAGGGTAATAAGCTCCATTTGAATTAAAGTATACCCTTACTGATTTGGTTTTGAAGCCAGATTTGACAAATGTAGAGGGTATTTCAAATAGTTTGTGTGTGTGGGACAGCTGAAAGGCTTTAATAGAAGAGGCTGACTTGAATTTAGTGGCAATTACAGAGACACAGTTCACGGACAGCCATGACTGGGGTGTAATTATAAGGGGCTATACTTTATTCAAGAAGGTCAGGGCAGGAAGAAGAGGAGGAGAAATGGCACTATATGTCAAAAGAAATATTAAATCTATAGAATTATAGGACTTAAAAAGGAGCAAGAAAGCACTGGTTAAACTAGAAAGAGAGAAAGGGAAATCCATTTGCATTGGTGTGATATACAGATCTCCTTCATAGGGAGAAGAAGTGGAAGGAGATTTAGTAGAAGACATATGCAGTATTGCCATTAATGGAGAAGTACTATTGATAGTTGATTTCAATATGCCGGATGTTGATTGGCACATCTCTGCTGCAGTGTCATCTAGGAGTAAGGAGATCCTAGATTCTCTAAAGGGGAACTATTCAAACAACTGGTAACAGAAACCACACATGAAGGGGCATACTGGACTTGGTGCTTACCAATGGGGAAAGTGTTTCTGACGTCATAGTGGGAGATCATTTTGTATACAGTGATCACCAGATGGTGTGGTTCAGTATTAGGACTAAGGCTGATAAGATCTATTCAAAAGCGAGTGTCTTAGACTTTAAGAAAACTAATTTTGTCAAGATGGGCCAATACCTCAAGGAGTCATTAGCGGGATGGGAACAGCTGGGGGATGTAGAAAAGCAATGGGCAAAACTGAAAGGGGATATTTTAAGGACAGCAAACCTTTTTGTTAGAAAGGTAAATAAATATAAAAGGAAAGGAGGCCACTATGGTTCTCAAAAGAAGTAGCTCAAAAGGTGAAGAAAAAGAGGGAAGCCTTCATAAAATACAAGAGATCACAGAGAGAGGAAGGTGGGCATCAATATTTGGAAAAATAGAGAAGCTAGGAAAGTAGTCAGGAAAGCAAAGATACAAAAAGAAGAAGAAATAGCCAATGCAATAATATGGGGGGATAAGACATTTTTCAGATAGGTTAGTGAGAGGAAGAAGGGCAAAAGTGGTATTGTCAGACTCAAGGGTGAAGGGGAGGAATATGTAAAAGCTGATAAGGATAAAGCATAATTGCTTAACAAATGTATTTGTTCTGTGTTCACAGATGAAGGACCTGGAGCAGGACCTCGGAAAACACTCATAAAAAGGAACAGAATTAAAGGGGATCTTGAATGATTTTCAACAGACTGTGTTCCTGAGGAACTAGCTAAAGTAAAAGTAGATTAAGTGATGGGAACAGATGGGATACATCTGAGAATATAAACAAATTGAGCACTCTAAGGATGGATCCTGAAGTTACTGATTGCATTAGAAACTGGTTGAGTGGGAGGCAACAAAGGGTACAGGTAAATGGATCTCGCTCTGAGGAGAAGGATGTTACCAGTTGTGTGCTGCAGGGATCTGTCCTTGGTCCAATTTTTTTTTTTAACATCTTTGTTAACAATATTGCAGACAGGCTGTCAGATAAGGTTTGCCTCTTTGCGGATGATATCAAAATCTGTAATACAGTAGACACCCAGGAAGGAGTAGATACATGAGAAGGGATCTAGCTAAGCTTGAAAAATGGTCCAGAATTTGGCAACCAAAATTTAATGATAAAAAATGCAGAGTGCTGCAAAAATCCAAGGGAGCAGTACAGTGCAGGGGCAAAGTACTTCTATCCACGAAAGAAGAGTGGGACCTCAACGTGATTGTTTTTGATGATCTTGAAGTTGCTAAACAGGCAGAAAAGGTGACTGCAAAAGCCAGAAGGATGCTGGGGTGCATAGGCCAGCAGAAAAAAAAGAGGTGATAGTGCCTCTGTATAAGTCTCTGTTGCAACCTCGTTTGAAGTATTGGAGACCACACCTTCAAAAAGATATAAACAGGATGATATCGGTGCAGAGGATGGCTATTAAAAATGGTCAATGGTCTTTGTTATAAAGCATATAGGGACAGACTTAAAGATCTTAATATGCATACGTCAGGGGAAAGGCGGGATAGAGGAGATATGATAGAGACATTTAAATACCTCCGCTGCATAAATGCACAAGAGGAGAGCCTCTTTTAATTGAAAGCAAGCTCTGCTACAAGGGGACATAGGATGAGGGTGAAAGGGGATAGACTCAGAAGTAATATGCAAAAATATTTATTTATGGAAAGAGTGGTAAATGCATGGAATAGTTTCTCAGTGGAGGTAGTAGAGACGAGGACAGTATCTGAATTCAAGAAAGCAAGGAACAAACACAGAAGATCTCTGAAGGAAAAAAGGGGACTATTATAGTTGATATGGAAGGGCAGACTAGATAGAGAAACATGACAGCAGAAAGACTATATGGCCTATCTATGGCCTTTCCTTCACATCAGATGGTAAACCTTCTCCACTTAAAACTGTATGAACTAAGTCAATGCATCCGGGAAAGAGGAGGGGGGGGGGGGGTTCTCTGTACAACCTTGGGAACCCTATACTTTTATAATGATGTATTTCTCTGTATAGCTCTGTATGTTTTATCTGTGGGTACATAGCTTTTGTAGTTTGGTTGTTTAATAAAACTTAAATATAAAAAAAACCAAAGAAAAAAAACCTGTTTGAACTCCTAGTGACATCACTCCCGGAAGCCAGGACAACATTGGTTACACCAATTAGTAGGTTTAAAGAAGATGCAGTCAGTCATTCAACATCGAATCTGTGAAGGCTAGGGAACGTGATAACATTTTCCCCTGATCCTGCAAGATTATGGTCGGTGAACTGCATAAGTTAATGGGCTCTCTAATTAATAGATCTAGGGGCAGAGGGAACTATGGACCAGTAGGGCGCTGTGAAGATGATCATGCTCCCTCTGTCATTTCTGTGAAAAAGGAGGGCTTTCTCTATTAGAGGTACTGGAGGATACACGTACAGGAGGCCCTCCGCCCAATTGAGGAGGAAGGCATCTGAAGCTAGTCTGTCAAGCATCCATGTTCTGGAGCATTACTGAGATGCTTGTTTGTCTAGTGGAGTAATGAACAGATCCTATTGAGGGGTATCCCACTCTCAAAAGATTTTGAAGGCTACTTCCCATAGGCTATATCCACTCAGGGGGTTAGAGACATGACTCAGCTCATCCGCAAGGACACTATATTCTCCAGTCAGGTAAGTGGCCTTGCATATCATCTCTTGAGAGATGGCCCAGTCAGGGGCGGCCCAAGGGGGGTGCGGGGCCATGTGCGGAGACTCGGTGCAGGGCCTCATTTGCATAAGTGGCCTTATTTGCATAAATATTTGCATAATGCTAACATACACTAACTTTTAGTAAACATGTCTCTTAATGAGTGTATGGATAAAGACAGACTAAAAGATTTCTACATTACTATAATCCAGTGCCAACCGCCAGGCACATTAGGAACTACTACAAACACTGCCCATTTAGAACCCATAGCAAACCCGCCGTATCCTAACAGCACTACCAGGACTCACAAAGCACCATACCCTACCTATCAAAAGGCAACACTGCAAATATTAAACCAATACATTTCAGAGAACAACAATACATGACCAACTGGGGAAAGAGAACAAGTGGCAATGTCAAATAGGAATTACATAAACAGAATACCTCAGCTCAGTTACACATGCAGAACATAGACCATCACCAAACAAGGAATCACAATTTAGAAACAGGAAGGCAATAATTAAACTGGGAACCCCCAAAAGCCAAACTTGGAATGTACAACAACACTGTAGAAATAAAACTATAAATTAATTTCCTCTTGTACCAAACAAAGTGCAGACGTTAATGATGCACATTTCCCAGAGCTTTCATATTCCAGTTAATAAATTCAAAATAAAACGATATCTTTCTACTACCTTTGTGCATTTTTTTTCAGTTGCAATTGCTCCAGCCACTTTCTTCTGGTTTCTTCATGTTTTCTGCTAACTCTCCATCGTCTGCTGTCCATTTGTTCTTTCTCTCCTAGTTTTTTTTCCATTCTCTCTCTCTACATCTGCTTTAACATACTAATCTTTCTCCTTTTGCTCTTTCCTCATTCCTATTTCATCCACTCAAATTTTACCCCTCCATCCTCAATCCCCACTTACTCTCCCAATACCCGGCTAAATGTAGATTTTTTATCCCTCCCACACAAAATATTTTTCCCCTCTCCATTTTACTCTCCCAGCCCCATCCCATTCTAATCCTCCCCCAACATTAGCTCCCTTCTAGTTCCAGCCTCACCCAGCATCCATTCCCTTCTAGTCCCTGCATCAGCCCATTTCCAGTCCTAGCCCCACATCAGCCCATTTCCAGTCCTAGCAACCCCCCAACCCCATCCCCGGCCTAGCCCCCCCATCAACCCACTTCCAGTCCTAACCCCATCAACCTATTTCCAGTCAGCCTCCCATAGCCCTTTGCCAGTCCTACACCCCCCATCAGCCCACAGCCCATTATCAGTCCTAACCCCATCAGCCCACCTCAAGTCCTAACCCCTCCCCATCAGCCCATTTCCTGTCCTAGCGCCCCCATAGCCCATTATCAGTCCTAACCCCCCCATAGCCCATTACCAGTCCTAACCCCCCATCAGCCCACAGCCCATTACCAGTACTAACCCCATCAGCCCACCTCCAGTCTTAATCCCCCCAGCCCATTACCAGTCCTAGCCCCCCATAGCCCACTCCCAGTCCTAATCCCACCAGCCCATTTCCAGTCCTAATCCCCATCACCCAATTTTCAGTTTAAGCCCCCCCATACCCCATTACCAGTCCTAACCTCCCCATCAGCCCACTCCCAGTCCTAATCCCACCAGTCCATTTCCAGTCCTAATCCCCCCTCACCCAATTTTTTTTTAGTTTAAGCCCCCCCATAGCCCATTACCAGTCCTAACCCCCCATCAACCCACTTTCAGTCCTAATCCCATCAGCCCATAAACAGACTTAGCTCCCCCATAGCCATCACCACTCCTAACCCCCCCCAGCCCCCCCATAGCCCATCACCACTCCTAACCCCCCCAGCCCCCCCATAGCCATCACCACTCCTAACCCCCCCATAGCCCATCACCACTTCTAACCCCCCCAGCGCCCATCACCACTTCTAACCCCCCCCAGCGCCCATCACCACTCCTAAACACCCCCATAGCCCATCACCACTCCTAACCCCCCAGCCCCCCGATAGCCCATCACCACTCCTAACCCCCCCATAGCCCCCCATAGCCCATCACCACTTCTAACCCCCACCATAGCCCATCACCACTTCTAACCCCCCCAGCCCCCCATAGCCCACACCACTTCTAACCCCCCAGCCCCCCCATAGCAGCCCCCATAGCCCATCACCACTTCTAACCCCCCCATAGCCCATCACCACGTCTAACCCCCCCAGCCCCCCCATAGCCCATCACCACGTCTAACCCCCCCATAGCCCATCACCACTTCTAACCCCCCCCCAGCCATCACCACTTCTAACCCCCCCCCAGCCCAACACCACTTCTAACCCCCCCCCAGCCCAACACCACTTCTAACCCCCATAGCCCATCACCACTTCTAACCCCCCCATAGCCCATCACCACTCCTAAAAAACCCCAGCCCATCACCACTACTAATCCCCCAGCCCCGGGAAAATTTAAAATCAAAAATGCTGTCTTCTCCGGCTGCCGGGGCCGCCGCGGCAGAATCGAGTGTGCCGCGGGGGCCCCCCCTGCCTAGCAGAGCCTCCCCTCCCCTGTATCTCTCTCTCATTGTAGGTTCAGCCACACGCGCCGGCTTTCAGAGCGCGAAAGGATTAGTTTCCCTTTCGCGGCTCTGTTAAGCCCGCGGGGGCTGATGGGAACTTCCCATCAGCCCCCGCGGGCTTAACAGAGCCGCGAGGGAGAAACTCTCTCGCGCTCTGAAAGCCGGCGCGTGTGACAGAATCTACAACGAGAGAGAGAGGTGATACAGGGGAGGGGAGGCTCTGCTAGGCAGGGGGGGCCCCGCGGCACACTCGATTCTGCCGCGGCGGCCCCGGCAGCCGGAGAAGACAGCTTTTTTTTTCTTTTAATTTTACTTTAAGGTTAAGAATGTTTTTTGCGCGGGGCCCCCTGAAACGCGGGGCCCTGTGCAAAAAACATTCTCGCTCAATGGACGGGCCGGCCCTGGGCCCAGTTCCACATCCTGACTGTTTCCCAACACATGAGGTATGAACCTGTTCCTCCCTGCTTACTAATGTAATACATGGCTACTCAATTGTCTCTTTGAATCATTATAATTTAATTGGCCACCTGATCAGTGAATGCTTTTAAAGAGTTTGCAATTGCTCTCAGTTCTTTCCTGGGAGGACCACAGACTGAGTGTGAAACCCATCTACATGGACTCCCTACCCAGTCTGGATATATCTATCATGAGTACATTTTGATAGGGAGGAATTTGAAAGGGAATTCTTTTATCCAGATTGGAATGAACCATTCACTGGGTCAGTGTGTCTCCAAAAGGAACTGCAACAGAAATGATAACTCAGAACCTGCAAGTGGCCTGAGTATATTGCTTGCTCAAGGTTCACAGAGTTTGTTTTATTCTGAAATGTACCAAAGGTATCATGTACACAGTCGATGCCATGTGGTACAACAGTCTCAGCAGGTTTCTTGCTGATGTCTACTGACTCTTTTGTCTATCTTTCATAATGGTGACCAATCTGGTGAGTCTTTTTAATGGAAGAAAGGCTTTTGCATGACTCATGTCCAGCAGAGCTTTAATGATTTTTAATTGGAGGGATGGTCTGAGATTGGACTTAGGGTAATTTATGACGAACCCTAGCAACTTCAACACCTGGATAGTGATCCATATGGATCCCCTAGTCCATTCATGAGATGTGCTCTTGCTCAGCCAATCGTCCAAATAGGGAAACACATGCACTCCTATTTATTTATTTATTTAACATTGAATTTAACATTGAACGGTTTACATTGAACAAGCTGAAATTACATTGAAAAGGACATTATAACTTGGAGATAACTATTTTACAGGGAACACGCCTAGCCTGTTTAGATATACTGTGACTACCACAAAACACTTGATGTAGAAAAGAGGAACAGATGAGAGGCTAAAGGCAACACACAGTACTGATAGAGATGCTTTCCTATGATAAATTGCAAATATTTCCTGTGACTGGGATATATCTGAATGCAGGTATAGGAATCCTTAAAGCACAGAGAACACAGCCAATTATCCTTCCGAAGGTAAGAAATAAGGATGTTGAGGGAAATCTTTCTGTAGTTCTCTTGTACAAGGAATCTGTTCAGATTCCTTAAGTCTAGGATGGGAAAGATGGAAACCCCCTTCCCCATTTTTTTTGTGAGCAGGAGGTATCTGAATAAAGCACAGTTACTTACCTGTAACAGGTGATCTCTGGGAACAGCAGGAATTAGTCCTCACATATGGGTACGTCGGTACCGACGGAGCCTGCGCAGGAACACTCCCCAGCTTCCCAGAAGGAAAGCTTTTGGGAACATCCCACAGCGCCTGCGCGCTGCCTTCCCGCCATTCCTAACCAACTCTCCTCAGTTCAAGTTTAAAGCTGAGACAATAGAGAGAGAGAGGAAAGGAAAGACAGAGAGAGATACAACTCCTAGGGGAGGTGGGAGGGTTGTGAGGACTAATTCCTGCTGTTCCCAGAGATCACCTGTTACAGGTAAGTAACTGTGCTATCTCCACGAACAAGCAGGAATGAGTCCTCACATATGGGGACTCCCTAGCTCAGATGCCTGGGAGATCCCCAAGGGTATGAGACCCTGAAGGGTTCCTCGTCTTCCTATGGATCTCAGGCATCCATTCAGGGAAGGAGGGCAGGAGTAGTTCAAGAATGGAACAGGTGTCTGAGGACAGCCTGACCAAACAAGGCATCCCGGCGGGAGTCCTTGTCCAAACAGTAATGGGCTGTGAAGGTATGAATCGAGGCCCAGGTGGCTGCTCGACAGATCTGGTCGATGGACACAGAATGAAGATGAGCCATAGAGGTGGCCATGGCCCTCACATTGTGAGCTGTGACATGGCCCTCCAGAGAAAGGTTCTTACTCTGGTAAGCAAAAGAAATACACTGAGCAATCCAATTGGACAGTGTTCTTTTAGAGACTGGAAGTCCTAAATGAGAAGGATCAAAAGCAACAAAAAGCTGGGAAGACCTTCTATGTTGCTGTGTCCTGTGTAAGTAAAAAGCAAGCGCTCTTTTACAATCTAGAGTATGAAGGTTCCTCTCTGCACTGGATGCATGAGGAGCTGGAAAAAAGACAGGTAAATATACCTCTTGATTAAGATGAAAAGGTGAGACCACTTTAGGCATAAAGTGAGGATTTTGTCCTAAGGACTACCTTATCATGATGGAAACCTTGTATAAGGTGGATTAGCCACTAAGGCCTGCAGTTCACTGATGCGGCGAGCAGAAGTGATTGCAATAAGGAAAATAACCTTCCAGGAAAGAAATTTCAAGGAGGTAGTGGCTAAGGGTTCAAAAGGTGGCTTCATAAGCTGAGCAAGAACCAAGTTTAAGTCCCATGCCACCGGAGGAGGTCGAATGGGAGGTTTAGTTAAAGTTAGGCCTCTCATGAATCTTGCAAGAAGAGGATGAGAGGAAATAGGTTGTCCATTGAGAGGCTTAAGGGATGCTGCAATAGCACTCAAATGGACCCTTACTGAATTCGTTTTAAGGCCTGCATTGGAGAGATGCAGGAGATATTCCAATAGAGAATTCACAGGAAGTGCCAGAGGGTCAAGACCCTTTGAGCACACCAAATGGAAAATCATTTCCACTTAAAAGCATAGGAACGTCTAGTGGAAGGTTTTCTGGAAGCATGGAGGATATCCTTCACTTGCTGAGAAAGATTGAAGTCTTGAAGGTCTAGGCCTTCAGTAACCAAGCTCTGAGGTGAAGGGACTTGGGATTTGGATGCCACAAAGTCCCTTCCTCCTGGGACAGAAGGTCTGGCGCAGCTCCCAAGTCCAGGGAGGGGGCTTGGGAGAGATGCAGAAGTAGAGGGTACCACACTTGGCGTGGACAGCATGGAGCTATGAGGATCATAGATCCTTGATCCCTCTGGAGTTTGAACAGAGTCTTGGGAATCAAAGGAATGGATGGAAAGGCATACAGGAAGCCCTGACCCCAATGAAGGAGGAAGGCATCCTTGGCCTGAACTCCCTGACACGGAATTCTGGAACAGAACCGGGGAAGTTTGGCATTCCACGGACTTGCAAAGAGGTCTATGTCCGGGGTTCCCCATTCTTGGAAGATTCTGAGTACCTGATCCATGTGCAGGGACCATTCGTGTGGGAGCAGAACTCGACTGAGTCTGTCTGCCCAAGAGTTTTGGATTCCTGGGAGGTATACTGCCAGGAGATGGATTTGATGCTCTCTGGCGAAGGCCCATAATCTTAGAGCTTCGTTGCAAAGCGACAGAGAGCCAGTTCCTCCTTGCTTGTTTATGTAAAACATGGCTACTTGATTGTCCATATGAATGAGGACTGTCTTGTAGCTGAGGAGGGTATGAAAGACCTTGAGAGCTAGGAACACTGCTCGAAGTTCCAAGTGGTTGATATGAAGAGAGGTCTCCTGTGGGGACCAAGTGCCTTGGGTGGAGAGGTCTTGTAGATGAGCTCCCCAACCTGTTTGGGAGGCATCTGTTGTGAGGGTTGCTTGGGGTAACAAAGGTTGGAAGGGGGACCCCAGCAACAGATTTTGAGTGGACATCCACCATTGGAGAGACCAAAAGAGACGTTTGGAGGTTGCTATTTGGTCTGAGAGAGCTCCTGAAGCTTGAGTCCACTGGGTGGACAAAGTCCATTGAGCTGCTCTCATGTGTAGGCGAGCATAGGGTACCACATGTACTGTGGAAGCCATATGGCCTAGCAGCTGTAGCATCTCCCTGGCAGTTAAGTGGCTCTTTGACTGAATCTGGGAGGCTAACTGCACTAGACGTTGACAACGGACCTGAGGAAGGTAGGCCCTTGCAGAAGTGGTGTCCAACCAGGCCCCTATGAATTCCAGGGACTGAGTAGGGGTGAGCTGGGACTTTGGGAGGTTTACCACAAGTCCCAGGTATTGCAGAATGCGCGTGGTGCGGTTCAGGGAGATCTGAGCTTCCGACTGGGTTGGAGCTCGGATGAGCCAGTCGTCCAGATATGGGAAGACAAATATTCCCAGAGTGCGTAGAAATGCAGCAACTATTGCCATGCATTTGGTGAACACTCTTGGAGCAGAGGCTAGACCAAAAGGAAGCACTCTGTATTGGTAATGTTTTCCCTGGAACAGAAAACATAGGAATTTTCTGTGAGATGGATGGATGAGGACATGATTGTACGCATCCTTGAGATCGAGAGAACAAAGCCAATCCTGACTCTGCAGGTATGGAAGGAGAGTGCCTAGAGAAAGCATCTTGAACTTCTCCTTGCATAGGAATTTGTTCAATTCTTTGAGATCTAGAATGGGTCTGTATCCCCCTGTTTTCTTTGGAATGAGAAAATAGGGGGAGTAAAACCCTGACCCCTGTTGAAGAAGAGGAACGTCTTCTATGGCCCTCTGGGCCAGAAGGGTAGTTACCTCCTGATCCAGAAGTTCGAGGAGAGATGTGGGAGAATTGAACTGTCTCACCATGGTGTAGGGAGGAAGGTCTGAGAAATGAAGTTTGTAGCCCTCTCTTATGATGGAGATGGTCCACTGCTCTGATGTGATTTGCTCCCATCTGGGAGCAAAATGAGCTAACCTTCCTGGAATGGTGAGAGGTTCTGGCTGTTGTAGAGCCAGAAAGGTTAAGTTCTCTAGTATCAAGTCAAAAACCCTGAGGGGGTTGGGACTGCTGGGTTGTAGCAGCCCCTGCAGGTTTAGGCCTGGCCTGTTTAGGTTGCTGACGCTTAGTAGCAAAGCGACCTGTAGAAGATTGTTGGCCAGAAGTGGAAGGAAATCTGCTCCTTTTGTAAAAGGCTTTTTGAAAGGTTTTTTCTTGGCTGGAATGGAGGTTGACTTGGAAAGTCTATCCAGAGCAGAATTCTCTGCATCCATTTGAGTGGCTTTTATTTGCCACTCTTTGCCAAAGAGATTTTCACCCGTACAGGGCAGATTTCCTAAGCCATCCTGAACCCAGGGCTCTAGATCAGAAGCCTGGAGCCAGCAATTCTGCGAGCAGCTATGGCAATGCCTGAGGCTCTGCTGGCACCTTCAAAGGAGTCAAAGGCTGCCCTGTTGGAAAACTTTGAAATGTCTTGAGTATGCTTAAGCAAAGGAGGAACTCATCCCTTTTATCCTCTGGAAGAAAAGGGAGAAAGTTGTGCAGCTTTTGTGCAACTTCCTTTAGAAACATACCCATATAAAGGCTATATGAGTTGATTCTGGCAATAAGCATGCTGGCTTGGAAGATTTTCCTACCAAAAGCATCCAAGGTCCTGCATTCTCTTCCTGGAGGAGCAGAAGAGTGTCTTTTGGTACTCTTTATCCTTTTCATAGCTGACTGCACCACAATGGAGTGGTGAGGAAGCTGAGTTTTCTGAAATCCAGGACAAGGAGGGACACGGTACATAGTGTCCAATCTGCGAGAATGAGGAGAAAGGGTGAGAGGAGTCTCCCATAAGTCAATCATATGTTCATGAAGAATTTCATGAATTGGCAAGGTGACTGCCTCTCTGTGAGCCTTAGAGTATCCTAAAATATCTAATTTTTTTGCTCTAGGCTCTGCTTCAGAGGTTACTGAAATAGAGAGTCCTTTAGCCACTTCTATTATGAAGTTTTGAAAGGACAAATCCTCTGGAGGAGACATTCTCCTTTTTGGAGAAGTAGGCTCCTCAGGAAGGGTAATGGATACTTCAGGAGACTCATCTGATGAATCAGAATCATCAGAGGAATCGAAGTATCGTCTGTCCGCTTCCAACGATCGATACGCGTATCGATCGGTACTGACATCGGGCGTCCCCGGTACCGGATCGGTACAGAGAAATAGCCCTGGACAAGGAACCGGAGTCGGTATCCTGGCCGATGTCGATGCAGTCGGTACCGGTATCGGCGCCGGTACCGACAACGGAACTCGTTGCGGTACCGTCGGCGTCGCAGCTTTAATAAAAGCCATTATAGCCTGCTGCATGGATTGAACAGTGTGATCCATGGACGCCATGACTGCCTGGATGTCGGTACCGGGAGAAAGTGCCGGTACCCCAGAGCAGTCTAACAGGTGATCGGTCGAGGCCGTGCCATCGATGTCAAGCTGTAACCCCATAGGAGGAGCTTTGGAAGCCGGAACTTCCCGCCGGGGTTGTTTGGCTGGGGCAGGATCCTCGAGGGCAAGCCCGGAGGCATCTCGATACTTAGAGGGAGATTTGCCCTTCGAGGACCTGCTAGGATTATGTTTGGTTACCTGAGACCCATCAGGAGAGGAAGACCTGGAAGATGTCGATGCCACCGCCGGTGCATCCGTGGGAAACAGCACATGGAGCTTGGCTGCTCGGTTCTGTAACCCTCGTTTAGACATTAGAGAGCAGGACTGGCAATCCGGAATGGAGTGTTCAGGACCCAAACATTTAAGACACCATTCATGGGTATCTGTAACAGAAATTGTACCGCTACACTTAGTGCATTTTTTGAACCCGGAGGCTGGTTTTTCCATGAGGGAAATTTTTCTTGTGGGCCTGGAGGCCCAAGAAGAGAAATACAGCAAGTGAGGAAAAAAAAAAAAATATATATATATTTTTTTTTTAAAAAGAAAAGAAAAGACCGGCGGTACCGGTCCGGCGTTGGGGAAGGCAGACACGCGACCAAAGAAATAAATTAAAATAAAGAACTTCTTCAGCGGTGACAGGAACACGACCTGCTGGCTCCGCGGAAAAGAAGAACTGAGGAGAGTTGGTTAGGAAAGGCGGGAAGGCAGCGCGCAGGCGCTGTGGGATGCTCCCAAAAGCTTTCCTTCTGGGAAGCTGGGGAGCGTTCCCGCGCAGGCTCCGTCGGTACCGACGTACCCATATGTGAGGACTCATTCCTGCTTGTTCCTGGAGATAATCCTTTCCCTTCCTGCCCTGATGGTACAGGCTTGATGGAATTTACCTGAAGGAGGACATGGAGTTCCTGTCTGAGAACCTTCTGGTGCAGAGTCACTGGAGAAGACTCTTGAAGGGGGATATTATGGAAGTTCGAATAGAAACAATCAGTACCTGAACTAGATTCTTTAGACTCAATTGTCGGAGGTAATTAAGGACCAGCAGCGTGCAAAATATTGGAGCTTTCGTCTGACCAATAGGGTGTCCAGAACCAGTACTGTTATCATGGCTGTGTTCTCAAGCAGCCGGTCAAAATCCCTCCCCTTGTTTTGGCTAGGAAGCTGGCTTGGACCTTTGGGCCCTTTACTGACAGGGTTGAGAGCAAGGAGCCTCCTCGGTTTGGATTAAGCAGGAGGCTAGAGGATACCAATGTCAATAAGAATATGTCTTTCTTTGGCCTCTGATTAAGGATGCCCCAGATGAAGAGGAGGTTGTGTCAAAGTGGGCTTGGAGAGAGTTTTAAGGGGTGACGGATGGGGAAGGCCAAGTTCTGGACGTCACTCCCTGCAAAAGCAGATCATCATCAGAAACAGCCACACTTTTAAACCACACATCAAAAACAAGTGGGAAGAAGTGAGCAGAACAAGAACAAAATCAATGCAAAATACACACAAGCCAGTTAAATGCTGGAAAGCAATGAGCACAAATGCGCGAAGCTTAGCCAACAAAGTTCCAGACCTGGAAGCCCTAATGGTGGAAATGGACTTGGACATTGTGGCCATTACAGAAACATGGCTTAATGAATCGCATGATTGGGATGTAGCCATGGCTGGCTATAATCTATTCAGAAGAGACAGAGAAAATGGAAAAGGAGGAGGAGTAGCCTTGAATATTAAAAGCAATATTAAAGCTACTGAAATGCAGGGGGCATGGGGAAAAGCAGCAGCACTCTGGATTGTGTTGGAAAGAGGAGATGGCACTGTCTTCCATACTGCTGTAGTCTACAGACCTCCGGCTTAAATCGAAGAGATAGATAAATTGATTATAGATATTGCCAAAAGAGCCACAAAGGGGGAAGCGATCATATTGGGTGACTTTAATCTACTCGATGTGGTTTGGATTACTCCTTCTGCAAATCTGGAAAGAAGCAAAAAAAAATTGTGGATGCTCTCAAAGATGCATTACTTAGACAAATGGTGATGGAACCAACCAGGGAAAGCTCAACACTGGATTTAGTGCTCACCAACAGTGATAGCGTGTCGAATGTCTGGGTGGGTGCCCCTGTGAGCAACAGCGATCATCACACGGTGTGGTTTGAGATAAAAGCCAAGGTGCAGTCCAATCATAGCAAGCTCAAAGTCCTAAACGTCAAAAACAATGACTTCAATAAAATGGCCGGGGACCTAAAGGAGGAGTTGACAGGGTGGAAAAAGATAAGGGAAGTGGAATTGCAATGGGCTAAACTAAAGGTGGCAATAAAAGGGGCAACAGATAGATATGTAGGAAAAATAAATAAAAACAAGAGGAGAAGGAAACCTATTTGGTTTTCCAAAGAGATGACTGCTCAAATAAAGGCAAAAAAACACAGCTTTCGCAAAATTCAAAAGCTTGCAAACAGAGGAACACAGAAATGAACACAGGATCAAACTCAAAGAGACAAAAAGAGAAATAAGGATAGCAAAATCAAAGGCAGAGGAAAAAATGGCTAAAGATGTTAAGTGTGGCAACAAAACTTTCTTCAGGTATATTAGGGAAAGGAAAAAGATCAGAGGTGGAATTGCAGGACTCAGAAGAGCTGGGAACGGATTAGTGGAAAGTGACATTGAAAAAGCCGAATTGCTAAACAAATATATCTGCTCTATTTTTACTAAAGAAAATCCTGGAGAAGGACCTCCTGTGACTCCCAAATATAAAAATGGGAACAAAGTAGATACCACACCATTCACAGAAGATGATGTGTTAGAACAACTTGCAAAACTGAAAACGGACAAGGCCATGGGACCGGATGGGATACATCCCAGGATACGGAAAGAGCTCAGAGAGGTTCTTGCAGGGCCGTTAAAGGATATTTTCAACAGATCCTTGGAAACAGGAGAAGTTCCTCAGGACTGGAGAATGGCTGATGTAGTACCTCTACACAAAAGTGGTGACAGGGAAGAAGTGTCAAACTACAGGCCCATGAGCCTTACCTCGGTGGAGGGAAAAGTAATAGAGGCGCTCCTGAAAGAGCGAATAGTGAACTTTCTCAAAACCAACAGGTTGCAAGATCCAAGGCAACATGCTTTTACCGAAGGACGATCTTGCCAAAAAAATCTGATTGAGTTCTTTGACGGGGTGACCAGAAAACTAGATCAGGGGCATGAGATGGTTGTCATCTTCCTGAATTTCAGCACAGCCTGTGATACTGTCCCTCATAGGAGGCTTATCAACAAACTCAGTAGTTTGGGGATGGGTCCCAAGGTGGTAAACTGGATCAGAAATTGGCTGACAGACAACAGAAGGCGATGGTAAATGGTGCTCACTCGGATGAAAGGAAGGTGATTAGTGGGGTGCCCCAGGGTTCAGTCCTGGGCCTGGCACTGTTAAATGTATTTGTGAGTGATATTGCTGAAGGACTGAATGGAAAGGTCTGTCTGTTTGCAGATGACACGAAAATTTGCAACAGAGTGGAGTCTCCTGAGGGAGTGGAGAACATGAGAAGGATCTACAAAAGCTGGAAGAATGGTCTAATGCTTGGCAATTAAGATTTAATGCAAAGTAGTACAGTGTCATGCACTTGGGTAGCAGAAATGCAAGGGAAATGTACGTGATAGGGGGCGAGAGGTTGATGTGCATGGATCAGAAGACCTTGGTGTGATTGTTTCTGTAGATTTCAAGGTGGCAAAACAGTGCGACAAGGTGGTGGCAAAAGCCAGGAGGATGTTGGGCTGCATACAAAGAGGAATTACCAGTAGAAAGGAAGAGGTACTAATGCCACTGTATAAGTCACTGGTGAGGCCTCACTTGGAATACTGTGTTTAGTTTTGGAGACCATATCTTGCAAAGGATGTAAAAAGAACGGAAACTGTTCAGAGGAATGCGACCAAAATGATTTGGAGCCTGCGTCAGAAAACTTATGAGAAGAGACTTGACGACCTAAATATGTACACTTTGGAGGAGAGGAGGAATAGGGGAGATATGATTCAGACCTTTAAATACTTAAAGAGAAATAATGAACAAACAAACCTCTTCCAAAGACGGGGAAGCTGTAAAACTAGAGGGCATAACATAAAGCTGCAAGGGAGTAAATTGAATGGCAATGTCAGGAAATACTGTTTCACTGAAAGGGTGGTGGATGCTTGGAATGCCGTCCCGATGGAAGTGGTAGGGGCCAACACAGTGACGGAATTCAAAATGGCATGGGACAGACACAGTGGATCCCTTTACAGCAACAGGATAAAATCAAAACAAACTGAACCATCTAATTTCTCAACAAATAGGGGTGTCCTACATGGAGCAGTGGGTTCACCCCTAAACAAAGACATGGGGAGGGGTGCACCTACTCCTGCCATCTTACTGGGCAGACTAGATGGACCGTGCTGGTCTTTATCTGCCGTCATTTACTATGTTACTATGTCACCATACTGCCTGATAGAGAGGCAGCCTCCTGCAAGTTCAAAGAGATTCTCTCTACAGTGTGGCATGTCAATAAGCTCTCCTGCACACAGAATTGGAGGTCTGAGGTCCAAAACCATGAGAGTCTCCGGGCAACAGAGGAGGCTTTCAATGACGTATTGCAAGTATCATAAATCATTGGACTATGTACTTTTTATACTCCTTCCCTTTGCTCAATAGGGACTGGAGTTGCATGGCCTGCTCTGGAGGGAGAGTGTCAGCAAACTCCTACATGCTGAACATGATGTTCTGCAAGTGCATGCATATGAAGATCTGATAGGACACTATGTGAGCATAGTTTTTGAAAATACTTTCCTCCCAAAAGAATCCAAAGTCTGATTCTCTTTTCCCAGGGTATTGAAGTGCCACTTGGAGCTCTTGGCCCTTTTAAAAGCAGATTCAATAATCATGGAGTAGTGCAGCAGCAAGAGCTTCTTGAATTTGGGAGCCTTTTAGACTCACAGTACACAGAATGCACAGAGAGGAGGTGATCTATCTCTTCATCCATACATCTCTCAGAATTCTGTGAATGAGCAATGTCACAGCGTCCTTGGGAAGAATCACGGAACTGGAGCATTTCCAATATCTTGGCCCTAGCTTTCTCCTCCATTTCCAGCTTAAACAGAACAGATTTAGGCACTTCCATCACAAACTTTATAAAAAGGAAAACTACTCTGGAGGTGAACATCTCTCATGAGGAGGTGAAGATCTGAGAGAAAATCTGGAGACCTCTCTTCCGAGAAGTCTTCCAAACAGGACTCCAACTCACAGGAGTGCTCTGAATCAGACTCAGATACATGCTCAAATGAAATCTGAGTATCTGTGTGGTTCAACATTCATTACTCTCAGGATGCAGGTGTGTGAGCAGAATGTTGATGCATAAATGTCCTTCGATGCGATCACCCTTTGACAAACTAAAAATGGACACAGGTCAGGCAATCATCAGTGTTGAGGCCCTTCGATGCCTTATTGACTGACTCTTCCACGGGTAGCTGGTGAGTCTTGAGAACTGATTCATCTTGATGCATTTAACCTCAATGCTATCGAAGCTGTAGCCTCGCTCAGTGCAAAGATTTCCATCCATTCTTCAAAGCTCTTCATAAGGCACTCCTCAAGGACTGTCATTGAGCAAAGATGCAGGGTCTACAACAGATTCAGTCGCAGTCTGTGTAATCTGGTGGGGAGAATAGACAGGCTGGTCCCAGGCTCTTGGATATTGTCACAGCCCCTGCAGTGTCGAGGAGGATGAGTTGTTCTCATGTTGGAGCTGCTGTGGGGATACAGATATCTCCAATACCTTGATACTATAGACCTCATGCTCCGATGAGCTGTGACACAGACGCACCTGGAACCTTCCCCTGGTACTTGATGTCTGAAGTCCTCGATGTTGTTGAAACAGAAGATAAAGTCTTCCTTTTCTCTGGTGAAACTCAGTGGAGGACCGCTCTTGAGGCACCATATTGATGATAGACTTCAAATGCGCTCAATGATCCTCAATGCTGATGCACAGTCGGCATATGATGCAGCTTCCTGAGCGATAAGGTCCAAGGCCATTGTCGAGGTCAATGGACCGTCCCTATCAGAACCAAAAATCCTTTTGCACTGAATCGCATGATCCTCAATTCCTCTTATTCCCATCTATGAACATAAGACACAATGAAATGAGAGGTTTCATGGTTGGGCCCCAGGTACAGCAAGCACCATGAAGGACTATCAAGAGGGACTGGTACTGCTGGGAACAAATATGCACCTGTAAGAATTTACCTGCTGGGAAATTCTCTAAATCTTGGGGAAAAGGAAATTCTTTGGGTTAAAGCTCATATCTGTGTATTTTAAAATTCAGTGTTTTTGTTAAGTCAGTCAGGGCTTAGTATCACAAGACAACTTTCATATAAATCAAAATCATATAGCGTATAGCTTAGCAGAGAAAGCAGAATAGGGTAAATATTATTTGAGTATAAAGAAATAAATTGTTTATAGAGACCTTTACAAAGAGGCATTCCATTTACGAGGCAAAAGAATTGTGAAATTGTTTTAAATAATTTTTAAAGCCAAGTAAGAGATCAAAGGAGCAATTAGAAAGGTTCCCTCTATTAAGCCAAGGGCAGTGTGAAACACCCAGGAAATTGTTAAAAGATTACCTTAGAAATACAGGTATAAATAGGTCAACCAGAGCTCAGTGATTTTCCGTCTTGAAGGACTACCAAGAGGGACTGCTATGGCTGGGAATAAATCTGTACTGTAAGTATTTACCTGCTGGGAAATTCTCTAAATCTTGGAGAAAAAGGAATTCTTTGGGTTAAAGCTGAATTGGTGTATTTTAAAATTCAGTGTTTTTATTAAGTCAGTTTTAAGTCTTAGGAGTAGATTAAGTCCTTGTAGTTCACCTTGTGAAAACTAAAAATCCTTTAGACTTATTAGGTATAATTGTATTGGTTCAGGCATTCCTATTCCCCTAGCAACTTTGAGCAACTGAACAAATTTAAATGGCTAAAAAAATAGCTAAAATAAAATCTTTAATTCTAAGATGTAGGACAGCAGTCCAATTGTGAGATAGGGGTTATCCAGTCTTTTGCACAGAGTGTTACATGTATGGTTTGCTCCCAAATGGTGAGAGGTTGTTTGTGTGCACTAGATGCAAAGACCTCTTTGCTCTCACGGAACTAGTACAATCTCTGGAGGCTAGAGTAGCACACTTGGAGCAGCTGAGGCAGACAGAGAGGTATATAGATGAGAACTACATAGATGTAGTAAAGAAGTCCCACCTCCAGTATGGCAGCCTTTCTGCTGCCATGAAGGAGAGAGGTCACGTAAAAAGAAATCACCATCTTGGTGCGGCAATAAGTGATCCTGTAGATAAGACCTGTCCCCCAAGTGATGTACTACCCTCTCGCACCAAGGATGTGTCTTCCAGGGCCATATTCCCAGGAGGGAAGGGTTGTCTGCTGTTATATTTGGTGATTCGATCATTAGATATGTAGATAGCTGGGTGGCTGGTGGTTGTTACCTGCCTGCCTGGTGCAAAGGTAGTGGACTTCACACGCCACCTAGGTAAGGAGGAACCTGCAGTCTTGGTATATGTTGGTACCAATGAAATAGGAAAGTATGAGCGGGAGGTTCTGGAAGCTAAATTTAGATTTTTAGGTAAAAGGTTGAAATCCAGAACTTCCAGCATAGCATTCTCAGAGATGCTGCCCATCCCATGCACAGGACCCAAGAAGCAGGCAGAGCTCCAAAGTTGCAATGCATGGATGAGACAATGGTGCAAGGAAGAGGATTTTGGATTTGTTAGGAAGTAGGCAACATTCTAGGGGGTGGGCTTTTCTAAAAAGATGGGATTCACCTTAACCGGGGTGGAACCAGGCTGCTGGGATTAACCTTTAAAAAGGAGATAAAGCAGCTTTTAAAAACTATTTAATGGGGGAAAGCTGACAGTTGCCCAAGAGGGCATGGTTTGAAATCATGTATCCCTGAAGGATACTAGCAAAATAGAGAAGTCAGGGCATCCCGATAGAAAGGTTCCAATAAAGGTAAAAGTAACCCAGGTGCCTTTAAGTAAAAATCAGACAGAGTTGAAAGATTACAAATTATCCCTGCTATCCGAAAGCTAGACTGTAAAGATGAACAAAATACAAACTTTGAAATGCCTGTATGTAAATTCTACAAGTCTAAAAAATAAGATGGGAGAGTTAGAATATATAACTCTGAATGGAAGGTTAGATATATCTTGCACCTCAGAGACCTGGTGGAAAGAGGATAACCATGGGGACACTGTGATACCAGGCTACAAACTACTATTACAATGATAGGGTATATCATATAGGTGGAGGGGTGGAGCTATATGTTAAAGAGGGCATTGAGTCCAACAGGATAAATGTTTTGCAGGAAACAAAAATACACTGTAGAATCTCTATGGAAAGAAATTCCATGTAAAAAGGGAAAGGGAATGACAGTGGGTGTGTACTACCATCCGCCTGGCCAGAATGAACAGACGGATGATGAAATGCTAAAAGAAATTAGGGAAGCTGGCAAAGTATTGGCTGAGTCACTGTTACATAAGGCCATGCTAGGGAGATCAAGTTTCTAGATTAAATAACTGACTGCTTCATGGAACAGCCGGCTCAAGAACCAAGAAGTGGAAAAGCTATTTTAGACCTAGTCCTTAGTAGAACGCTGATCTAGTGCGAGAAGTAATGGTGTTGAGGCTGCTTGGCAATAGCAATGATAACATGATCATATTTGATTTAATAAATGGAGGGAGGATAACAAGGAGATCCGCTGTGCTCGGATTTAACTGTCAAAAAGGAGAGAATGATAAAATGAGGAAAATAGTTAAGAATAAACTAAAAGGAGCAACTGCAAATAGAAACATAGAAAAATGACGACAGAAAAAGACCACATGGCCTATCTAGTCTGTCCTTCCATATCAACCACTACAATGTTAAGAGTTTACATCAGACCTGGGCATTATTAAAAAAATATTATCTTGGAAGCCCAGACTAAATGTACTCTATGCTTCAAGAAAGGTGGAATGAAGATCAAATGACAGCCAGCATGGCTTAAAGGTGAAGTAAGAGAAGCTGTGGTGGTGATGGTAGTGGTAAGTGCAGTCAAATCGGTGTCCACTCATCGCAACCCTCTGGATAGTTGTCCTAAACTGTGTTCAGTCTTAGTCAGGTGGCTCATTGTTGACAGACTGGCACCCATAACTGCTGTTATTGTATTGATTCATTTCATTGCTGGCCTTCCTCTTTTATGTTGACCTTCTACTTTAACAAGCATGATGTCTTTCTCCAATGATCTCTCTCTTCGCATGATGTGTCCAAGTTATGAAAATCAAAGTCTTGTCATCTGAGCTTCTAAAGAAAGCTTAGGTTTGATCTCCTCTAGTACTGACTGGTTTGTTCTTCAGGCAGTCCATGGTATACATAGTATTGTTCACCAACACCATAATTCAAAGGCATTAATTTTCTTCCTGTGTACCTTTTTTCCCTGTCCAACTCTCACATCCATATGACATTATTGAAAATACCATGGTTTGGACAAGTTGAATCTTTATATGGAGAGAGACAACTCTGCTCTTAAGAATCCTGTCTAGGTACTTCATGGCCATTTTGCAAGAGCAATGCGCCATCAGACTTTTTGAATGCTTATCGTTTCTTTATTAATGATACAAGTAGATTTAAGTTGTCAACTATTTCAATTTCTTCTCTATCAGTGATGAACTTATTGATTTTGCCCATTGTCAGGATCTTTGTCTTCTTAATGTTGAGGTGCAGGCCCATGTTAAGACTATGATCCTTGATCTTGAGAAGCAAATGTTTCATATCATTTTCACTTTCAGCCAGTATTGTGATATCATCAGCATAGCGAAAGTTGTTGATGAGTCTTTCACCAATCTTCACACCTCGGTTGTCTTCATACAATCCAACTGCTCTGATGATTTGTTCTGCATATAAATTAAACATGCAGGGGGGACTTATGCAGCCTTGTTGTACATCTTTGCTGATTTTAAACCATACTTTTTCTTCTTGTTCCGTTCGAACTGTTGCTTCAAGATCAATTTAAAGTTTGTGTTGTGCAGGAGAACTATCGGGTGTTATGGAATACCAATGCTGCTTAATGTGGCCCAGAGGTTTTCATGATTTACACAGTCAAAAGCCTTACTGTAGTTAATAAAACACATATAGATATCGTTTTGATATTCTTTTGTCTTTTCAAGGATCCATCTCACATCTGCGATGATGTCCGTTCTTCCTCTTCCTTTCCTGAACCCTGCTTGCACTTCAGACAGTTCTTGTTCCAGGTATGGTTGTAGTTTGTTGAATGATCTTGAGTAGAATCTTGCTGGAATGTGGGGGATCAAAATGTTTGTACAATAATTTCCACAGTCTGTTGGGTCATCTTTCTTCAGTATTGGTATGAACACAGATCTTTTCCAGTCAGGTGGCCATGATGTTGTCTTCCAAATTTCTAAGCAGAGCCTTGAAAGTATGGTAACAGCTGCATCCTATTGCTGTAATACGTACTTCAATGAGAATGCCAAATATGCCTGGCACTTTGTTCTTTAATAATGCTTTCATTGCTGCTTCAATGACTTCTTTCAGTATCAATGGTTCCTGATCATAACGTACAGGTTGAAATGGCTGTTGGCCCACTTGATCTTTATAGTATGATGACTCTATATATTCTTTCTACCTTTTCCTGATCTTCTCACTATTGTTCAACATGGATCCTTGAGCATCTTGTAGCATTCCAATTCGAGGCTGGAATTTTCTCTAACTCTCATAGGTTTAGGAAAGCAGATCTTCTTCTTCCTCTAATAGCTTCAGATTCTATCAAGATCCTGCTTGTCAATGGAGAATAATAATTTTTTTCCATTACTTGTTCCTTTTTTATATCTGTTTGAGTGTAAGCTTCTGAACATATCTTGCAGTTCGCTGTATATACCCTAACAAACCAAATTCTTATTTTGGTGTTTCTCAAACTTGCCAAGGCAGACCTACATTAATAAAACTCTCGTCCCGCATACCAACTTCAAGAAGCAAGCAGTGTTGACACAGAGGACTTGTACAGCCAAAACAAGAAACTAGGCAAACACTCAGTTTCATAAGGTGAATACCACTTCCACTCAAGCAGCCATAGGGAAAAGGCAGCAAGTTCAAAGAGATTCCAGCTCAGTGCTCTGGCTTGATAAAACATTACCACTAGGAAACGGAGACCAAAAGGAGACATGAACGTTGGGAAAGCATGCAGACAATGGCTCATGGAATTTGTGTGTGTGTGTTGTCTTTAACCTGAGAGGCAAGGAGAGGGAGTAGCCTGAGTGGATCAATGAATATAAGCACAGAACTGCAATACTGGTCAGAATGAAGGTCCATCAAGCACAATTATCCTGTTTTCAACAGGGACAATCCATAAATATCTGGCAGGGTACCAAAAAGAAGATAATTTCCATGCTACGTACTTCCAGTTTTACTATAACAGCTTTATAGACTTTTCCTCCCGAAATGTGTCCAAATCTTTTTTAAACCCAACTAAACAAACTGTTTTCACCACATCATCTGGTAAAGCATAGTTACTTACCTGTAACAGGTGATCTCTGGGAACAGCAGGAATAAGTCTTCACATATGGGTACGTCGGTACCGACGGAGCCTGCGCGGGAACGCTTCCCAGCGTCCAATCAGAAAGCTTTTGGAAGCATCCCACCACGCCTGCGTGCTGCCTTCCCGCCTTTCCCAACTGCCTCTCCTCAGTTAAGTTTTAAAGCTGAGACAAAGAGAGAGAGAGGAAAGGAAAGAAAGATAGAGAGATACAACTCCTAGGGGAGGTGGGAGGGTTGTGAAGACTTATTCCTGCTGTTCCCAGAGATCACCTGTTACAGGTAAGTAACTGTGCTATCTCCAGGAACAAGCAGGAATGAGTCTTCACATATGGGGACTCCCAAGCTAAGATGCCTGGAGTCCCAGCATGTTATGGATTGGAACATGCTACACCTCATATGGCCAGGCATCCCAGGATGGTGGGAAGGAATTGAAACAGAAAGGTGCTGTAAGAGACAGCTAATCTAACATAGGACTGCAGATAAGAAGTCCCTGTGTGGATGACAATTATCATCAAATATACTGAAAATGAAATATTGCAATATGGACCTCCCCTAACAGGATTGTACAACAGTATGGAGGTTCATGGGATCTACTGGGGATCCAGTAGAGGAACCTCAAGGAGGACCTCACTGCAAAAGTAGAGGTAATAAACCTGTAGGAAAACATAATGGAGGTCAGAAATTCTGAAAGGTAAGAGGTAACCCCAGGGGTAAACTGGGGTAGTACCAAAACTGTAAGCCGTCAGGGGAAGGCTTTATGAAAAAAGCTCAAACTCTTTTGGCTACAGAGTGACTCACTGATAGGTGCAAAAAGAGGAAAAGGCTGACTGATTTGGACAAACAGGCCTAATCCTTGTGGGAAGAAGGGGTATGGAAAACCCTTATATCCCAAAAGAAAGGACAGATGCCCGAGGCGTTAGCCTCAGAATGACTGAAGATCTGCAATGTCTTTCCTAACTGATGTCAGGTAGGAAAGATACTGGAACATGGAGAGCTTCAGGGGTACCTAAAACCTTTAGGGGTATGGTAGAAAAGTAGTTAACTACCACTGGAGTAGTTGTGTGTGTAGCACCCCAAACATGCTGGGACAGCATGGTATGGGTAGAGCCCAACTGTCAGAATCATATAGAGACATATATATCTATATGAGCATAGACAGATATATAAGTATGTAAATACATATCTACCTATAATAAATATCTCGATAGATGTATATATATATATATATATGTATATATATATATATATATATATATATATATATATATAGAGAGAGAGAGAGAGAGAGAGAGAGAGAAATAGATATAGATAGACATATAAGAATATATATCTATAGTGAGATATAGAAGGGCAAAACATATACACACACAAATGATATAAGTGTCTGCAATTAGGCAGACAGAGATGTGCTTATAGAAAGTATATTCACATAGGAGATGTGAAGAGGAAAGATTCATCTAATAACAAGAAGGTGGAACCTACTTGAGAAGATATATAGAGAATCTATTCCCCCTGGTTATGATGGAAGAAAGTCAGGGGAAAAATCTCCCTGACAAAGAACAGACTAGATTGCTGCAAGAATGCTAGTCAGTGAAATAACCAGGATGGTTACGTGAAAAGCAGAGGATAATATCAGTCTGCAGGCAGCAAGTCCCGAGTCCTCCAGAACTCTGGCATGGTAAATGGACAGAAGACGCATAGGAATGAGATACCATGTTGACCTACTTGAGGGGCAAAAAGGGTATCATGTGTTCTTTAGCTAAATATGCGCTGTCCATGAAGGATTAGGATACCATGAGGACGAGCTGCAAGGAAAAAAAAAGAGCATATTCCCGGTGGGAATCCTGAGGACCAAACGAGGGAACTGAACAACTCTTTAAGCTTTCACGTAAGAGAAGGCCCATGTCCTTTGCTTTAGAAAGGAGATAGTAGGGTAGGAAGAACCCTTCCAGTCATGAGGGGCATGACTGAGGGAGCCTTTTCCAACCATCTAGGACAGCTGTTTGAGGAAATCCTAATGCTCTCTAGCAAGGGCCCATAGTGGAAAGCTTCTCTGTAGATTGCAGAGAGCATAATGCAGGAGAATTAGGAGATAGAACTGGCTGCTGGAAAAGCCAGTACCTAGGTCGACTATGCTGCCAAACCCAAGGGAATTGGAGATGGCAAGAATAGAAAACAATCAGAGAAGCCTGTAGTGATAAGATTTGCCAAGAAAGATGAATCCACTGTCTTGGAGTCATTACTGAGGCCAGAAAGAATATAGTGGAAGACAACTCTGGATGCTTGTGGGGAACAACCAGTGGTCCAATCACTAGGACTCCTGCATGGGCAGCTGCTGGTAAGACAGCAGAAAGAATCCTTCTGTTTAAAAACAGAAAGGACAGAACAGGAGTAAGAAAACTCTGGACCTGCCTGAAAGCTGCCCCAAAGCAAAAAAGAAGAAAGAAGGAGTTAACTCAGAGAGGAAAACTCCACACTGGAATAGTGACAAAACTAAAAGGGCTGAAGAGAAGCCCTCCAGTGTAATAGTACCACTCTTACAGGGGAAATGCTTGATAAGAGGGTAGAGAAAATGGAGCTGAATGGAGACTTACAATGTGGTAAGTCTGTAGAAAGGAAAAAATTCATGCTGATACAGAAAAACTATCATTTGATAGTTGTTAAACCTCTTTCCCTAGTAGGAAGAAGAGGAGAAGCTGTGACCTATAGGCATGAACATCCTAAGAGCTCGTATAACAGAGAAAAGGGATGTCTTGTGAAAAAGAGATCCATGCCTAGAGTTTAGAATGAAGCAGTGGAAGGCTTCTACTGATAAGAAGCCAACTGCAGGTTCTAAACCCCAAGAGACACAAAAAATATGTGATTAATCAGAAACCCTGCAGATGCTGGGTTTGGTGAGCCTGGTGAGAGTTTGGATTCTTCAGACCAGGGCGATGTTTCCCCTATTTAGGAACATCTATGTGATGGGCAGAAGATGAATAAAACCTTCTCCCCCTAGGGGAAGAAAGTTTGGTAGGACATTTCCTACCTACTGGGAAAGAAGAGGGCGTAGAACAGCCCTTAGAAACAGGTAAGTCAGTGAACCACTGAGTAACCTGACGTAAAGACTCCTTATTGAAGAGATTTTCTCCAGTGCAAGGAGTATTACCCAGTCTTTGTTGTGCCCATTTGTCCAAGTCTGAAGCTTGGAGCCAAGCTCTACGTCGTGCCCCTATAGCTATAGCAGAAGTCCTGCTAACAGACTCAAATGAGTCTAGGGAAGCACGAGTAAGAAACCAAGAGATATTTTGAATATGACTAAGCAGTGAGGAATAGTCTGCAGTCTTGGGTTCTGAAAGAAAGGGAGTCAAAAGATGCAATTTCTTTGTGACCTCCTCAAGAGATAGACTCATATAAAAAATATATGAGAGAATTCTTGCTGAAAGCATGGATGTCTGGAAGGTTTGACGTCCAAAGGCATCTAGTGTCTTAGACTCACGACCTGGCGGATAAGAAGAGTGCTTTTTCTTACTCTTCACCCGCCTCATTGCTGATTCCACTATAATGGAATGATGAGGAAGTTGAGTCTTTTGAAACCCTGGAGAGGGGGGCACCTGATATAGGAGATCAGTTGCTCTGGAAGGTGGGGGTACCCTTAAAGGTGCTTCCCACATTCCTAGAAGAAGATCCTGCAAGGAATGATGCAAAGGAAGCATTATGTTTTCCTTTGCTTCGGTAGAAACAGAGCCCTGTGTAGGATCATGTCCAGGGATAGAGATGGCAAGTGATCTTGCCATATCCCAGAGGAAACTTTGAAAAGAAGGATCTCCAAAGAGAACCTCCCTTGGACAGGTTAGATCTGAGGAACTAGCCTGGGCACCGAAGGATGTATCTGCACGGTGCAATATGGGATCCTTAACGGATGGACGCTGGTACTGGAGGTCAGGGACCAGCGACAGTCAGTAGCACATCGTCCATGCCAGGTATCGACTCCAAACTTGGTATAGATGGGAGCGATCCTGTTGAAAGAAGCATGGAAGGAGCTGGCCACGATGCTACAGTGGATACCGGTACCGATGTCGGAACCGAACCAGACACAGACATCGGAACAGCCATCGGTGACAGCTTAATCGGTACCGAGGCAGTCACCCTCGGCACCGAGCCTCCGGTATCGACAGGTCACGGTACCAAGGCGTATCGGAACCGCGTCTTCCAGGCTAGAGATTGATTCCAAACTCGGCATTGAGGATAATGTAGACATCGGTACCGACTTCAGTACCGTGTCTGATACCGATGGATGAAACCCAGCTGGTGGCAATCCAAACGGCATCGGAGGAACCGAGAGTTGTGGATCCGAACCATCGGAACCTGTAAACGGGGGCGCTGGTCGTGAATGTCCACAGTCTTGGCAAAGGCAAAATATTATTATGACTTGCAAAGGATTGTGGGGGTTGTAGTTCATTCATACCAGAATCAGCCGTTCACAAAATAATGAGTTGTGATGCTCGAGTGTAAGTAAAGAAAACTGATTTTATTCATGGGGTTAATTCTCCCACACAGATTTACTTGGTAACACAAAAGGACACTTGCTTCAAGTATTGTACTCAGGAAAAACAAAATATGATATAAGGTAACTGAACTTCTTAAGCAATAAATCAATAAAGACCTTGATGGGAAACAGAAAAGGTCTTTTTGATGGCTCCTGCTAATGACTTTCTTAGCAGTGCTCCAAAAGCAAAAACAAAACCCAAAAGTAACAAAAAAACTGTTCTTTATCAAGGATAACTTTCTTCTATTTACACACACAAAAAGAAGTTTCCTTCCAGAGCTCACGTGCACTTGTGCCTGGCTCAATTACCAATAATTAGCCAGCTGCAAACCCCTTTGCTGGTTCACTCTCTCTACGTGGCTCAATCCTACCCTAAAGCTTTCTTGCAGAGGCTTTTCTGGGTAGATAAAAGAACAAATTACAGTTCCTTTTGGTGGTTGTTGTATTAGTGAGAAACTACTTTAAAACAGCAGCCTAGACAGAGAGCAATCCATGTATTCATTCTGATCATTTGATATATCTCCTTCTTCCTCAAATATCATGGAATCAATATCATGGTCTGGCTCAGAGGAATTCCTTAATTGATCACTCTCAGGATAATATTTGTTTCCCTGCTGTCTTCCTGGAGAAGAGCTAGGGCATAGATCAAAGTTCATACCTGAGCTTCCTTTGCTGTTAGGTTTCCTCTCCAGGTATCCTGGCCAGTAAGTAATCCAGCTTTTATGTCCAGCCTTCCAATCAAGATCCCTGGACACTGGGTCTCTCTTCACATACCTTCTTGCACCGGTCTTAGGGCCCCTTCCAAATGCAGCCGTCTCCTTCAAAGGTGCCGTCTGGGAATTCCTGGCTCTATAACCCCACTCCTCTGGCTTCCTCCAGTCCAATGGAGTATGCTTGCCTCTGGACTCACTCCTAACACACGTACTGCTGTGGGCTCCTTCTTTAGACCTCCAAGATGTCTTTCTCTTCTTTCTGCCACGTTGCTTCTGCTGTTGTAGTCCTCTCTCTTCTTTCTCCAATGGCTTCTGCTTCTGTCTCTCCTTGTTCTCCTGGTTCTGTCTGCTCTCTCTCTCGGCCTGTTCTGTGTAGAATATCTATTACTTTTAATGTGCTTAGAGGGACACTCCACCCTAGCACAGCCCAGGTGTGCTGAATCAAGCCCTGCCCTTGGAGATGAGTGATTGGGGATTACCTCATAGCTCTCCTGATTGAACACACGTTTCCCCACTTCAGCCCTTCTAGAGGCTGTTTGAAACCTGGTGCATTCTGGGACTGGTAGTCTTTTATGAAAACATTCTGTTTTAGTATTTCTACCAGCAAAGACAGGTTGCTTGTTCAGAGCCAATTCACCTCTTTTATAGTTCCCTCCTGAACTATGATAAGCTTCCTTATCACAAACCGAGCCTTCGGTACCGACGGGAGCCGGTACCAAGGCGAGTCGGTACCCAGTCCTCCAAACTGGAGATCGATTCAAGACTCGGCATCGAAGGAAGCGAGTTTATCGATGCATGTCTGGAGGGTACCGACGTCGGAGGCAGTATCGGTGCCGGCACCGATACTGGAAAGTCAGTCTGGAACATATACACCAGTCCCGTAGGTACCGAGGGCGCCAGACGACGATCCCTGGTGAGGAGTGTTTCCAACACCAGTGCCGATGCCGGGGTATCGGTACCACTCGAAGCGGATGCCACCACCGGACACGGCTCAGGAATGTTCTGTGGGGGATGAACCCCAGGAACAACCTGAAACCCCACATAGGCTTTGGAGGCCGAAGACTCCCGCCGGGGTTTTGAAGCCAATGGGCCCTCGAGGGCAAGGCCGGAGCCGTCTACATGCTGTACATGAGACCTAACACTCGAGGGTTGGCTAGTCTTAACAGACTGTTTGTGGGTTACCTGATCCTGTGTAGAAGAAGAAATGATTGGTGCCCTGAGTTGGAAGGGAACCTCATATCGAGGGAAACTTGATGTTGAAAACTTCTTCTCACAATACTGTTGCCCGAGGGCTCCAGAGGAAAAAGGTCAGGACCCAAACAGCTTAGACCCCAGTTATGAGAGTCTAAAAATAAAGTTGTACCGCCACAGTTTGAAGATTTCTTGGAGAAAGTGGCTGGCGGTTCCATGAAGGACATGGCGAGGCCTGGAAGGCCTGAAAAACTGTAAGACACTGAGAAGAAAAAATATTCCCTAAAAGGAAAAAATTTTACAAGAAAAGAGAAAGAAAAACCAGCGGTACCGGTGGCGTCGGGGAGACAGCCGCGACCACAAGAAAACTAAAGGATTAAAAGAAGAATTTTCTGTGGTGACAGGAGGACGTCCTGCCGGCTCCGCGGAAAAACGAAAACTGAGGAGAGGCAGTTGGGAAAGGCGGGAAGGCAGCACGCAGGCATGGTGGGATGCTTCCAAAAGCTTTCTGATTGGATGCTGGGAAGCGTTCCCGCGCAGTCTCCGTCGGTACCGACGTACCCATATGTGAAGACTCATTCCTGCTTGTTCCTGGAGATCAAGTTTCAGTGCTTAACTATGCGTTGAATGAAAAAATACTTTTCCTATTTGTTTTAAACGTGCTACTTTGTAATTTCATGATATGTCCCCCCTAGTCTTTTGAAAGAGTTAGCAATCAGTACGTGTTTACCTATTCCATTCCATTCAGGATTTTAGATGCATCTATCATATCTCCCTTCAGCAGTCTTTCCTCATCTGAGTGTTGTTTCATCCTTTATCATTTTGGTTACCCTTCTCTATATTTTTTTCTAATTCCGCTATATCTTTTTTGAGATCCAACAAGTAGACCTGCAATGAACACTCAAGGTGCAGACACACCATGAAGCGATACAGAGGCATTATGACATTCTTTATTCTTTTCCTAAAAATTTCTAACATTATTGGTTTTTTTGCTACCACTGCACACTGAGCAGATTTCAACATATTGTCCACAATACAAACAATAGTCATGTTAGCTACAACTTACCTCTCCATCTTCAGTAAAGCAGATTTTTGTGTTCACTTTAAATTTTTTCTTAAGTATTTTTTTAGCATCCAATGCCCTGGTTGTTTTTTCATATTTCTTGGGTTTAGAAGATGATGATTTTTTGTCGGCATTCTGTTGAAATAAAACATGGCATGATTTCAGTATAAAGCTGACATTTGTGACCAAAACAACAAAAACATTTCAGAATGAAAAGGCAGAATACATAAAAAGATAATATTAAAGGAGAAGAAAAGGTTGACCAGGCATATGGGCCATGATGTCTCCCGTTCACCTTTTGTTTGTTTTTCTTTGATCTTGCTCTGCAAGATCTGCAGCCATCAGACATTTAATGGCACAGAAAGATTCCTCTGTAATAATGGGCAAAGATGTAACCTTTATTATTTGTCCAGTGTCAATATTAGCTGGTTCCAAACTACAGCATTTGTAATTCTTCACAATACATAAATTCAGACATTTGTGATTTCCTGAAGTGTGCCCATGTTGACCTGTTAGAATCTGGCAATGATTTTCCATTGATAATAGTACAAATTACCACTATGGTATTAATCCGGAATTATTTGCTCTGGGTGAGTACATTTGGAGCACTGATTAGTGGCATATGAACTGGTACCATTTAATGATGGTTTGATGTTTATCATACATGCTACTTTTACTCCTGGTTCAACATGTTCAATCATAATAAATAGAGTGTATAGTAAAGTAGCCAAATGAAAAAAAAAAATCAGTTATTTGAAAAATATCTACAGGTCATTCTATGAACACACATGCATAATAATCTCCAATCAATTACCCATAAGGTATTAAACAACTAATTATAATATTCTATGATCGCTATTGGAAATCGCCTTTTAAAATACTTGCAGTATTAATGCTGTCCATACAAACTTCTGCAGTATTCCATATGGAACATCTTGATTCTGCATTTTTTGGTAGTTTATTCATCATTATACAAGAACAATGGATTAGGTAAGAAAATAAGTATGAAAAAATTGCAACTATACTGTACTTTGGACATATCATGCAAACAGAGAGATTGTTAGAGAAAGACAACTTGCTTGGCAAGGTAGATGGTCAACACAGAAGAGGAAGGTCAGCAATGAGATGAATCAATACAGTAACAGCAGCTATGGGTGCCACTCTAACAACAATGAACCACCTGACTAAAGATCAAACACAGTTTAGGTTAACTATCCAGAGGGTCACCATGAGTTGACACAGACTCGATGGCACTTAACATCATGCTGATCTACAACTAAACAGAGTTGTTTAACAGTTCACTTTGCTTACTGAAAAAGTCTTCTTTTAAACATTCCCCATAGTCCTACTCCCATAGCAGTACCCCATAGTCCTTACAAACATGGCAGTTCCAATTAGACCGGATCAGCGGCACAGAGGGCAGAGCACGTGTGCTCCTCCCGCATCTCCTCTAACCCAATCCGGGCCTGATTCCAGCTTTAAAAGCAGCTGCACGCTGCCGGGAGTCCCTCTGCAACTTTAACTCTCCACCGGATCAGCGGCACAGAGGGCAGAGCACGTGTGCTCCTCCCGCATCTCCTCTAACCCAATCCGGGCCTGATTCCAACTTTAAAAGCAGCTGCACGACAAGGCGTGCCCGCGCCGTGCGGGCCCGCGCCTGAGGGCCTCGCCAGAGGGCCCTTTGGCACGGCCCTTAGGCAGAGGCCTACTTAAAAACGCCCGATCAACATCCGACGGACCCTCCGATAGTCAAACCTCTCAAATACTAAGCAGCTGGAGTTCCCCTCGGGTTGAGCTCGCGATCAACACTTACAGCAAAGCAGCGTCAGTGATACTCAAGTATCTAGCAGCCTAAGTTCTTCGAGCACGGAGAGTACACGCTGCAGCAACACCACAAAAGACCCAGAGCACAGCAAGTATAACTGTTCTGTTGACAATAATCTGCTCTCTCATACTCTACTGCTAATAACCAACACACTGCAGAACTATACTGTTGATAGTAATCAAACAGCACGAAGAACTTATTACCAACTACTACAATACTGTTGTCAGTACTATTTAACCTCTTACACACTATTATACTGTTACCTACATGATTATACTGTTGTCAGTACTATTTAACCTCTTACACACTATTATACTGTTATCTGCATTATTATACTGTTGTCAGTACTATTTAACCTCTTACACACTATTATACTGTTATCTGCATTATTATACTGTTGTCAGTACTACCCAACCTCTTACACACTATTATACTGTTATCTGCATTATTATACTGTTGTCAGTACTATTTAACCTCTTACACACTATTATACTGTTATCTGCATTATTATACTGTTGTCAGTACTACCTAACCTCTCACACACTATTATACTGCTATCTGCAAATCAAGCTTTATACTGTTGTCAGTACTATTTAGCACATTGTACTACCGCTGTCTGTATTCCTCTATACTGTTGCCAATAACAATTAACCACTTGCACTGTCACTAGTAGTAGTTGCTGGTCATTGCACTGCTGCAAGTCATTGCACTGTTACCCATTTAAACTCAATATGTATAAGGTCCTGTTATCACTCACTACCCTGCTTACACTTGAGCTCCCCTGCGTTACAAACGCCCTCAACCATAACTCCAGCTACATACCAATACTACATTCATTTGGAAGGAGATGGTACGAATTCCCTCACAACACAACAGCAAAACGCAACCACACATCTCACTCCCATCTACTTAGCATTCCCCTTCAAGTCCTCAACAAAACGCAAGCTGAGAAGCTCCATCGCCAACGCCTCCTAAAATGTGCATTGATAAATGCCAGATCCATACGATCAAAATGGCCTGCAACCATGGACTTGATTCCTCAATACAATCTCGACATTCTGATGGTCACGGAATCATGGTTATCAGATTGTGACAACATCCTCCTGAATCAGATGCTGCCTACAGGATTTGACCTCTACACATGCCACAGGTCCACTCAAAAAGGAGGCGGAACACTAATCCTCGCCAAAACAGACCTCAATTTCAAGCTATGCAATTCCTCCAGCTCAACCCACCTCGACTCCCTCTCTATATCTAATGAGCTATGCTCAATCAACCTGCTTTATCGAGCACCCTCCCCATCACCGGACGACCTTCCAACAATAATTGAACTCGCGTGCGCAACATCCACCTCACGCTCTCCAAATTGGGTAGTTGGAGATTTTAACCTCCCATCTCTCCATGACAGCCACTCAGAAGCATTTCTAGACGCACTAAAGGATCTAGGCTACAAACAATACGTTGACTCTCCCACCCACACTAAAGGAGGTAAACTAGACCTCATTTTCGCACCTCATTTCAACACCTTATCACAACAAGCCCTTGAACTGTCAGTTATACCAGTGCCATGGTCCGATCACAACCTTATTCGATTCAATATACCCACCTATACCTCTCACGTGAGCCAAAGACCATCTAACTCACCTGGAACCCACTCGGCCCGTTTTCAACCTCTCAACCGCGACAAGGTCCTAGAGAACCTTCAACCTCTCTTGACTAACACCTCCCTCAACTTAGATGACCTAATATCCAAATGGAACGAGAACCTCAGAGCCGCCTCATGTCCATTGCACAAGGATAAGAAAATAAGAAAGCGAGAACATGCGCCTTGGTTCTCTACTGACCTGCGTACATCTCTCATCCATCTACGCAAACTTGAAAGACAGTGGCGTCGAACCCACTCTCCAGAGGCACTTGAAACATATAACTCACACTTAACTACCCACCGTGAGAAGGTAACACTGAGTAAGAAGCTCTACCACACAAACCTATTGAAACGCGCCATCAATAAACCTCATGCACTATTCAAGTTAGTAAAATCCATAACAAGAGAACCAGTTTCAGATCAACCTGCAATGCCGCAGCCACAGGACTACGCAAATTACCTGCAATCAAAAATGATTACAGCCAACACGAGCATAAATACCAACAACCCATCTGTATCACCTAAGCCATCTCAAATAACTCCATTTTGCAACTTCAATACTATATCAACTAGTGAAATTGAGAAAATTATCGCCTCCATCAATCCTAGCACAGCACCCAATGACCCATGTCCAGCCAGCTGGATCAAAGATTTGCGCCATGATCTAAGCCAAATCCTGTACCTGATACTGAACCAGTCCTTCCTAACAGGCTCATTCCCCCAAAGTCTGAAACACACCTCTATCAAGCCCCTACTCAAAAACAGTAAGCTCGATCCATCCAAAGTTGAATCATTTAGGCCAATCTCGAGCATCCCCCAGCTTGCAAAAATTATCGAGAAAGCTGCCCAACAACAGCTCCAGCATCATATTGACACGGAAGCACCACTGGACAAATCACAACATGGATTCAGAGAAGCACATGGAGTTGACACAATCCTTACAACCTTATTCAATGATCTTATCACAGGAATAAACAGCATCAAACAAGGATTTGTACTCATATTTTTAGACATTTCCGCCGCCTTTGATTCTGTGAACCACAACATACTGCTGCAACGTCTGAGAGAGAAGGGGATTCAAAGCACAGCACTGGAATGGTGTAGATCCTACCTTTCCAATAGGTGGCAACAAGTTAAAACGGGCCAGGAATCATCAGAGCCATTCCTACAGTCTCAAGGTGTACCTCAAGGATCTTCACTATCGGCATTAATGTTCAATATATATGCAGCCGATATGTGAATTGATCCGATCCTTCAATGTGCAATGCCTGGCATACGCAGATGACATCCTCATATACATGCCGTTTAAAACTGACCAACCAGTGTTTACACCAATAATCAACTGTTTCGGTGCAATAGCTGAATGGCTGCTGACACAAAACTTAAGAATAAATCATAGCAAAACTGATGTACTATTTGTCACAAGGAATCGCAAGTTCATACCTCCTCCGTCACTGCTGGTCAATAACATAGAACTGACGTCCAAACCCACAATCCGATACCTCGGCATCACATTGGATCAACACCTGGATATGACAATGCATGTGAAGAATGTGACAAAGAGGATATATCATAAGATCAGAACGCTACGCCACCTCCGCCCACTACTTGACTATACTGATTACCGATCAACCTTCCAGGCACTAGTCCTCCCACATCTAGATTTTGCGAATATCATCCTCCACGGGCTCTCTCAATCAACCTTAAATCCACTTCGTCTGGCTATGAATGCAGCTGCAAGAGTCCTCTCTGGGTCACCAAGATCTGCTCACATAACGCCTATCATGAAAGACCTACACTGGCTACCTCTACAAGCCAGACTCTCATATAAGTCACTAGTCCTGACCTTCAAGGCCATGAATAACTACCCACCGACACCAATTAGCAAACTAATCCATAACACCCTCGAAAATAGAAACAGAAGGACCACTGCTATGAATACCTTAATAGTTCCCAAGATGATGACATCATGTACCAAAGCTACATCGAACAGAGCTTTCTCAATATTTGCACCCCTGAATTGGAATTTACTTCCCCATGAAATCCGTTGCATCAAAAACCTATTACAATTCCGAAAAGCCGTGAAGCATCACTTATTCACAAAATACTACCCAGACGTGACCTCGGACACTCACACTACCAACAGACCTCCAACTTACACTAAACACCTTAATACCTTAATACAACCAGAAAAAGGTTAAACTCCACGATAGTTCACTTCCCCACTGTTGATCTGTGCCTCCTACATGAATACACATACAATTTCCACTCGAATTTACATATTTATATAGTAAAAGCATATATATAGTATAATGTTGACTGTACATAGTTATCCCTGTTACTCCATGTTATATATTCCTGTGTTCTCTGTAAACTCAATGTTACCTGTTTGCATTGCAGTATATTTGTTCGATGTACACCGCGCTGATTTTAATAGCGCGGTATAGAAGAGATGTTAAATAAATAAATAAATAAATAAATAAATTAATGGCTAGATTTACCGAAAGAAGCTACTGTGTTACCACACACTAGCATGTATTGTGTGTTATTTACTATGGGCTCCATTTTATGTAAAGCATAATTAACTTACCTGTAACAAGTGTTCTCTGGGAACAGCAGGAATCAGTCCTCACATATGGTTGACGTCGGTGCCGACAGAGCCTGTGCGGAGCATTTCCACAGCTTTCAAGGAAAGCCTTTGGGGCATGCTACCACGCATGTGTGGTCCCATTCCAGCCCAAGGGTGCCATCTTGCTCAGTCAGATGACATAACCAAAAATAATTAAATTACTCTATTAACAACAGCACCCTTCCTCCTCCCCTGGGAGTTGCCTCCCTACCTTGTGTTAGTTTTTATTGCTGTCCTAGCTATGTCATCTGACTGTACAGAATAGTCTCAGGTCAATTCACAGAGTAATAAAAAGTGACCAAAAATAATGAAATTACTCTATTAACAACAGCACCTAATAAAGGGAAACATAGAATTGTGGGAGTAATGCAAAAATTCACAATCTTTCAAATAATGGCTCAGGGACGTCTCAGACCAACCAGCTTAAAACAGAGACACAAATGTGTCTAAGAGCGCCGCAATAGCATCAAGGACTTAGAGACAGGTACCCCAATCACTGACTGTGTTGAGTCCACCTGGAGATATAGATCGTAATGTAAAAATCCACCATTGTTCACGATATGATAAAAATTCATCCTGCGATTTTCCATGCGCACCTTTCAAAACCTCTTCAATGCAGAAACACTGTAAACTTTCAAAAGTATGTCCCTGCAATTTACAATGATGAACGATCGGTGCAGTCAATATTCCATGTTTCAGGCGACTTTTATGTTCTTGTATTCTGATCTTTAAGGACCGAGTCGTTTTCCCAATGTATAAAAGATTGCAGGAACAACGAATGGCATATACAGCATAACGAGTTGCACAAGAGGTGTTCCCTTTCAACAGATACGTATGTCCATTATAGATGAAATGGTCCGTCTCCCAAGTGATGGCACAGTGCCTGTCTCTAAGTTATTTCATCTATTTTTGAGATGTTAATACTGGTCTGAATGTCAGGCCATTCATATAGGGATACGATATCTGGGTTCGTTAATGATCTACATTTTTACATTAGTAATGCATCATTAGGTTTAGTTGGGAACTTTTTAAATAAACAAAATATATAAAATAATTAAAAACTTTTTTAATTTTAATTTGGGCTCTAGTTGCGGGTCTCAGCTTTAACGTAGCCAGTGACGTCATGATTATCCTTTAAATAGTGCTCTCTGCTTCAAGTCCGCATGCGCGGCGTTTTTCTGAGCACTGATACTATACGAGTTATGCTTCTTGTTTTAAAACGTGGGCAGCAACAGTTTACTATTTCAGGTATGATATTTAGCTGGGACTATAAGAGAAGTCACATTTGATTTTTTGCACCAATATGAGGAATTACTATTGTAGCAGTGATTTTTTAATGATATTTTTTTACTTAACTTTTGTCTTTTTCAGTTGTAAATCCCCCTGAAGAAACTCAGTCTTACTGAGTGAAACGCATTGTATGGCGCTGAAATAACTGGCGTTGGGGTATCTGAAGTTAAGTACTGTTATTAAGTACTATTGCTATTTTGCTATTTTGCACTGTTTTTGACACATTTTGTGGGAGTATTAAACAAGATAATTTTAAGGCCGGTGGACAGTCCTTGATGCTATTGCGGCGCTCTTAGACACATTTGTGTCTCTGTTTTAAGCCGGTTGGTCTGAGACGCCCCTGAGCCATTATTTGAAAGATTGTGAATTTTTACATTACTCCCACAATTCTATGTTTCCCTTTATTAGGTGCTGTTGTTAATAGAGTAATTTCATTATTTTTGGTCACTTTTTATTACTCTGTGAATTGACCTGAGACTATTCTGTACAGTCAGATGACATAGCTAGGACAGCAATAAAAACTAACACAAGGTAGGGAGGCAACTCCCAGGGGAGGAGGAAGGGTTGTGAGGACTGATTCCTGCTGTTCCCGGAGAACACCTGTTATAGGTGAGTAACTACACTTTTTTCAGGAACAAGCAGGAAGTCAGTCCTCACATATAGGACTCCCTAGCTGCAGGGCGCCAAGAACCAAACCAAGACAGAACCAGCAGTGATCAATCAGGTAGTCATGAGTTGCAGAAGGCGAGTTCCCAATGAGAGAGTCTGCAAGACTCAAGTGTCCAGCGACATAATAACTCCAGTAGCCTGAACGCAGAAGGGTCGGAGGGCAGGAGTTGGCTACACCCCGAGAATATTACAGAGTACTGCCTGGCCAAAGGCACTGTCCCTGCGGGAATCAATCTCCAGGCAGTAGTGAGCAGTGAACGTATGAAGACCATATGGTGCCCTTGCAAATCTCCATCACCGGCACTGAGTGGAAGTTGGCCACAGATGTGGCCATCGCCCTCACATGATGCGCAGTGATCCGGTGCTCAAGGGAGAGGCCAGCCCGTTCATAGGCGAGGACAATACAGTCCACCACCCAAGCGGACAGAGTTTGCTTAGTGACAGGGAGACCCAGTCTACTGAGTTCATAAGACACAAAAAGTTGAGAAGCTTTCCGATGGGCCTAAGTTCGTAGCAAGTAGAAGGACAGGGCCCGCTTGCAATCTAGCGTATGAAGTATTAGTTCCTTCCTGCCGGCATGAGGCCACAGAAAGGAAGTGGGGAGGACTACCGCTTGGTTGAGGTGGAAAAGAGACACCAACTTCAGGAGGAATTTGGGGTGTGTGCGGAACACCACCCTGTTCTTATAGAACCTCGTATATGGTGGATCCGCCACCAGGGCCTGGAGTTCACTCACCCATCAAGCAAACATGAGGGCCACCAGGAAGGCCACTTTCCAAGACAGGTATCTCAGGTGGCAAGTGGCTAGGGGCTCGAATGGCGGTTTAGTGCGCTGGGAGAGCACCAGGTTGAGGTCCCACTCCACTGCCGGAGGGCGAGCTTGGATAACAGGAGGCCCCGGAGGAACCTAGAGACCAGGGGCTGGCTAGAGAGGTTTTCGCTCGATAGGGTGGTGGTGCGCGGCTATGGCACTCACAAGCACCCTCACCGAGTTGGATTTCAGCTTGTTGTGCAATAGTTGCAGTAGGTACTGAAGAACCAGTTGCACATGACAGAAGAAGGGATTCTCCTCCTTCTCCGCACACCAGACGGAGAACCTTTTCCACTTAAAGGCGTAGGCCCATCTGGTGATGGGTTTTCGAGAGGCCAGTAGGATCTCCTCGACTTCCTCTGGAAAGTTGAAAGGAGCCAGGGCTACCCTTTCAACAGCCACACCATTAGCATTAGCGATCCCAGGTTGGGGTGCAGAAGGAAGCCCTCCTCCTGGTACAGGAGGTCCAGGGCCCAGTCCAGTGGGACTGGGAGTGCCACCGAAAGGGACAGCAGCAGAGGGAACTAGGGTTGCCTGAGACATCTGGGTGCGATCAGTAATACAGACGCCCCCTCGCTCTGGACCTTGAAGAGGGTCTTGGCGACCAGGTGGGGGGTCAGTGGGAACGCACAGAGTAGGCCCTCTGACCCCCAAATTAGGAAAGTGTCTGCTGCCACTCTCCCCGGGTGCGGCTGGTGCAAACAGAAGCACGGTAGCTGTGCACTGTTCAGGAAGGCAGAAAGGTCTATCACAGGCCTACCCCAGCGGTGAAAGAGTTACTTGCATCAAGGGTATTGAGGGCTCTAGCATCCCTGCCAGGGGGGGACAGAAGAGTAAGTCTTCTGGTTTTTGAGTTTTTGCATGGTTGACTCGACAACCATGGAGTTATGTGGGAGTTGGGGTTGTGGAACATCAGCCCCTTCTTGACAGGGTATATAGCATAAAGGCATCAGCTGACACAGATGCTGGGGTCTCCCACATCCACAGCAGTAGCCGCTCAAGAATCATCTGCACCAGCACCAGTTCTTCAGTGCATGGGTCCTCCTCCACCTCTGTTTGCACCGAGAAGGCTCTAGCCATATCCCTGAAAAGTCCTGGAAGGCCACGTCCTCCGGAGGAGAATGGTGCCAGGGCACCGGGGGAGACAGGGGGGAAGTCTCGGTGCCGTCTGGTTTCCAGGGAGGCCTCATCGTCGGTTTCCCACTTGGAGTCAAGGAAGGACGATGAGTCTGAGGCCCTGTGACTCCTTGGCTCTAGGCCCACGCTGAAGGGCCGGGTTCTCCCGAGGACCTGAGGTCCGAGACTCAGAAACTGGCCGGGGAGCACTAGATGCCCGAGAAATGGGACCGGGACCTCAACCGGGGCAAAGGACATACCCGAGGCTGGTGGTGCTCGAAGCTCGGCTCAACGACCGGGAACTCCCCTGCAGTTGAGGGCCCGCTCGTCAGGGCAAATGATGCGGACGAACCTGCCATCATTGCCTGCTTCATGGCCAGGATAGCAGTGATGTTCTACTCCATGGCTGCCATTCTGGATTCCAAGCCAGAAGGCTCCACAGCTTTCGGCATGGCACAGAGGATCTCAAGCCCTGTGCCAGCACGCTCGCGAGTGCATCCTCCACGAGGACTAAGGTCTCAAGGACCCTTGCATGGTCTCCGCTGGCTGAGGCATCCTTCCTGAGGACCTTGGTGGGACATTTCTTGGAGTCGCCCAAGTCCCTCTAGGTGGTCTTAGAGGGTTTCTCTGGTAGAGTCTTGACAGACTTAGAAGATTTTTTTTTCTTTTCCCACTCTGGGTCCGAGGTCTTTTCGGAGGAGCCACCACCGCAGGACTCCGAGGACGCTCGGCCCTCTCAGAAAGTGCTGGGCTTAGAGTTTGGCATCGGGGAGACCGGTGCTGAGTCAGACCTGGGGAACAGTTTCTCCTGCAACTCTGACCTCTTTTTATTGATTTTAGGCGTCATGGCCTGGGACAGGTCGCAGGAGATGCTATCATGGTCTGGGGTCCCAGGAGCTTAGGGAGCAGTCATGGGTGTCTGTTACTGACATGGTATGATTGCAGTGGTCACATTTTTTGAACCCCCCCGGGGGACATGGTGGGGAAATATCGAGCCAGGGTTGGCGACCTCTGGTCAAAAAAAGGCGTGAATGCCAGTCGAGGCAAGCCTCGATCAAAAAATAGGGGAAAGGAGCAAAGAACAGCGCTGGGCCCGGCACAGGCTCAAGGTGGGAAGAGGAATCAGTATGAAAACCAGGAACAGTTAATTTTTAAGGATATAAAAAGGATTTTTTCCAGGGAAACTGGACTGGCATCCATTGGACTCCACGGAAAAAGGAGATTGAGCAAGATGGCACCCTTGGGTGGGAAGGGGACCACACATGGGTACCATGTCCCAAAAGTTTTCCAAGAAAGCTGGGGAAATGCTCAGTGCGGTCTCCATTGGCACCGACATCACCCATATGTGAGGACTGACTTCCTGCTTGTTCCTGGAGAATAAGGCTTATTTCCTAACAATGTTTGTTAGCATATGCTTAGTTTAATAAATATAGCCCTAAATCATGGCTCGACAAATCCCAGGGTATCATGGTGGCTAGAAATTGCAGCGTGGTGCCCAGGATTTCATGCCACCCAAGGTTTTGGTGTGTAACAATGCTGCAGTGAAACTGGCATGCTGCTAACTTTACCTCTGTGATCAGCTCTCTCCAAGCAGCTTGGGTTTTGCAGTGGGCAAAGTTCAGACTAATCTCGTGGTTATAAGTTTCACAAGATCTACCTGAACTTCCTTCACCGAGTGGTTGAAATTGCATAGAGAAAGCCAATCGCAGTGGGAAAGTTAGGAAAGTTCTCAGCATGCCATTTTCACTGAGGATCTAAAGAGGAAGCTGACAGGAATGCTGAGTGAGAGAGACTGGCTGGGGTGGGGCTGAGAGAGAGAGACTAGATGGAGGCTGGAGGGGGGGCAGGCTATGAGAGACAGATAGAGAGATTGGGTGAAGGCAAGGGGCGAGGGGCTATGGAGAGAGAGAGACTTGATGAAGGCATAGTGTGGGTGGTTATAAGAGACACTTTCTTTGCTTCATGTATTACTAGGCCACGGTGATACTTGAAGCAAAAAAAAAAGTTGCTGCATTGGGTGTGACTATTAAGGACCATCAATAAGCTGCCAACAGTGTGTTCATTAGGCACAGTGGGAGGGGCAGGAGGAGAAGGGTCACTGTCTTCGGTTGGCACTATGTGATGGCACATTAAGGGCCTGATTAATTAAACTTTCTCTTCCTGCAGAAAACGGGAAAACAGTACATCAGGACCTAAAAAAAGTGCCGTGATGCACCCTTTTTGGAGGGGAGGGGGTGGCACTGCAACCTAGGTCTTGGTAACTAGTTCCTAAATTTTTTAACCAGATTTTGAGAAAATTTGTTAAAGCTTGCCCTAAATTAAGCAATGAAATAAGATTCCACTTAGGAAAACAAGAGCCCAGTTGTGAAGGAACCAGCTGCTCCAGAAGCACACATTTGTTTCTGCTAGAAATTTTATCTCCTTAACATGTCCTGATGTGACACTGAGCCAGTCAGTATTGGGGTAACTGAAACCAGCTGCTCCATGAAGCAATCATTTATTTCAATTAGGAATTTAACCTCTGCAGCACATCCTGACATTATATTTATCCAATCAGTATTGGGATAATTAAAATTGCCCATGATTGGGTTGCCAAATGTATTAGCTTCTCTAATTTCTGTTACTATTTCATCATCTGTCTGGTCATTCTGGCCATTGAGATAGTAGTATATCCCACCACTATTCTCTTTCCCTTCAGGCATGGAACTTCTATCCATAAGGATTCCATTTTTGCATTCTGTTTCTTGTAGAACAATTATGCTGTTTCATGCAATGCTCTCTAACACACACTGCAACTTCTCCACAAATTTGATCTACCTTATCATTACAATAAAATGTATATCCTGGTATCTGTGTCCCTCTGACTATCCTCCTTCCACCTGATTTCTGAGATATCTACATCTTCATTCAATGCTATATATTCTCTTATGTTATTTTTTAGGCTTCTAGCATTTGTATACAAACATTTCCAAGTATGTTTTTTCTGTTTATATTTATATCCATAGCAGTTGACAAGGATATTTTCCAATCTTTCAATTCAGCTCTTCATTTGAGGGCATCTGGGCTACCTTTGTTTTTACTGCAACCTTTCTAGCAGGATCTCATGCCTTCCCTGGTTATGACAGTATCATTCAAAAGAGACTTCACGCAACCACCTGAAGCTCTGTCTTATCACGCTACTCAGCCGGATGCCTGCAGCCTGCATTGGCCACTGCCGTCCTTTGGACTTTGTGCCATTCCGAAGACGACTTCTCAGACCCAGCCATATCCGTGTAGCATCGGGACATGTCATGGGCATTCCGGGGTGTTCTGTAAGCAGCACACATCGCTAACTGGGCAGCAATAGTATTGCACTGCTGCCTGATTAGCGAACCACCAGTAAAGACAAGCGCAGCAAAAGCTGGCCTATCTTTATCCTTGGGTGCTAACCGGGCAGTGGCTCAATATCACCGCTGCCCAGTTACTTCTGCGGTGGTGGTGGCTGTGTGGCAAATTCGGATATTTATTGCTGGGGCTGGATATAGACCCAGCATTGAATATTCAGGTTAGCTCTTCAGTGCCGGTGGCTAGCCGCTGTAATTGTGCTAGCTGCCGGTGCTGAATATCAGGACCTACATGCTTATTTAAGGATTTATAGCAGCAAATAAGCTATATAGAGTATACATTGATAAATATTTTTTTACTCCAGCAAGATAAGAATGGGTATTTCCTTGAAACCATCCAATGTATTATATGTGTAACCAGCTCCCTGGGCACCTTTCTTCATTGGACAACCCAAGGGCTACAATGTGAAAAGGGAGACCATACTTCTTACCTTCTGGGTTCTGAGTGGCAGTGGAAGACAAATTACAAGGCCCTATTCTTGTGGGATATCCATTCCAGGTTTTGGTTTGTGTGTATACATATGCGCAAAAAAAAAAAAAAAAAAAATATATATATGTATACACACACACACACACACAGTCAAAACCTAGACTGCATGATTAAAGAACAGAATAACTGGATGATTAGAGAGCAGACAAAAAAGCTTTGATCTTCACAGACAAAAAAAAAATAAAAAAGGGCTAAATTTAGGTAGGCACTTAGAAATCTTTTCTTTTCTTCTCTTTGTCTTAGACTCTTGTCCACTACTTCCATTCAAGGCACTTCCTTTGTCCACTTGCCACAAATCTTCCTCTTTTTCAGACCAGGTTTTCAGAAGTGTTACTCCATATCTCATATTCCAGGGATATCTTTTCTCCAGGCTCCTCCATTCCCTTTCAAAGACCTGTCACCTTACTTTGTCTCTCACCCTCTCCATAGCTGTCCTTGCCTTTCTCCCCTTTCCCTGCATCCATTGTCTTGCCTCTCTCTTATCCCTGTCTTAACAACACTAGTGACAGGGGTATTATATCCTAGAGTGTGTAAAATAAATAATCCAACAATCTACACTCCAAATATATCTCCGGTCTTGTTTAAGAAATTAATCTTCCACTTCGAGTTAGTGCTGCAGCATGTGTCTATACACTCTTATACCAAATATACAGGTCTCAGCTCAAAGGGAAACATGGCCAAAAAATGACCGATAGTCTTCCCATAATAACATCAATGACCTGATTCATACATTTAAAGTGACTCAGTGCATAGATCCCATTTCTTTTGCCCACACGAAGCTACTTCTCCAACTTCACTTGATCCTCTTTTCTCTTAATCATTTAAAAATCTTAATGTCCAAAATTTATAGTTAAATCGATGTGGTTAAATCAGAGTGGCTAAAGCTCTAATGTAATACAAGTTTGCAACTCTTTCAAACAACAATTTCCAATTTTATATGGTGCAAACTTGTTGATCACCCTTGGGTGATCACCCTAGGGTGATCAACAAGTTTGCACCATATAAAATTGGAAATTGTTGTTAGAAAGAGTTGCAAACTTGTATTACATTAGAGCTTTAGCCACTCTGATTTAACCACATCGATTTAACTATAAATTTTGGACATTAAGATTTTTAAATGATTAAGAGAAAAGAGGATCAAGTGAAGTTGGAGAAGTAGCTTCGTGTGGGCAAAAGAAATGGGATCTATGCACTGAGTCACTTTAAATGTATGAATCAGGTCATTGATGTTATTATGGGAAGACTATCGGTCATTTTTTGGCCATGTTTCCCTTTGAGCTGAGACCTGTATATTTGGTATAAGAGTGTATAGACACATGCTGCAGCACTAACTCGAAGTGGAAGATTAATCTCTCTTATCCCTAGCATCCATTCTCCAACTCTTCCCACCTATCTTATTCTCTTCTTCCCCACATCCACCCATCTTCATCCTTCTCCAGTATTCATTTGCCATGCCTTTCCTTCTTATCCCTAGCGTTTTATTCTCTGCCTCTTCATGTTTTCATTTCCTTGCTATACCTTTGTTTCTCTCTTCCCCAAAAGTATCTGTTGTGCTCTTCCTTCTCACTTTTGAACCATCAGACCCCTTTTTCCACCCCTGTACCCCACATTTGTCAGTGTCAGCTTCTCCAATCCTCAGCCCCCAGCCTCCTTCTTTAGGGTCCAGCATCAAACTCCACCTGGCCTTATTATCAGCCCTCAGCCCATTCTCCCAGCCCCCACCTCTGTGTAAGCTCCCAGCCCCATCTCCCAATCCCAGCATTAGACCCTTCTCCCAACATGATGGTCTCTTCTCCTACCACCACTCAAAATCTGCCAGCATCCCCTCCTTTCTCTTTTTCCTTCCTGTCCAGCATCTCCCTCTTCTTTCTCTCAGCCCTCATCCAGCATCTTGCCTTTCTTTCTTCTCTCTCTTCTAAGATGTTCATCTCCTCTATGTTTCCTTGTTTCTCCTCCCCCATTTTCAACATCTTCTCTCTTCCCCCTCCCCCAACCAATGTGGTAGTGCATCTCCCCTCTCTATTCCCTCCCTCCCAGTGGTCCAATATCTCCCCTTTTCATCTCCCATGTAACCCAACATCTCCTCTCTCTTTCCTCTCCTCCTCCCAAGATCCAGTATATCCCTTTTCTCTTCCCTACCCCCCATGTGATCTAGTATCTTCCCCCTCTCACTTTCCTCCACTTTTCTCACTTGCTTCAAAAAATTGGTCAGTTTATAAGGTGCCACATGTCTGTCATTTTTGTCCCAATAGCTTATTTATTGAAAGCCTTTTCTATACCGCGCTCTTTAAAATCAGCTCGGATTACAAACAGCAGATTTGTACAGTGCAGGCAGCGCCCGTACTGTACTTACAGAGAACAGGTTTTGCAACTTGGATTAACTGGAGAAACTATGTACAGGCTACACAGTACCTTGGCTACTCATTTAAGTAACTATATACAGGCTATGCGGTGACTATCTATATGTGCATACCAGGGTGACTGGTTGTGCTAATGAACAGGGCTGGGACTGTGTGTTGTGGGTGTTTTGGAGCGGCTGTCTTGGTGGTTGCGTATGGCTGGATGTTGTGTGTCCTCGTTTGAGAGTAGTGCTGGAGGAAAAGGTGGTGCTTCAGAGCCTTCCTGAATAAGGTGAGGTCAGTGATGGCCCGGATGTCGGGCAGGAGGGCATTCCAACATGTGGGTGCATAGTACACGAAGGCTCTATATTTCTTGTTGCTTGAGAGCACTTTGTGATTTTGTTAGGGATACTCAGTGTGTTGGCAGCGACAGACCTTCTGACTGTATTTGCAGGAGTGGGGAGGATGAGGTCCGTGATGGAGGAGGAGGTGAGGCTGTTGATGGCCTTGAAAGATAGAAGTAGAATTTTGAAGGTGAGTCTGCAGTGGACCGGCAGTCAATGGAGGTGTTTCAGGATTGGGGTTATATGGTCTCTCCTGGCGGCTCCATGTAGTATTCTGGCGGCTGCATTCACTGCAAGCTGAAGTGGGTTCAGCATATTTTTTGGGAGTCCCTGTAGGATTGAGTTGGCATAGTCAAAGTGGGGGATTACCAAGGCTTGGTAGATTGACCGGAAGTCGTCTGGCTCCAGTAAAAGTCGTAGATTCCGGATTGTCCGTATTTTGTGGTATATTGCCTTGACAGTGTTGTGTATGTGGGCTTTCATGTCCAACCGTTGGTCTAGTGTGACCCCTAGGTAACTAATTGTGGGCTTACTTTGGAGCTCGGCGCATCTTACTTTTAGTGATGCAGGAGGGGTGAAAGCTTGGTTCCTGGTGATGAATAGCGCCTCAGTTTTCTTGCAATTTATCCTGAGGTTTTGTGTGTGTGGAGCCAGTCGGCGACAGCGTCGAAGCAGGTGGTTAGTGGAGAGAAGACCACCTGGTCGGTTGAGAAAGGCATGTAGAGTAGCACATCATCAGCGTATACGAGGCATGAGATGTCGAAGGAGTGGATGAGTGTGCAGATGGGCTGCATATATATGTAGAAGAACAGTGCCGAGAGAGAGGAGCCCTGTGGTATGCCCTGTTTTTGTTGGAATGGTTTGGAGGTCGTGGGGCCATTCCGTACATGTTGCCATTTGTCTGATAGGTATGATTTACACCAGCTTAAGGCTGTGTTCTGGATCCCTTTCTCTGTGAGGCGCCCTAGGAGGAGTTCATGGTCGACAGAGTCGAATGCTGCGGCAATGTCCAGGAAGATTAGGGCGTATCCTCGCCTGCTGCTATCCAGTTCAGTGATGAATATGCTAAAGAGAGTGGTCAGGAGCATCTCAACTCCGTGCGATTCCCTGAATCCGTGTTGGCATGGGTCGAGGGGAGCGGTGGTCTCGATATGGTGTTGGATTTGCTGTTGGATGACTTTTTCAATTATTTTGGCCATTAGTGGGATGCTTGAGATTGGCCTGTAAGAGTCCGCCTTCGGGGGGGGGGTCAAGCTTGCTGTTTTTTTTTTTTTTAGAAGTGGCCTAATGGATGTCTGCTTCAGGCTTCGTGGGAAAGAGCCCGTTGCAAAGGATAGACCCATGAGTTTGGCCAGGAATGGGCTGAATTCTTTGCACAATGACTTTATCCAGAACGCTGGGCAGGGATCATTTGGAGCTGTAGTGGTGTTAATGGCGGTGATGGTGTCTTCGATGCTTTTCATTGATGGTGCTGAGAAGGTGGATAGAGGCGTTGGGTGGCGTGGTCCGTTCACAGATTTGGGTGTAGTTTTGTCAGTCTGGATTGTTTTTGACTGTAGGTAGTCCGCGAATTCCTGTGGCTGTGGCATGCATAGTTGGGTGGGGGAAGGTTCGTTTGTGAGGGTCCTCACCAGGTTGAATAAGTCCCACGGTCTGTTCAGGGAGCGCTGCAGAATTTCTGCATGGTATTGTTTCATTCTCTCCGTGACTGCCGCACGGTGTTTCTTCAGGTGGGAGGTGTAAGTGCCCAGGTCTTCAGTGGAGCGTGAATGTTGCCATCTTCTCTCAAGCCTCCGAGGTGACGGAGTAATGTTCGTAGCTTGGGAGAGTACCACGGAGCAGTCTTTCTTCTCTTTGGTGGTATGTCCACAATTGGTCAGTGGGCAATGGCGCTGAGACTATTGTTCCAGGTGGAGAGCATTTCCTCAAGGCTAGACTCTGTGAGGTCGAAAAGTGGTAGAGTTTTGCTGAGTATTTCTTCCTTGTCGAAGGGCCGGAATTGTGCTTTTGGTGTTGGGCAGGCATCGGGTGTGGTCCGTTTGTTAGTATGATCTAGATGTGTGGGCACCTGGAATCTTTGTAGGCTGTGGTCAGACCATGGGACTGACGTGACTGATAGGGCAAGCGTATGGTTTGGGCCTGTGGCTGGCCATGGGGCAAAGATCAGGTCCAGTTTGTTTTCTTTTGAGTGAGTGGGCGAGTTGAGTACTTGGTCGTAGCCCAGCTCATTAAGCGCATCGAGGAAGGCACTGGAGTGAGCGTCTGTGAGGGCAGGCAGGTTGAAATCGCCCATGATCCAGTTTGGTGTGTGCGGGTTCTTGGTGTTGCAAGCAAGGTCGATTATTGTTGAGAGGTCATCTGGGGAGGGAGATGGGGATCTGTAGATTAGGTTGATGGAGTTGTGCTTGTTGGTTATGGTGAAAGAGTCTGGGTTTGTGGTGCTGTTGGCAGAGGTCTGCTGAAATTGGAGCTCCGTTTTTGTAAGGGCGAGTGCTCCTCCACCCCTGTGGTTGGCTCTGTGGCCGGCGTGGATTGAGAAGTTGGGTGGGATGAGTTGGTTAAGGATGACTGTATCGGAGTCAGTCAGCCATGTCTCAGTGACCAATAAGATGTCTAGGTTGTGGGTAGGTTATCAGGTCGGAGATGACTGGCCATTTCTTCCGGACTGAGGGTGCATTTATGAGGGCGCAATTCAGGTTGCTGGGTTGGGGGTCCGTCTCTAGCTGAGATTTTTTGGTGTACTGAAGTGAGATGTAGAGTAGGTGTGGGTGCAGGGTGTGTTTGGCTTCTGCTGCTGTTTGACGGGAGGTGCCCGACCATCTCCTCCCGGCACCCCGTAGTACCAGTATGGGGTTGTAGGTGGTGGTGAGGGTGAGGGCGCTGTGGAGTAGGCTGGCAAGGATGTAGCAACTGGCAAAGGCTATGGGGGAGGGTTCCATTTTGAGTGAGCTACTTTGTGACATCAGGTGATTTAAATCTATGAAAAAGCAGTGTGATGTAGTGCGGGTGTGGTTCAGATGGTAGGATAGGTCGCAGAGCAATCTAGCAGCCGTTCAGTGTGGCAGGTAGTGTGTATACAGGTGGGTGATCGCTCTAGCGTTAACACATCCGCTTGGAAGGTTTACTGGAATAGCCCTTCTAGCAGTAATTCTGAGGCAGATTCAAGAATACCACTTCCAGCTATTAAATCTACATGCAGATTCAAGAAGAACAGTCCTAGCAAGTGATTCCAAGGCAGATTCAAGAAGAACAATTTTAGCGAGCAATTCTAGAGGCAGATTCTAGTGGTAGGTCACTGTCTGACAGCGTCAGATAGGTACTAGCAGGCAATTCTAGCAGTCAGGTCCTAGCAACAGATACTAGCAGGCAATTCTAGCAGTCAGGTACTAGCAGGCAATTTTAGCAGATAGATACTAGCAGGCAATTTTAGCACTCAGGTACTAGCAGGCAATTCTAGCAGGTAGGTTCTAACAGTGGCACCTTGTTTTACAAGGGTAGCCTTTCAGCAGGTAAATTTTAGCAGTAATGTCCGTTGCTAATTATATTATGGATCCTTTAACTGGTCTGTACTGTTTTTTGGATCGTTGGTGCTTACTTGTGCAGATTATCTCTTGGTCCCTTCGGTCTGGGTTCCCTCAAGCCTGATCGATCCGTGGGCTCGTCATAGACCCTGGACCCCTAAGGGTCACACCTAAGGGCCACACCAAAGGGCCCTATGGCAAGGCCCGCCAGGCGCGCCCGATGGTGCTCCTTTTGTAGTGGAGGAGTCTGCCCCGATTGGGCAGAGGACGCGCTGGAACAAACCGGCTCTGGCGAGCTCGATCCTGCTCAGGAGAGCTGTGGCCGGAACGGTGGAAGGAGAGGGTCCTGCTGGTCCGTGCGCCCGATGGCACTCCTTTTGAAGTGGAAGAGTCTGCCCCAACTGGGCACAGGACGCGCTGGAACAAACCGGCTCTTGCGAGCTCAATCCTGCTCAGGAGAGCTGTGACCGGACGGAAGGAAGGAGAGGGTCCTGCTGGTCCGTGTGTCCGATGGCGCGCCTTTTGAAGTGGAGCTTAATAAGTGTATGAGTATCTGAACATAATTTACATGTGCAGTATGGTTAGAAAAAGGCTAACAGATTTCTACTGACTTCCTTCATCACCAAATACAATATATACTCCTGATGGAATTCAGCACTCAGTAATTCAAAGTTTTTCAATTTTGTGTGATATTTGTTTTGTGTATTGTATTTTAAATAAGTATCGCTCAAAAACAATCTGCTTTGTTATTCTGACAAACAAAGCAGGCAGAATTTTGCATAATTCAGGCCTTTTGACACAGAATTTTGAACTCTGTTTGCAGAATTCCAGCAGAAGTAAATATACATGAAGTACTATAAAAGCCTGCAATAAAATAACAAAACCAGGATCACACAATACCAATTCTACCTGTGAAAAGGCAGTATTACAAATATTAGACCAATGCATCTTAGAAAACACCAATATGTTTCCTACTGAGAAGAAGGGTTATATGAGCATATCAAGGCTGGCGGAAGATTAGCTGTGCAGCTGAGTTTGAACAGATTGAAGGGATGAGAAATAATTCAGAGGGAAATGTTACAATAGTCTAGATGGGAGGTGACTAATGAGTCAATAAGCATCTTCAGAGAGGAAGGAGCGCATTTTGCTGATGTTATAGTAGAAGCAGCAACAGGCTTTAGCTATCAGTTGGATGTGTGTGGAGAGGGAGAGGGAGGAGTCAAAGATGACCCCAAGGTTGCGGGCCAAGGAAACAGGTAGTAGTAGAGCGTTATCCACAGAGACTGAGAAAGGAGGAAGGGGAGAGGTGAGTTTAGGGTGGAAAATAAGAAGCTCCGTTTTGGCCATGTTCAATTTCAAACAGCAGTGAGTCATCCATGCAGCAATCTTAGGCAGGCAGAGATCCTGGCCTGGACTGCCAGAGAGATTTCAAGTGTAGAGATGTAGATCTGAGAGTCATCAACGTAAACATGGTACTGAAAACCATGGAAAGAGATGAGTGCACCAAGAGACTGGGTATAGAGAGAGAAAAGGAGTGTGCCCAAGACAGACCCTTGAGGTACACCAACTGAGAACAGGATAGCAGTGCAGGAGGATCCACTGTGCCAAATGCTGAAAGTGTGATGGGAGAAATAAGAAGAGAACCAGGATAGCACAGATCCCTTAAAACTAAGCGAGGACAAGGTACCGAGGAGGTGGTGATGGTCATGTGTCAAAAGCTGCAGAAAGGTCAAGTAGTATGAGAATTCAGCCTACATGTTCCTGAGGTCGTTTCTTGTTGTCTTGGGTCTAACAAGATTAGTCTTTGCCACACGCTTTCCCTCTTTGCCTATGCCCTCCCCTCCTCTTTTTATCTTGGTTGTCTTCTGTCCTATGTAAAAAATTGCACTTTTCTTATTTCTTTGTATTTTTTAATTTATTGTAAACTGCATAGAATGCATGCAGTTTTGCGATATATCAAATAAAGGTAACCATAACCATTTAGTTGCTAAAACAGTGATTTATGATGTTCAAGTTCAGTTACTAATCTCTGAGCTTCAGGGAAAGGCATTACAGGAATAGGGGAGGTTAAACTGACAAGAGTTCAGTCTAACTCATTTGCTGCTTGTGAATATTTCCTATATAGCTCTCTACCTACCTACACCTGAAGAGAAAGGTGCAGAGTTTTTGGAGTCTGCAAGTACTCATTGCACTTCAATTCATGTGTCATTTCCTAGAGCTGGCAAACCTCCAAAAGTGGTTAGACTTCATTTTGTACCTAGTTTGAAGTGAAGTAAGAATCTTTAACTTCCATTTCTAATTGTTCTCTGTAAGAGATCATAATTTAGTCTGTCTCATGAAACACCAAGCACATGCATATTTAGTGAAGTATGGAATTTTGGAGCCGAACAGAAGACAGCCTCTTGGCTTAAGTGATTTAAAAAGTCTCTTCTGTTGATCATACTTTTGATTTTATGAACATACAAGTAAAGGATACTTATAGAAGAGAAGAGAGACATTTTTGAACCTTTACAGATGCAGAAATTGCATAAAGATCTGGATTTACTAAATAATTCCATCTTTTAATGTTTGAAATAAGAAATACTAACCTAGAACAGGATAGCATATGGGGACAGACTTAAAGATCTCAATATGTATACTTCGGAGGAAAGGCAGGAGAGAGGAGATATGATAGATATGTTTAAATACCTTCTGTGCATATATGCCACAGAGGACAGCCTCTTCCAATTGAAAGAAAGCTCTACAATGAGGCGGCGGCATAGGATGAAGGTGAAAGGGGATAGACTCGGGAGTAATATGTGAAAATATTTCTTTATGGAAAAGGTGGTAGATGCATGGAACAGTCTCCTAGTGGAGATAGTAGAGACAAGGACAGTATCTGAATTCAAGAAGGCATGGGACCAACACAGAAAATCTCTAAAGGAAAAAAAAGGACTGTAGTAATTGGTATGGAAGGGCAGACTGGATAGGCCATATGGTCTTTTTCTGTCATTTTTTTATGTTTCTGTGTCTGTTTTGTTTTACAGATGGAGAACTGAACCTCGAAGATCCTGTTCCCAATTTTGCTGACAGTGGGATCCAAAGTTGCCAAACTGATTGAGCCTGGCCTGCCTTTTGATGTCGTGCTGCAGGATACACCTGGATTCCTATCACACAGTCACAGATAGTCATACAGAAAGTCGTTGTGTCACTGGATCCATAACATGTTTTACAGAAATACTTCACGCACACCTAACAGACAACAGTGGTTAAAAGCACACATGGACTGTGCCACTGCTAATGTACAGAATATTTTGAGCCAGTTGAAGGTGGTTATGTTCCAACCCATAGAGCAAGCACACATTAGACCTCAAAAATTTGTAGGATTTGCTGTTGGTGCATTGTTTACAGCCCTTGGCTCATTGTTTGTGTCCACAATGTCTGTAGTGAATGCAGTATTTGTAAGTAAACTGCAGAGCAATATTCAAGTGTTAAAAATGGATATGAAAAATATCAAAACACAGATCCATTCACAAGTCAATTAACTGTCCATGGCAAGACAATATGTAATACTGCAATTGTGGTTAACCTTCATTCTAAACTGATTAACCAGAATACAGCGGAATTAACTGTGCTTAAAGGTATAGTTAATGAGGAGCATACTTTCATGCAACCTGTACGTGAACTGTTAGGGAATTAGATGGCAGCATCAGTAACTTGATGCAAGAACAGATCTACATACCTGGTACCCGCAGACCTTATTGCTAAACCCTTTGCTAAGGTAACTAGAACTAGCATTGAACCACTTCAAGTTCAGATTGCTTTCCACCTAGGAAATGCTATTCCATTATACGTAGATGTACAGAATATTGAAATTGCTTTTCTGCTGAATTTGTTTTTTATTGTGCCTAATAAGGTGTACCTGCTGAAATAAGTTGTTAATGTTGGCACCTGGTCTGAAAATGTTTACCTGCCTGTTGACACTCCTGAGTATTTAGCTTATGACCATGATGAACCGCAAGAGTATCTTGTACCTAATTTAGGTACGTGCCAATGCAGCAAGGACACTCATTGGTTGTGCCCAGGTAAACCTTTCCCGAAGGACACTACTGAAGCTCTTTGTGGTTTGACCACTGCAAACGTGAATGAGAAATGCAAAGTTATCATGACTAAGCATGATCATTCCTCTGAAACAAGGGTTGCTGTTGTAAATAATTTATGGCTAATCAGCACCCCTCTGAAGTAACTTCTGGTTACCAAGAATAAACATGACATCATTAATAAAGTTCCTCTACCCTACAATGTTTGTCTGATCGATGTTCCTAAGCATTCCATTGTTACTGTTGGTGGAGTAGCCCTGTTTTATTTAGATTCAGATACCATTTCTACTGAAATCAAGGTGCTGGATGTGTTTTGAAGCTATGACATTAACTTCACTGAAGCTCTGAACTACCTACTGGACTATAAGGACTCTCACACAGTCGAACTGTCCATTGACCAGGAGAGCCTTGATGTCACCAATTACAACTTTGATTTACGTGATGTGGACATTTTACAGACTGATTTTATGTCTCATGTCATTGCACCTGTCTTTGCCTTTTTTGGCAATCCAATTCTTGGTTTCCTTTTATCAGAAAAGACAGATTCATACTCTGTGTTGTACTGCATGTCATGGACTTCCTCTACAGGAGTTGATGGACCTTTATCTCATTGACTAATGATACCAGGATCTTTTCAGTTATGCATTACCCTTAATTGAGTTGCTTCATTTATCAATGGCAGCTTGTGTTTTGTTTGACTAACACAGTTATACATTTAAGTGTTCCCTTGAAGTTACACTGACACATTATATTGTATAATCAATATACCAAGTTATACATTGAGTTTAGATTAAGTACACCTTACTAATAAGTTTGAAGTTATACTCATTACATTGATTGAGTTGATATGATCTTACACATATCATTTCAGTATTTATTTATTTATTTAACCAGTTTTGTATACCACCTTATCCTTCAATCAAAGTGGTTGACAAGACAACAAAGGCTTACATATTGAAGGTATGGGAAAACAACAACGATACATTACAATATAAATACAAAACAAAACAGTATGTTATAATACTATATCATAGTGAAATTAAATATACATAATGGTTAATTTAAGTTATTTCACCAAATGATTCTATAAATAAGTCTTTAAAGATTTGTGAAAGCCCTTAAGGTCTTCCTGAGTTCTTAAGTCTTCAGGAATAGAATTCCATAACTCTGGTGCCATAAAGGAAAACGCTCTTTTAGAAGTCATTTGTTTTGATTTGTTGAAGTTCAAAGGAGTATTAAGTTTATTGATATTTTGAGATCGTCTTGGTCTTATGCTCTTGTCTTTTCAAATAATAGATTGTAGAATATCCGCTGAGGATTGGTGAAAAATTTTGAAAATAGTCATTAGGTTTTTATATTTTGCCCTTGCAATAACCGGAAGGAAATGTAACTGTTTGAGGACAGGAGTTATGTGTTCAAATTTTGTAGAGCCAGTTATAATATGCGCAGTGGTGTTCTAAACTAATTGGAGAGGATGGATAGAGTGTTTAGAAAGACCTTGATACAAGATGTTTCCAAAATCAAGTAGAGGTGTTATGACTGCCTGACATACTGTGCGAAAGTGATTTGTATTTAGTATTGGTTTTAGTCTTCTTATAATCTTTAAACGATGGTATGCTTTTGACACAATTTTGTTTATATGAGATTTTAAATTTAAATATCTAATGTTACACCTAAATATCTTACTTCATCTTTAATTTTTATTTCTCTATTTAATAAATTAATTTCAGTTGGTAGTTTTAAGGACTGGCCAATTTTCCCAATGGAGAAAGGTGAATAGTGGTGTACCCCAGGGATCTGTGCTGGGTCCGCTGCTTTTTTGACATATTCATAAATGACCTGGAAAGTGGAATAACGAGTGAGGTTATCAAATTTGCTAAAACCCAAGAGGATTGTGAAAAATTGCAAGAGGATCTTGATAAATTGGAAGACTGGGCATCAAAATGGCAGATGAAATTTAATGTGGACAAGTGCAAGGTTATGCACCTAGGGAACAACCCAAACTATGGTTACACGATGCAAGGTTCCACATTAGGAACCACCACCCAGGAAAAAGATTTAGGCGTCATTGTGGATACCATGTTAAAACCCTCGGCCCAGTGTGCAGCGGCGGCCAAGAGAGCAAATAGAATGCTAGGTATGATAAGGAAAGGAATGGAAAATAAAACAAATGATATTATAATGCCTCTATATCGTTCCATGGTGAGACCGCACCTTGAATATTGTGTGCAATTCTGGTCGCCGTATCATAAAAAGGATATAGCGATTTTAGAAAAGGTACAGAGAAGAGCCACCAAAACGGTAAAGGGGATGGAAGGATACTCCTATGAAGAAAGGCTAAAAAGGTTAGGGCTCTTTAACCTGGAAAAGAGACGGCTGAGGGAAGATATGATAGAAGTCTATATATTAATGAACGGAGTGGAACGGGTAAACGTAGATCGATTGTTTACCTTATCAGAATATAGAAAGACTAGGGGACATGCAATGAAGCTACAGGGTAAACTATTTAAGACTAATAAAAGAAAATATTTTTTCACTCAACGTGTAATCAAACTCTGGAATTTGTTACCGGAGGATGTAGTAAAGGCTGTTAGTGTAGCTGGGTTTAAAAAAGGTTTGGACAAGTTCCTGGAGGAAAGGTCCATAAACCATTATTAAGAAGTGACCAAAGATATCAATGCTTGACCCAGTACAAGCATTGTGGAACTTGTGTCTCTTGGGGAAACTGCTAGGTACATATGACCTAGATTGGCCACTGTTGGAAACAGAATACTGGGCTTGATGGACCTTGGTCTGACCCAGTATGGCATATCTTATGTTCTTATATTTAGATATGAACATTGCTTCTGTTTTATCAGAATTTATTTTTAAGTTGTTGTTAATAAGCCAATTATTCATATCAGCCAAACAGTTATTAATTTTTGTTTATCAAAGGTATTTTGGTCAATTATAGTATATACCATAATCAATGTTCCCTCTAATTTTCTGTAGGCTGTGTGCGCATAAAATATCAGCCGTGCAGCATTTGAAGGAAGGTTACATTTTTTGTGCGCTACATAACGACACTTGGAATTATAGAATTGGGCCCTATGATTCATAGGGCCCAATTCTCGAAAGGCATTTCCACGATTTACAGGCCAGTAAGCCGTGTACATGCCTGAAATCTGGATGTTTAAGGGGAAATGCATTTCTGTTTCCGTTTCTCTGGTGCTGTACTGCTGGTCCAGCAGTACAGGCTTTCATGGCCCACGCTAGCAGTGCCACCCAGGCAATGTGGGTTTTTAGCGCAGAGAACTGCACTGCTTTAGTGCTGCGCCAATAACACATGCTTACCCATACTACCCAGGGAAGCACCCTTTATTAAACACACTCCAAAAATGTACATATTTGATTCCACGGGAAAAAAAGGTGCCCAGCCATAGTACCTGCTGTATGAAAACACCATTAAACATGAATATTTTTGTACTCTCTTGAATACCTAATTAGCTAGAAAATATACACCTACATTTATAATTTATGAACAGTTAACAGACGCCCTACTTATATAGGTGAAAACCCCCAGGTAATTATGAATGAAAGCTTGTGGCTCCAGTGGCTAACAGAAACCAGTTCCAATTCAGCTGAAAGCCCAAAAGGAGCAAGAGAGATAGATAATTGTACAACCAAAGCTGCTCCTTAAAATTGCAAACATAAGACATGATGGGAAGTCAAAGGCCCTACTGGAGCATCACAACAAACTACCCAGCAAACTTTGATGAACAACTTATAAATATAGCACTTTTATAGCAAGTTACGTAGCAGATATGCAAAACATTTTCCCTACACAAACACAAAAAAGTGAGGGGGAAACTATTCTTTGATTATTTAAATTTGCCAGCTGCTATGATTGCCTCCAGTGGGCAGCACATACATTTAGGCAGAAATGTATTCGATTAAGTTTAAACCTTACCATTACCTAAGGCAGCTGATAAACACAAAACATGAAGAATAAATTACAAAATGTAACACACACACAACTAAAAATAAAGTTTATAGAGCAGTTTCAGAGACAGCAACAATCCTTTCTGAGGAACCCATCTCGCCATCACTACTCGGCTGGGAACAAGAATATTTACAGCCCCCTCCAACTGGCGCCTGTGGGGTAAATGGGTCCATAAATAAAAGCACACTTCCCAGCAATGACTTATCCTGCCTCCCCAATCCCGAGGTCTTCAGCCTCACCCTGGGAAAGTAAAGCTCTGGCCAGAGCATACTACACCTGTGACCTGGCCCTAAACTCAGCTCAGCAGACTGAAAACTTCCCCTCTAGCCCACAACTTTGGCTGTGCCATGTGATAGAAACAGGAAATACCTCCAATCGATACGAAACTAAGTCCACGAACTCCTGCATGCACTGCTCATTTCTCTTGTAAAACCGAGAGCTCCGAGTCCTGCTCCTTTCGACCACTTTCATATTTTTATTTCGTATCAAAATATTACTGGGGGGGGGGGCGGGAATCTGGAAAAGCCCTACCCACGTCACTCCCCACGGGCAGTAAAAGGCGATCTATTCAGCCCAGTCAAACACGAACCATCTCCTGAAAAGAAGTAATGAAAAAGAGGAAGGGATGATGCACAATTATAACAAGTTGGTGCAAGGCAGCACAAAAAAATAAAAGCGAGTTTGCTCGCGCGCACTTACCTTTCTGCCGACCCCCCCCCCCCCCGTGCAACCCGCAAAGAGGAGCTGCGAGTGCGAGCGCGCCCCCCCATGTTGCGCCCGGCCCCCCCTGCACCCCCCACGCTACGCCTCTGCATTAAGCAGTTTGAATCAGATTTTGTTGTATTTTCTGCAGATCAGTTCCTGATACATAAGACCACGCGCGGCGGGTGGCGCCGCCGCCACCATCATCCCCGTTTCACTCACCTATCCCCGACGTAGCCCCACACAATCTGGCAGCAGTCCCAGAGCACCGGTCTCCTCTTCTTCGCTGGTGCAGTGTGTTGCTCTCCCTTCTCTGCACGTGGCACTGGAGGCTGGCTGAGGGAGGAATCAAAGGAGGCGCGTGGCTGGCACTAGCAGGCAGGCACAAGAGCAGCGAGAGGCTGACTAGCTGGCTGCCCCTCCCTTTTATTTCCCTCTTTAGCCTGTGTCATGTGAGAGGAGTGAGGAGGACTCAGAGATGCGGAAGTGACATCACGGAATTACCCGGTAATTACAGAATGCCTGTAGATCGGTGGGCTTAAAAAAAAAAATCGAGGTTTAATATGAAAACCCAGGAACTCCGGAATTTTTGTGCGCTCCGTTGTAAGTTGTGTGCGCTCGCTCGGCGAGGTGTGTGCGCGCGCACACGCGCACAGCTTAGAGGGAACAGTGACCATAATGTCATCAGCGTATAAAGGATAATTAATTTCATGAAGATTAATAATTTGACATATGGGTTGAATATAAATATTAAAGAGAATAGATAATAAAGCTGAACCTCGAGGTGTGCCTTGTCCAATCAAAAATTGAGAGGATTTTTTGTCACCATATTTTATTAACTGCGTACGATTAGTTAGATAAGAGGCAAACCATTTTAATGTATTGTTGCATAAGCCAATATCTTGTAGACGTTGTAACATTATTGTGTGAGACAGTACCAAAAACTACTGAGACATCGATGAAGATTAACAGAAATAACTTATTTTTTTCAAGGCCTGTTATAAGATTATCAAAGAGAAATAAGTAGAGTTTCCACATTGTGATTAGGTTTAAATCCATGCTGATATATATCCAAAGGGTCATACGAGTCAATGTGATCTTGCAGCTGATTTTGCACTACTTTTTCTATAATTTTTGAGATAAATGGTAAACTCGAAATAGGATGGAATGACTTAGGGTCAGTGATGTCCAGTAATTTCCCTTTATAGACTGGTCGAATTATAGCACTCTTTAGTATAGGTGGAAAGTAACCTTGTTTTAAAGAATTATTTACAAAATTTAAAAGTTAAGTATGGACAAAAACATATGTATCATGCAATTTGTTGTATCCTTGATTTATGCTCTCACATTGCCACGTGAGGTAGGTTTACAGTGCTTCTTATTTTTTGGGATTTGGGGACATGGTTTGAGTCGCCAAAATGCTCAATGAATAGAAATGCCTTTAAATCCTTCCGGAATTACAGGAGGTCTTTTGTGGCTCTTAAGTCATTGGGGAAGGAGTTCCACAATACAGGGGCTATGTAAGAGAAGGCTCTGGAGCTGGTGAATTGGTTCATGTTGTGGATGTGCGAAGATATTCTATATGTGTTTTGGGAACAATGTCTTCTTACCCTGTAAGTGTTGGGTGATATAGGGGGCAGAAGGAGGGGTTGAGGCTATTTTGTTATGATGTTTAACTATAATCATTAGGTATTTGTATTTTATTCTTGAGGAGACTGGTAACCAGTGGAGGTCATGGAGTATTGGAGTGATGTGATCAGTGCGTCTTGACTTTGATACTATGCATGCGGCTAGGTTTTGTGCTAGATGGAGCTGGTGAGTTGTTTTCTTCGGAAGTCCCCTGAGGATACTATTGCAGTAGTCAATGTGTGGGGTTATAAGAGATTGGAGGACAGTTCTGAAATCGTGATCTTCTAATAGTGATCTGAGACATTGGATTGTTCGTAATTCAAAGCATATGCTTTTTGTGACTGCTTTTATGTGGGAGGTCATGCTTAGAGATTGATCTAATATTACGCCTAGGTATTTCACCTCATCCTTAATTTCAAGTTCTGCATCTTGTAATAATATTTTGCTGGGGGCGGGAGGTGAAGTTTGGATTTCTTGAGATATAATACCTTAGCTTGGTTACACATGCAGAACATAGACCGTCACCAAACAAAGAACAAGGAATCACAATTTAGAAATACGAAGACAATTAAACTGGGAACCCCAAAGGCCAAAGTTGGAAATACAACAACACTGGAGAAATAAAACTAAATTAATTTCCTCTTGTATTAAACAAAAACACAAAGACGTTAAGCAATGCTCATTTCCCACAGTTTACATATTCTAGTTAATAAATTCAAAATAAAAAAGTATTTTTTACCTTTTGTTGTTTGGGCATTTTATTTTTCAGTTGCAATTGCTCCACTTTCTTCTGATTTCTTTGTGTCTTCAGCTAACTCTCCTTTGCTGTCCATTTGTCCTTTCTTCTCTCTTCTAGTTTTTTTCCCATTCTCTCTCTACATCTGCTTTAACATAATGATCTTTCCCCTTTTGCTCTTTCCTCCATTTTTTTCTTCATTTCTTTTTCATCCACTCAAACTGATCCTCAATCCCCACTTACTCTCCCAATAACCAGCCAATCGTAGATTTTTCTTCCCTCCCACACAAAATATCTTTTCCCTTCTTCATCCTTACTCCCCCAGCCCCATCCCCTTCTAGTCCTCCCACCAACATCAGCTGCCTTCTAGTTCCAACACCACCCAGCATCCGCTCCCTTCTAGTTTCATTCTCCCATCCCCCCTCATCAGCCCATTTCCAGTACTAGCACCCCCTATCAGCCAATTTCCAGTCCAAGCTCCCTCCATCAGCCCATTACCAATCCTAGCCCCCCATCAGTCATTTCCAGTTCTATTCCGGCCCCCATCAGCCCATTTCCAGTCCTAGCCCTCATCAGTCATTTCCAGTCCCATCCTAGCCCCCCATCAGCCCATTTCCAATCCTAGCACCCCCCCCCAAATAAGCCATTTCCAGTCCTATTCCAGCCCCCATCAGTCCATTTCCAGTCCAAGCTCCCCCCTCAGCCCATTTCCAATCCTAGCCCCACTCCCTTAAATTTATCTTCTTTTTCTTTCAGGCCCTTCAGATCACTAGATGTCCCTTGGATTACCATTTTAAATCAGTCTTACATTACATCCCTTGTGGTCTACCTTTGAGCATTATTAGAGAAATAATTTCTAAAGACTTCTTTCAACTGTTGTCATTATCGAGTGAACTATCATTTATTCTCAGAGACCTCTGATCACTACTAACTACAACTACTTATCATTTGCATAGCACTTTTAACCAGTTCCTGATCCACAATAGTACACTGTCTCCTATCCCATAACTTTTTAATTTTGCCAAGAGACTCTCATGAGGGATCCTTGTCAAAAGCTTTCTGAAAATCCAGATACATTATATCAACCAACTCACCTTTGTCCACCTGTTTATTCACACCTTCAAAAAAATATAACAGGTTAGTGAGACAAGACTTTTCTTGGTAAATCCATGTTGGTTTTCTCCCATTAAACCTTGACTATCTACATGTTCAGTAATTGTATTCTTTATAATCGTTTCTACCATTTTGCCTGGTAATGACGACAGGCTCACCGATCTGTAGTTGGTGATTTGCTACTCTTTAGTTTATCAAATAGCCATAATACATCTACCCAATTTATTGAGATTTATTGCAATTATTCCGATATGTCATCTTTACATTCCATTTCATTCATGGGTAACTTCCCTGCCCTTCTTTAGTAAAGACCAAAGCAAAGAATTCATTCAGTCTCTCTGCTGTGGCCTTATGCTCCCTTAGTGCCCCTTTTACCTCTCTATCATCTTATGGTCCAACTGACTCTCTCATGGGGTTTTTTGTGAATGTACTTGAAAAAGTTTTCATTATGCAGGAGGGTATATTACAGGAAGGGGAAATTTGCAAGTAGTGGAGCATTTTCAAAGGACTGATTTGGTGAGTGGAGGCAATTTGGATGTTGTGGGGTTGTGGCAGCTGGGAGGTGGTAGAGCAGAGTGCATCGTCTTTGATGATGGGGAGTGGTGGCGTCAGCTGCAGGGGTAATTTTGGGAAGTAGGGGTAGTTTCAGGGGTAGTTTTGCAGGGGGTGGGAAAGTTAGGTGATGTGGTAGGCAGTTGGGTGGTAATTTTGGGAGGCAGAGCAGTTTGGGAAGGTAGTGGGCAGTTGCAGGGGCAGTTTGTGAGGCAGGGGCAATTTGGATGTGGTGGAGCAGTTGTGGGGGAGACAGTCTTGGGGGGTGAGGGTAGCTGCAGGGGGCAGTTTGGAGAGTGGAGAAAACTGTGGAGGATGTAGTTTAGGAGCTAGGAAAAGCACAGAGTGGGATGTTAGTTTAGGGTGGAGCGAGTACAGAACAGGGGAGAAGCAGTTTGAAAAGAAGAATTCCCTAACTGCTATATTTCACTGTATGTAAGTGTCTAATGATCTGCTTCTCCCATTGTAATATATTAGCCCATTCGGGAGGGGGGGGGCCTTATTCATCTAGAACCCCTGGTACAATCTGGTCCACTTTGTAGTATTTATATTGGTTTTACTCCCCATGCCAAATGTCATCCCATTCCATTAAACTTTCAGTTATTTTTCCCTAGACAGCCAGACATTCGCAACCCTTTTTATATAATTCTATCCAACTTCCACTGGGTTAGAAAGAATCAAGTGTCAGTATATTCAATTAAACTACATACAAAAGCTGCTCATGCGAGCAGCTTTTGTCCTGAAGCCCTTGCATTTGACCAGTTAAGGAAATAGATACCATTACAGTTCTGGTCACATTAATTTCCTCGAAATTTAAAGAACGAGGAAAACAGACACAAGCATATTTCGTCTGCCCTTTAGCAAATTATAACAGCCAATCATTTTTGCTTTGGAATTCCAATTTTTAACCTGCCATTTCCAATAAATGCTTTCATATCAGGAGTCAGGCAACTAGAACCAATTTCAAGAAAATGAATTGGTCTTCTACATGTGCTTCCATTTCAGATGATCAGACACAAGGGCTGATCTTATCTAAGAGATTTTCCTGTGATGGCCTTTGCTCTCTCCTTATCCTTATTGATGCTTACTTTTTCACTGCTATGCCAGTTTTCAATATATTTACAGTCAAAATGAGCAGCATGGAAGGGAAGACAAAGTAACACTATACTACTGCAGTTGGCTTATGATGAATTAAGCACAATGAGGGTTATTTTAGAAGCATTCCCAAATGTAAATAGTGGTATTTACAAGTGCAAATGCAATTTTAGAAAGCTGCTGTTTACCAGTGGTGATCCACACCATGTTCAGATTTCAAGGGGATATGGTTGGGGCATGGAGAGGGAGTGGTTTGGGCGAGCCTACAATATTAACATACATTACTCATTTTACAAGGGGAATACATGTAAAAAAAAAATCTAGACATCACTATTTACAGCTTCCTCAAAATAGTACCTGATGAAAGGGCCTGTGTAAAAGATGAGGTTAGTGCTCCCATCCAATATCCCCTTCAGCATTCAAGCGTTGCTTCCAATTACACCAGCCTAAACCCTCCCCCCCCCCACACACACAAATGCAGCACCCCCTTATAGCTTCCCCTCCAAAACAGAGATTCCCCCAAAGGTGCACACCCCCTTGTCAGCAGACATCCCCCAGCCCCTAATCCCATTGCTATCTCTTGCAGGGGGAGGGGACTATGAGCAGACGTGATCCCAGTTGCTTCTGCTCACGGCATACCCAGGTTCCAAAATAGCACTGGTGATTCTAGCTTCAGGCTGCCAAATAAGGGCCTTCGCAAAATAGAGTGATCATTTTCCACATGCTGACCTAGGTGTGTTAATTCCCCTCGCCGCATCTTATCTAAAATTAGCCTTCACATGCCAGGGTTACAAATACGTTTTCCCCATTTTGTCTATGCAGGTAGGGGGAGGCCTCTATGTTGTCAATGGCGTTGTACATGTCATCATAGGTCCCCAGTAAACAAACTGGCTCTTTCTATGCCAGTTGGATTATATGCAGACAAGTTGCTTGAAATCTTGAAAATATATAATTATTGCTAGCATTATAAGTTTCTGGAAAGCTTTTCCTTTACCACTCCCTGCCATTATACTGAATTCTACTGCACTTACTCTGCTCTGGTATATTAATAACATGACACTATGAATATAGTACAAATAGGTGAAAGGCCGTCTCAGGGAAGGAGAAGTGTAGATCATGGTGAAGTTAAAATGTGTTTATTATTAGTCAGCCTCATGGCATTTCCATCTAAACAGTTATTATAACTATATCCCATTATCAAGAGGCTCTAGGCAAAAAGCAGAAAGTCAAGAAATTACAGAAGAATAAATGGCAGGCACTCTGAAAAATCTATCTGTAATCATTGCTTGCTGAGGATGTGCCGTCTAGAAAGTAAGTTTGCAAATTTTTATTCAGCGATTCTTTTTCAACTTAGCTGAATATGCTCAGCACAATATACTTCATTACTTTATTATGGATTCTCTTGTTTTGTAAACCATTTTACTACTACTAATCATGTCTGAAGTGTTCCATCTGTACACAGCGTTGTACAGATACATGTAAGAGAAAAGACCCTGTTCCGTGGAGTTTACAATCTACTTAATGCAAACACATCTTTCTTGATTCCATACATGTAGAAAAATGTTTTGAGATAATAATGCTGGTTTAAGACGACTGTGCAGAGCAAGAAAAATATGATTAATTTTCTTTGTTTCATGACTTGTTCCCAATTTTCAAGTGCTATTTCAATTACTTTCACATACAGTGCATACAGTGCATGCTAAATTGATTTAACACACATATAAATGATGACGTAAGTAAGGCATGCTAAGTTGATCACTAGGCTTTAAATCATTTTAATATGCACTAGATTCTTTTTTAACAAATACACAACCCTAGTATTTAAATACATGAAGTGGCATTTTATAAATGATGTCCAAGTGCAATCTGGGACATCAAGCCAAAATGTCTGGGGAAAAAAATCAGGTATGAACAAGTTCAGGAACGATTTTACAAACACGGATGCACCAGATATTGATGCCTGTGGGGGACATCTAAATAGACATCCCCAGAATACTCCTCAAGATCGCGGACATCTAAAAATAGTTTAATGGTAAGAGGAGTGGGCTAGGACCAGGGAAGCAAGTGTTCAACTCCCACTGCTGCTATATCATTGCGATTGTGCAGAATATTGGGGATGGTGCAGTGCCATCTTCTCTACACCCTCTGAATGTTTTACGGCCAAAACGAGCACTTTCCCAATGCCTATTCATGCCTGGAGCGGGTATTACCTTAGAAGCAACTCCATGACATTTCAGAGATTAGGCAGTGACGTCTAGGTTCTTGGGAATATCATGGCCATGCCTCCACCATGCCCCCGATCAGACTTGAACATCTTTACAATGGGAACGTCCACAGACCTGGCTTCTAAAATGCCACCTCTGTGCTCTGGATGTTTCTATGTCCATTCTCAGATGTCCAAAGCACAAACAGTGCAGTGAGTGGAGGAGTGGCCTAGTGGTTGGGGCAAGGTACCTCAGGCCGGAAGGTCGGGGGTTCCAATCCCACTAGATTAAGCAACCTTGGGCCGGAAGGACTGGGGTTTCTAGTCCCACAGGTGCTCCTAGTAGAGATTTTACAGGGAACATGGGCAATGGAGCAATGGGCAATGAATAAAACCTTCTTCTCCTGTGGGAAGAAAGTTTGGTAGGACATTTCCTACCTACTGGGACAGAAGAAGGTGTAGAACAACCCCTAGGAACAGGTAAATCAGTGGACAACTGAGTAACCTGACGTAAAGACTCCTTGTTGAAGAGATTTTCTCCAGTGCAAGGTGTATGCCCCAGTCTTTGTTGTGCCCATTTGTCCAAGTCTGAAGCCTGGAGCCAGGCTCTACGTCGTGCCCCTATATCTATAGCAGATGTCCTGCTAACAGACTCAAAAGAGTCCAGGGAAGCACGAGAAAGAAACCAAGAGATATTCTGGATATGCATAAACAGTGAGGAATAGTGTGCACTCTTGGAATCTGGAAGGAAAGGAGTCAAAAGATGTAATTGCATTGCGACCTCCTCAAGAGATAGACTCATATAAAAAATATATGAGAGAATTCTAGCAGAAAGCATAGATGTCTGGAAGGTTTGACGTCCAAAGGCATCTAGTGTCTTAGATTCACGACCTGGCGGATAAGAAGAGTGCTTTTTCTTACTCTTTACCCGCCTCATTGCTGATTCCACAACTATGGAATGATTAGGAAGTTGAGTCTTTTGAAACCCTGGAGAAGGGGGCACCTGATATAAGAAATCAGTTGCTTTGGAAGGTGGGGGTACCCTAAAAGGTGTTTCCCACATTCCTAGAAGGAGATCCTGCAAGGAATGATGCAAAGGAAGCATTATGTTCTCCTTTGCTTTGGTAGAAAGAGAGCCCTATGCAGGATCATGTCCTGGGATAGGAATGGCAAGAGATCTTGCTATATCCCGAAGGAAACTCTGAAAAGAGGGTTCCCCAGCAGGAATCTCTCTTGGATAGGTTAGATCTGAAGAACTAGCCTGAGCAGCGACAGAGCTATCCAAATATATAGGAATAGAAGATCCTGCACAGTGCAGTGTGGAATGCTTAAGGGATGGTCGCCGGTACTGACTTTCAGGAGCAGCGACCGTCATTACCACATTGTCCATGCCAGGTATCGACTCCAAGCTTGGCATAGAAGGGAGCGATCCTGTTGAAAAAAGCATGGCAGGGTTTGGCCATGATGCTACTGTGGATACCGGTACCGATGCCAGAGTCGAGCCCGACAGAGACATCGGAGCAGTCATCGGTGACAGTTCAATCGGTACCGAGGTAACCGACAACTTCCGGCCGCTATCCTCGGTACCGAGCCACCGGTATCGATCGGTGTCAGTACCAAAGCATATTGGTACCGAGTCTTCCAGACTAGAGAGCGATTCTAAACTCGGCATCGATAAGCGAAGCATGGAAGGCACCGACCGTAAGGGTAATGAGGACATTGGCACCGACTTCGGTACCGTGTCTGATACCGGTGAATGAAGGTCAACCAGTGGCAACTCAATGGGCCTCGAGGGAACCGAGAGTTGTGGATCCGAATCATCGGAACCGAGTCTTCGGTACCGCCGAGAGCCGGTACCAAGGCAAGTCGGTACCCAGTCCTCCAGACTGGAGATCGATTCCAGACTCGGCATCGAAGGAAGCGAAGCTATTGATGCACGTCTGGAGGGTACCGACGTCGGTGGTAGTATCGGTGCTGGTACCGATAATGGAAGGTCAGTCTGGAGTGTATCCACCGGTCCCGAAGGCACCAAGGACGCCAGATGACCATCCCTGGTGAGGAGTGTTTCATCCAACACCAGTGCCGATGTCGGGTATCGGTACCGCTCGAAGCGGATGCCACCACCGGACACGGCTCAGGTATGTTCTGTGAGGGGTGAACCCTAGGAACAACCTGAAACCCCTGAAAGGCTTTTGAGACTGAAGACTCTCGTCGGGGTTTTGAAGCCAGTAGGCCCTCGAGGGCAAGGCCGGAGCCGTCTACATGCTGTGCATGAGACCTACCACTCGAGGGCTGGCTAGTCTTAACAGACTGTTTGTGGGTTACCTGATCCTGTGTAGAAGAAGAAGGGGATGGTGCCCCGAAGTTGGAGGGAAACCATGTATCGAGGGAACCTCGATATTGAAGACCTCTTCTCACCAAACTGGTGTCAGTACCCAAGCAGGTTAGAAACCAACTTCAAGGGTCTAAAAATAAAGTTGTACCGCCACAGTTTGAACATTTCTTGGAGAAAAGAAAACACCGGCGGTACCGGTGGCATTGGGAAGACAGCCGCGTCCACAAGAAAACTAAAATAAAAGAAGAATTTTCTGCGGTGACAGGACGACGTCCTGCCGGCTCCACGGAAAATGAAAACTGAGGAGAGGCAGTTGGGAAAGGCGGGAAGGCAGCACGCAGGCATGGTGGGATGCTTCCAAAAGCTCTTTGATTGGATGCTGGGAAGCGTTCCCGTGCAGACTCTGTCGGTACCGACGTACCCCATATGTGAAGACTCATTCCTGCTTGTTCCTGGAGATAACAGGTTACAAGGGTGTATTTTTGTCAAGTGGGGGAAGGGGGTCGTGGTGTGAGGTAGAGGAAGGTGGGATAGTGGAAGTAGCAGAATTATAATATTCAGTGAAAAGTAGAGTTTTAATTCTGTGTGAAAAGTCTGTAGATCTTTAATTGATCTGATAGAGGCAGGGAGAGAGTTCCAGAGGGCAGAAGCAGAGTACCTAAAAGCTCTATTGCTGGTAGTTTGCTTGTTTTTTTGAATTGAGGGGGTTATGGCTAGGAGATTCTTTGTACTTTTTCTTCTAATTCTGACATTGGCTTTTGGATGTATCAGGGTGGAAAGATAGGAGGGGGAGATGCTGTTGTGTAATTTAAATGTTGTAACTATCATCTTGTACCTTACTCTGGAAGCAATGGGGAGCCAATGGAGATTATAGAGCATCAGGGTAATGTGTTCGGTAAGGCTTACTTTGGAGATGATCCTAGCAGTTACGTTTTGTGCAAGTTGAAGTGTGTGGAGTGTCTTTTTAGGAAGGCCCTGTAAGAGAATGTTACAGTAGTCCAAGTGAGGGGAAATCAAAGCTTGGACTACTGTTCTAAAGTTATGTGTTTCCAGGACTGGCCTAAGGTGTTGTACCATTTTTAATTTAAAGAATATTGTTCTAGCGCTTTATTTGACCTGTGCAGACATACTGAGGGCTCTGTCATTAATGACACCTTTACCTCTTGTTTGACTGGTAGATCGATATTGGCAGTATTCATCCCAAAGCATATGGGAGAAACATGGCAAGCCTCACACAACCTCTATCATGGGCAACAAGGAGTAATCAACAGTCAAGAACTACTGTATGTATAGGAAAGCATAAACAGAAGGCTGTCAGGAGAAGATAAACCTGCAGAGCTAAGTATAAAAATCATTGAGGAGCCAAGGATACCATAGCACAACAGCAGACCAAATACAGTTTTAGGTGCAAGCCCTGGACTGGTCTAGCAGGACTCAAGGAAAGGACATTAACTAGTAAGTAAAATGTCACCTTCCATATTGTCCTGCTAGACCAGTCCAGAGAAGTGGGACGTATGAAAGCTACAACTTCACTGGGCAGGAAGATGACACAGCAGCCCACAAACCCTTCAGCCAAAGGCTGTGTCCATCTATGTGTGGACATCCAAGCAGTAATGCTTGACAAAAGTGATGCCCACGTTGCTGCCCAACAAATGTCTGCAGGGGCTATCGAACTCCATGCCACCCACGAGGTCACTTGTGCCTTGGTACAATGGAAACACAAACCCTCTTGAATCGCCAGTTCCAAAACACATATGTCGAATCAATGGCCTCCTTTATCTGGCACCCTAACGTTTACTTGGCTGCCATGCCACCCTTGCGAAGAGCCAGCAAACAGCACAAAAAGATGGTCAGACTTACAAAAGGAATTTGTAACCTCCAAGTACTGGAGATGCACCCTCCAGACATTCACAAGTTGAAGATCTTTATCCTTCCCCCAACACTGCTCCTTAGAGAAGAAGGGCAGGCAGATCACCTGGTTGATGTGAAAGGGGGAAAGCACCTTAGGCAAGATGGAAGGCATAGGCCGAATGGAACAGCCTCCTTTGTAAAAGAAAGATAAAAATCCCAGCAAGACAGAGTCTTCAGCTCGGAAATCTGCCCTGCGGAAAGCAGTTACTCACCTGTAGCAGGCATTCTCCGTGAACAGCAGGAATAAGTCCTCACATATGGGTGATGTCCCCTGCTGCAGCCCCATGCAGGAATGCTCCCCAGCTTCCACTGGAAGCTTTTAGGAGCCTCCATCACGCATGCGCACCTGCCTTCCCACTTGCCGCTGCATCATCTTATACTCAGTAAGATAAAAAAAAAATTAGTAGACAAAACTCCTCCATAAGACGGTGGGAGGGTTGTAAGGACTTAATTCTACTGTTCACAGAGAACAGCTGCTACAGGTGAGTAACTACATTTTCTCCGTGAACAAGCAGGAAGCAGTCCTCACATATGGGACTCCTAAACTACAGGCTACCAAACATGAAACACAGCCCAACCGGGGCAACAAGAATGAGAAAAACAGCAAGATCCCTCCTTGGGATGCAACTGATTCAATGTCCACAGCAGACATTAACATCAAGACCTTAAAATGCCCACTGACTCAAACACATCATATGTGGCTTGCACTATATACTTGGACACGTTTTTACCATACTCAACCAGGGTATGGAAAGCCTGCAGGCACTCCGCAGGGATGAGGTAGCCAAGTCTGCTCAAGTCTCCCATGATGTCTTTTAAGAACATCCCCATGTAGAGCTGGTATGACAGGACCTGAGCCACAAGCATGGAGACCTGGAAGCAGCACCTTCCAAACCCATTGAGGATCCTCTGCTCCCTTCTAGTGGGCACAGACGAATGTGTCTTGGAGCTCTTGACTCACCGCATGGCGGACTCCACTACCAGGGAATGATGTGGCAGTTGGGGCTTCTCAAACCAAAGTGCTTTCTGCACCCGGTACGTTGAATCCATTCGGCATTTGATCAGTTGATGACTGGTACTGACATCGGGTTCTTCCATATATGGAGCAGGAGTCTCTGAAGAATACGGTGCACCGGAACCATGATGGTCTCCTTTGGGGCTGAAGGGTACTGGAGAATCTCCAGCTCCTCAGCCCTCAGTTCAACCTCTGCCTCCAAGGAAAAGGAGATTGCCTTGGCCATATTCCAAAGTCCGGGAGGTACATGTCCTCAGGGGGCGAAGGCTCTGGAGGGGATGTCCAAGGAATTCCCTCTCAGTGACCGGATACTCCTCCTCCATCTCCCAGCTATGACAGCCTGACTCTGAGAGGAAGTCAAAGTACCTGCAATGTAGCCCTGCATGGGAGGGGTGGGGATCCCCGAATACTATCATCAGGACAGGAGACTGGCGACACCAAGGACTCATCCTTGCCATCCTAAAAGTATCGAAGAGCTAATGGCCTACACATGGCCTCCAGCGCCACCCCCTCAAGCCAGCGTCATACAGAAGCATCCCTGATTCAGTTAAAAGAGCTGCGCTTCAGGTGCACTTCCTCTAAATTGGCTCCAGCAGCACAGCCCTGCACAGGGGGTGGGGGGGGGGGAGATCCATGAATACTACCATCAGGACAGGAACCTGGCAACACCAAGGACTCACCCTTGCAACCCCTAAAGGTACGGAAAGGTTCTTGGCCTACATATGGCCTCCAGCACCATCCTCCTTGAGCCAGCGTCCCGATTCAGTTAAAAGTCACACCAGGCAAACCAACGCCTGGCGGGCCACGCCGAAGGGACCTTGGGTGTGACTCTAAACAGTGCATCACAAAGACAGACCAGGACTTTGCACATACAATCTAAAATAATACAACCAACCATGCTTTCTATCCATGCAATAACATACTCTACTAGCAATCCTAACTCTATCCCTCACTACCGAAACATTGATGCTGAAATCCACATACACCCCCACAATCATACCTCATGGCTTCTATATCAGCGGGTCTCCCCTGAGACCAAGGAACACAAATAATCAAATGCATATATCACTACAAAAACACCCCAACCACATTACACCCAACAAGCTCAATGGCATCCAGAACCTTAAATGTGCACTCATAAATGCACACTCAGTTTGAAATAAAATATCTATAATCAATTATATCACAACCTACTATCTTGACGCCCTCTGCATCACAGAATCGTGGCTCACAGAAATGGACACAGTACTACTAAATCAGCTGAAACCACCCAACTACTCACTACACAACTGCCCACGAGCCTACCAAAGAGGAGGAGGAGTACTGTTAAAAACTAAATCCCATCTCAACTTCCACAAATTCAAGGCCAACAGCACAGAGGGAATAGACTCCATCTCGATATCAGACAATTAACCTTTTGCCTTATATACAGACTCCCTTCTGCACCATCCAATGACCTCTCAAATATACTGGGAACTGTATTAGAAAATTCATATCCAAACAAGGACCTCATTATACTCTGAAATTTCAAGCTCCCCTCCATCCCCAACAAAAAGGCTACATTTTCCTAGAAGACATGTCTTCAATGGAATTTGATCAACTCATCCAAGAACCAACACATGAAAAAGAAAACATGCTGGATCTTATTTTCACTAACACCAAACCCATCCATATCTCTCTCTCCCTTCCACCATTCCTTCTATTAATCCCATGGTCCGACCACTCCTTAATAAGCTTCCTACTATCATACTCCACCACAGACAACCACGCCTACCAGAATCAAACAAAGACACTACAAACCATTTGATAAAAAAGCATTTCTTGAAGAAGTCCTTCCTCTACTCAACAATGACACAAATGACATTGATGCTCTAGTACTGAATTGGAACCAGGTCACTGGAAAAGCAGTTGCAGAAACCCCAAATCAACAACCCACCAAAAAACTTCAAAAGACGCAATGGTATTCAGTAGAACTCAGGGACCTCAAAAGACAACTACCTAAGACAAAGCATAAGTGGAGAAGGATCAAGCTAACAGAAGACAGAAACACCTACATGCTCTTATTAAAGGAATACTGCATACAGTCTGACAAATGCAAAAGAATATTCTACATAAAATCATCAATAAATCACTCAACCGGCCAAAGCAGCTATTCAACATAGTAAGGAACCTAATAACCCCCCCCCCCCCCAGCCACCAAGGACAATACTCCCAATCCTAAGGTACTAGTAAACCACTATAAAACAAACAGTTCTGCACCATTTCAACCCCTACTGATGCCATCACCCAACACCACAAACAATACTTAGTCCACCTCTGGTTCCATCAGCAAACAGAACATAGAAAATGCAACTGCTGTGTTAAACACATCCATATCCCCACTCCATTCATGCCCAGTGAGTTGGGGCAAAGCATCCAAAGAAGAGCTTAGCCCATTCCTTACAAAACTCACCCAACAATTACTCCTGCAAGGTTACATGCCTAAACGACTCAAATCCTCCTCCATCTGCCCCAATCTAAAAAATACAAATCTCAACCTCAATGACCTCACAGCCTACAGGCCTATATCAAGCCTACCATTCTTGACTAAGATAATAGAAAAAAAACAATCAACAGCAATTCCAAGACTACCTTGACAGCCATGCTCCTTTGGACCTACAGCAGCATGGCTTCAGACCTTACCACAGAGTCGAAACACTCCTCACATCACTGTTAAACACTTTAATAAAAAGAATACAGAAGCCACACGAAGGATTCATTTTAATATTTCTCGATATTTTAGCCAATTCTGATACAATCAACCACAGCACCCTCCTTCAAAGACTCTAGTCCATTGGAATCCAAAACAATGTTCTGAAATGGTTCCACTGATATCTATGCGATCGACAACAGCAAGTGAAAATGGGAAGTAACACATCATTTCCCTACCCACAAACTCAAAGTGTCCTACAAGGCTCATCATTATCAGCTCTACTTTTCAACATCTACCTTCAACCGATATGTCCAATCATTCATTCACATATATACACTTTCATATCTATGCAGACAACATAATAATTTATACACCGTTCAACACCAACAAACCAACATATGAAGGAATAATAAGCAGCTTCACAGATATCTCCCAATGGCTGGCAAACAAATTCACTGAAAATTAACTACAAGAAAACCAAAATACTATTCATAACAAAGGATGATTTCCGAGCGCCGACGTCATTAGTGTTAAATGACACAGATGTGAAAGTACAACCAAAAGTCAAGTACTTGGGCATCACCTCAGATCAACAACTAACTTTGAAGCCATACATAAATTATATTTATTGTGGACTTTATCACAAAATCAGAATCTTTCACCGTCTCTGCCCTCTATTGGAACCATCCAACTATCGCTCAGCATTCCAAGCTATCATATCACCGCACTTTGACTATTGTAATTCCATCTTCAGTTTGCCAAAATCCACACTGCTTTCCCTACACACCACCTTGCACACCGCCGCATGCATAATTCACGAAGCCTCAAAGAATGACCATGTAACCCCCATCCTTAGAAAATTATACTGGTTTCCACTACTCAGTCACATATGCTACAAAACTCTACTTCTGACCTTCAAAATCAACAACAACCAATCCTCACACTATCTCCAAACACTACTAAGAACTACCAACCCAAGCAGGATGAGAAGACAAAATACAAACATGCTGAACACACCTCATGAGAAAATTAAAAGCACTCAGTTTTCTTGCACTAGAGCATTTGAATTATATGTTTCAACTCACTACCTGGAAACCTCCAAACCGCCAATGGCATGCCCACATTTAGGAAATTTCTCAAAACGTACCTATTTAATGAACATTTTGGTTCCACCACATGATCCTTCTTCCCTTCTAACTTTTTTTACTCCCTTCCTTACTGAATAATGTAGATAACAAGTGTTCATGTACATAAGTTATAATAGTTAATTATCATGTAAATAATGTGTGGCTTATGTATATAAATTCCACTTTTGTATACCCTTTGTCACTGGGACAAAGCGGTATACATTTGTTACAATGAACAAACAGCTAAATAAATAAATATCTCCTTGTCTCCGCCCAGCGTTGGCTCCGCTCCAGCGGCGATGCTGGCCTCCTGCAGGACACATGGCGGTCCTACTCCAAGAACCTGGGCGCCGGGGCATCAAAACCAGAGACACTCGAAAGGGAGATGGCGATCGAGCCTGGGATGACTCCGACCACCGACCCGCTGTCCACAGCTTGGTGGAGAGGCCATGGGTCTTGACTGGCTGCACGGCTGGTAGCGACACAGGACTCATGCAACCAAAAGAGCCAACATGTGCGCCTCGAGGGCCCGAAGATACTCGGCAAGCACCATGGTCTCTGAAGGTGTTGGGGCCAGTACAAAGACCTCGTCCACCAACTCCAGCACCTGTTCTGGGTGTAGTAGCTGATAAGAATGCAATAAATAATACCCGGAGTCAGGCAAAGATTCAAGCCAATTTAATGTGCACAGACTCAGATTGCAGTAGCATTCAAAATGGTCTGAGCACAGAGCTCAGAAAAATGACAGTCTATATACTTTTCTTCTCCAGTCTAATACAGGCAAAACTCCTCATTGGCCACAGTGGCCCACTTACTCTCATCCAATAGACATCTCTGACCGGGCCCAGGACTCGCTCCCCCTGCTTGGGTCTTACTAGCCACGGGTCAGCAATTAGACATAACACTAAACATAATACTTTTACTACAGTATATTTTGCTACTTCTGCAAGGTCAGTTAGCTTGCAAAGATAGTGGAAGGCATATCAGAAGCATTCTTAACAAAAGCAAAACAAAGCGAGGCCAAACAAAGCAAGGTTAAGACGTATCTCTAGCCTTGGCTCAAAACACTAAACAATCTTCATAATGCTAGACAAGATATTCTTACACTATTCGGCTTCTCTGCTATATTTTCATCCTAATTACGAGGTCAGTGCACAATCAGCAAAGATACAGTGGCGCGGCATTCTACTGAAAGAGACATCTGGCTTACCTAAACAATAAACAGTACCAAGGTTTAATTCTCTTATCTCCAGGAGAGCAGAACATGTTATCAAACCAGAATAGAACGGAATTTCTTTCTAACAGCTAACAGCATTCTGCAATTTTCCAAAATCAGCAATAACATTTTAAAGCAGGAAAAAGGGCTTCAGACCTAGCTCTGCTACATACTAGGCCATCGCTTATCACATGGGGACTCCACGATGGTCAGCTCATCGGGAGATAGCCAGTGGCCTACTAGGGCCTTGGGAGTCTATTTCCCCTGCCGGAGTACCTTTGCAGGCTGCTCCAGGCCATCGCCCACAACATCACACCGAGAGGGGCTCCAGAGCCAATGCCTGTGCTTGGCATGGTCACCGGTCACCCCCTTCAACATTGATGAGGCAGATGACAAGTCCTTCAACAGCTCCGATAGGGAGAACCTCTGTTCAAAGTTGCTGCGGCCCCTCGGCTCTGAATGGGCATGGGCACCGCACGAGGCCTTGGTGGAGCCCCTTGAGGGCTCCGGTGCTGAGGATGCAAAATCTGAGGGTCTGAAAGGGACTCATGCTGCTTCTTGCTGCCCTTGAGGCTCTTCCTCGTCATTTGTAAGCACAGATTGCAAGTCAAGGGCTTGTGGTCAGGGCCGAGACATTGAAGGCACCAGGTATGATGATCCAACACGGAAATGGTGGGTGCACAACGCATGTATTTTGTTTTGTTTTGTTTTTTAATTGAGAATTTTTAAATGTTACAGAGCAGCCATAAGGAAAGCAAATCTCTTCTTACAGTATAATCATAAAAACAAAAGGAAAATCTGGAAAAACTTCCAATAACAGCCAAAGAAATATGCAATAGTCCACATCATGGAGTACATCGGATACATCTTACAGCCCATATGATCATTTATATAACCCCTTTTAATCTACCAATCCACAATACAACAATAAAAAAGAAAAAATAATAAACTATTTATCACTAAGAAACTTTTCCAAATGTGATACATCTGAAAAGGAATATTTTGTGCCTGAACACATTACAACACACTTACATGGAAACTTTGAATAAAAGGAGGCACTGACAGCAAGAACTCTAGGCCTCAATTGCAAGAATGCTTTCCTATGAAGTTGTGTGGCCTTAGTCATGTCAGGAAAAATATTAATACGATGTCCACAAAAGGCAACATCTTTTTTAGAAAAAAATATAACAGCGCAGGGAGGACACAGCCACACCTCTTAGAAACAAAGAAACCTTTTATTTCGTAAAACCTTCAAAGGTACAGACCCGACTTGGCCAAGTTTTGGCTGTCAGCCTGCATCAGGGGTCAAAAAACAAAACACATGAATATTAAAAATACAATAATATTCTCCAAACTGTACAGTAAAGAGCAAACAAAAATAAAATACAAAACAAACATACAATACCAATTAAGATTCAATTGCATATATACTCTAATGGCAGTCAGGGCGTTGTAACAAAAACTAACAAATAAAACATACATATGTAACCTAAAAGGTGCATATGAGGCAGTGCACAATTGCTACAGACAATACCTTTTTTCCTTCTCTCCCCCTCTTCCTCTTCCCTTTTTTTTCCCCACCTTTCCCTCTTTCCCCTTCCTCCTCCCATTCCCCTTCTCCCTTCCCCCCTCCCATCTCCCTTTCTTCCTTTTCCTTCCCCCCTTCTCCCTTCTGTTCTTTTCCCTCCCACCTTTCCCCTTCCCTACCTCCCTTCTGGACCTCGTTTTATATGTCTTCTGATTTTGGTACTTCTCTAGAAGTGTTCCATTTTGTTTTACTTGATTTTAAGGGGGTTCCTTTGGGCATTATGTATCTTTTTTAGGACAATATATGGGTAGTATTACTCAGATATATTTTTGTATTCTTGTTTGTCTCTATATTGGTTTATTTTGGTAATATCTTCTAAATAAAATGTGTGTTACAGCTTTGCGCATATGGACAGCAGTATCCTTTGAATAAGATGCCTTTCACAGTTTTGTTCATATGAGCAGATGCACCCAAGTTATCTTCACACTTTCAGGCTCCCTAATTCTTTTGTTTCTTTTTTATGTGTGTGTTCTATTCTAAAGAGCATTTTCTTATATTTAAGAAGGTGGGATTTGCATTCGGAGCTTTTCAACACAACAGAAATGGCTACACAGTGATTCAGTGTTGATTGCTCCTAAAAAGAGTGGAATATCCATATAAAGGGCTGATTCTTCTTCTTTTTAATCCATATCTAGTTTTAACAATGGAAACATTTGGGGAAGCTCCTTTTTTATTTAGATGTGCCTTTTTTGTGTGTAATGAGCACAGCTCGGTGGTTCTTATTTTTGAAGGGACAGTGGATTTGTTTGACATCATAACATTTTCTAGTGCTGTGTCTAGATTTATTATCTTACTTTGGTTCTTCTAGGAGCACTCACTTGCTAATCTACATATGAATTAGTACACAGGTCTTAAGGGAGGTCATGTGCTCTAGTGATTTTTACTGTCACTTTCTCAGTAGATGCCGAAGGTAAGAGCTGATCCTTGCTAGTTCTGGAGCTTTATTGTGCTAGGTTTTTTGTACTGCTGCAACAATCTTTATTGTTTTATTATTATGCATTTACATTTTCTGGCCGTTAGTTGTTCTGTGCTTTTTTTGAATTATAGATAGTGTGGCCTTTTTATGCCTTGTTATTTAGATATTCCATCCTATTATAAAGCATCAAACTATCCTTAACAAAATTCCCCAAATTCTGCACCCTGCTAACACTACCCTCAAGCCTAGAGATCCTCCCCTCCAGGCCAGAGAGCTATGTTGCCTGATCTTCAAAACACAGTAGTTTGAGAGAAATTACAAAGTTGAGTAAGAGTGCCCTTAAGTATCCCCTCCATCCTCCCTACAGCTAACCAAACATCCTTTAAAGAATCATCATAGGAAACACCACCTGTGGAACCCACATCCACAGAACCTACCGCATAACAGGCATCGGGAAGGGGACCACAGAGTTCAAAACGTTTGGGTGTTGAAGGTCTGCTATGAGGTCTAGAGGGGTAGGGGCTGCAGGAATATTTCCCTCCCCAACACGAGCCTCCAACACAGAGAACCCCTGTTTTTTAAGTAGGTTGGGGGGGAGGGGTACAACACCGAAAACTCAAGAACACATACGTAGAGGAGTCCGTTCCAATAGGCAGAAGCGCTGTCTCAACAGGTGGGGGGGGGGGGGGCACTCACCAGGTGTAAATCCATTGGTCCTTGCATTATTTTCCCCACAGCTGGTACCTTACCTCTGACCTTCCGCTTCCCCATCGATCCAGACTATCCTCAGCAGGTGCTCTTAAGGGGCTCACAAGGGGCCAAACCTGCCCCGTAAGGCACGCCCGCATCTGTGTCCCGCAGAACGTGACCAGCTTTATCCTCCGACGAAATGTGGGAGGAGCTGTAACCCTGCCAGTAAGTGCAATATGAAGCAAGACTCCGCTTCAATATCCCACGCCATTCTGGGTAACAAAGTTGAACCAAGTGCATCAAAGAATATCTTGCAATACCTGGCTTTATCCTCCAACGAAAAGAGGGAAGAGCTGTGACCCTTCCAGTAAGTGCGGTATGAAGCAGGACTTCGCTCCAATATCCCTCACCGATCTGGGCAACAAAGTTGAATCAGGTGCCTCTGCATGCATTTTTTAAATCCGCTGGCCAGCTTCAATAAAGTCAGAAAAACAGCCCCTGCAAAATTGAAGGACTCCATGCCAGCAGCAGTAAGTGAAAAAGCCTGGAAAAAAAAAGGGAGAACCGTCCAGGCGAAAAAAAGACAAAAAGCAGGACCCAACCCCCCCCCCTCGCAAGATTGCTTGCACTGGCGAAACCAATGCCCCAATGACAGCCGGAAAACTGCAGAAAATGGCAGTGGAAAAAACCCCACAAAAAAATAGCAACCCTGAAAGGCAAAATAACAACTTTTTCCGGATAGCACTGGAACACATCCATGGAGCTCTGTGGAAAAAGTGAGCTGAGGATAAGATGGCATCACGGCAGGTGGGAAGGCAGGCAAGCATGCACAATGGAGGCTCCCAAAAGCTGGAGAGCATTCCTGCACAAGGCCCCATTGGGGGATGTCACCCATATGGGAGGAGGTCTTCCCACTTGTTCACAGAGAACAAATTGTGACCAAGAAGACCATTGAGCATCAAATCCTTTAAGATGGTGCGTTTCAATGGCTCAAAAGGTGCCGCTTTCAGGGTCCTGAGCAACAGACACAGATCCCAGGGAAGGGATCATAGACTGGAGGGAAGGACACAAGTGATAAACCACCTGGAGAAAGCGCAAGATGTCCGGGTGCAAAGTTAGAGACTTACCAGCCAGTGGACCTCAGAAACAAGCCAAAGTTGCCACCTCAACTTTCAGGGAGCTAAAGGAAAGGCCCTTCTCCAGGCTGTCCTGTAGAAAGGCCAACAGAGATGGTACCTTAACCATCTCAGGAGCCAACTGCCACATCATCACTCAGAGAGGCACCAGATCCGCATGTATGCTAGCTTGGTAGACTCTCTTCCGGGATCTGAGCAAAGTAGAGACCAATGCTGGAGAGTAGCCCTTACGCATTAGCAGTCTCCTTTCAAGAGCAAAGCCTAAGCAAGAAGGGAACCAGGTCCTCCAGGATGACTGGTCCCTGCCACAATAGGCACAGAGGAGGAGACAACCGTAGAAGTGGTGCCTGAAGGAGCCGCATCAGGTCTCTGAACCGCGCTCTCCTCGGCCAGTCCAGTGCTACCAGAACAATCCTGCCCTGGTGGCGTTCTATATACCGAATCAAATGCCCTCCTAGGGGCCACAGAGGAAACACATATACCAGATGCTAACCTGGCCAAGGCTGGGTCAGGGCGTCGATGCCCTTGGATCCCATCTCCATGTAGTGAGTGAAGAAAAGGGTCACCATCAGATTCATTTCAGGGCAACCCCAGCAATGCAGAATTAACTGAAACACCTTCTGACTCAACTCCCACTCTCCAGGATCCAGAGAGCGCTGGCTGAGGAAGTCCACTTCCACAATGTGCACCCCGGCAATATACTGAGCTGACAAGGCTAAGAGGTTCTTCTCTGCAAAGGCAAACAGGAGAGCCATCGCCAGAGCTACCCCAGCATTCCTCGTGCTGCCCTGCTGATTGACGTAAGCCACTGTTGTGGCATTGTCCAAAAACACTCGAACTGCCCAGTTCATGACCAGGGGCTAGAAACACAGTACAGCCAACCTGATGGCCCTCGCCTTGAGGTGGTTGATGGACCACACTGCTTCCCTGTCGTTTCAATGACCCTGGGGTGTACGGTCTTGATAATGAGCTCCCCAGCCCAACAGACTGGCATCCATCATCAGGAGAATCCAGGAGAAATCGTCCAGTGGCACGTCCTTCCTGAGATAGCAGGGCTGCTGCCACTACCACAGGATGACCTTCACAATCATCAGAAGCAGAAATCTGTGCTCGAACTCCTGAGAACTCAGAGACCACTGAGTCAACAAGAACCACATGTGAGCACATGCCCACAGCACCATCTCTATGGTCGTCGCCATCAATCCGAAGCTTAAGATAATCCCAGACTCTGGGAGCCTGCTGTACACAGAACAGCGTCAGGCAATCCAACAGCCTCTTGACTTTCTCCTCTGGCAAGAAAACTGCCCACTCAAGGATCAAAATATGCTCCCAGGAACTCCAGGGACTGGGAAGACAACAGATGGCTCTTTCCACACTTGATCACTCATCCGAGGCTTTCCAAAAAATGACCCCACTCGGGAAATCATCTGAGATGCTTCCAAAAGGGAACAGACCTGTATGAGCCAGTCATCTGGATAGGGATGGACACAGATCCCTCGGTGCCACTGCCATGACCATGGAGAATGTCTTTGGGGTGGTAGATAGTCCAAAAAGCAGGTATCCCTCTGATGATGTCCAGTACCTACTGATCGGATGTAATTCAGGTCCAGGCAGCGTAGAAGTCCCGTAGCTGACCTCCTACGGAGGCCACCTCCACCTGGCCTGCCTGCCTGCATCTCATTGTGATTTCTTGAGGGCCAAGGAGGGGAAGGCCAGAAACCCCCTTCCCAATAATTGAAAGTCTTGAAAAGGCTGCCCTCTGGAGGGCAAATGTCCCCTTTGGTATGGTGCAAATCAGACCACTCAGAAATGCCTAAAATCCCACATCTGCCCCCGCACTGGAGCCTTGCTAGGTTCGTACGGGTCTCTGCGTGTCTTCGGAGAGTTGTACGCCCTTTGACTCCCCAAGATCTTTCACCAATTTTTCCAGATCCTCCCCGAACAGAAGCTTGCCTTGAAAAGGGAGCTTACTAAGATGAGTCTTGGAACAAACTTCCACGATCCAATTTCGCAGCCATAAATATTGCCTGGCTGCCACCACCAAGGCCATACCTTTGGATAAATATCTGATCAGATCATAAAAGGCATCCACCAGGTACGCATCTCCGGACTCCAACTTAGCCGCCTCCTGTGTTTCTGCCTGGGCGTCTCTGACAACCTCCAATATTCCTTGCGCCCAGCGCAAACACGCCCATGCTACAAAGGCACCACAAACTGAGGCCTGTAAAGAAAGGGCATCAATATCAAACGCCTGCTTGAGGAGCATTCCAACTTCCTATCCTGCATATCCTTGAGAGCTGAGCTGCCTTCGACAGGAATGGCAGTCTTCTTCGTGACCACAGAACCGCCGCATCCACCTTAGGTGCTCTCAAGATTTCTGTGTCATAGTCTGGAAGAGGGTACAACCAGGACATTGACCACATTCCCCTCAGGATGACCTCCAGGATGTCCAATTTGTCCTACATCATTTTCCAAACCATTCTGCGTGTAGGAAAAACCCTATTTGTCATTCTTACGGCTTGGAAAAAAAAAAAAGAGGGTCCTTCTAAGGGTGTCTGCAACTTTATATTAAGAGTCTTTGCTTATTCCTCAATCAAGGCTGCCAACTTCTCTCTGCCGAATACCCTGATAATGTGAGTTTCCTCCTCCTGTGGAAGTTCGCCTTCTTCCAGATGCGACTCGGGCTCCTCTGTTTCAAGATCTTCCATGGCTTCCGGGTCTTCTTTTGAAGGGAACGACCCCCCGTCTTCACTGAAGTCGCCCCCCATTCTTCTCCTATTAGGCTCCGATTCCCCCCGTGCGCTCTCTTCCGAGAGGTCCCCCCCTCCCTTTCCTGAGCCTTTCCTGGCACATCCCCCAAGCACTGCCTCATACAGAAGGCTTTATGCATCAGGAGAACAAACTCTGGGGAAAAAACTTGTGGCAGGACGTCCTCTGAACTGCCCTTGGACCCAGAGGCTTTTGCCGGCTTTTTCCCTTTACTCTTGAGGGACTTGGCCAGGAGAGGGGCTCCTCACCTCCATCTCCCTTAGCCACAGCATCCATAACTGGTGCTGGCGGAGCCCTCCCCACTGAGGGCTGAGGAAGGTCCACGCCACCTCCTATATCCCCATGGGCTTGTTCATGTCTATTAGGGTTATGACTTTTTTGTAACCCTATGTTCCTGTGTCATAATTCAATTAACAATTATTCAAAAGTAATGAAAAAGGTATCAGTTTGATTTAGTTTTTGAAAAAGGTCACCCCCAAAACGAAAATTTGATTTTAAGATAAATGTGTGTAATGCCGTATATAACTGAATATTTAAAAAAAATTAATTTTTAGAAGTATTCTGATATAATTTTATAGTGCTTGTGCAGCTTTGGTTTTGCTATACTTTTTTTGTTTGCTTGTGGACTGTTCGTCTGATTTTTCAGACTCTTCATATTCACTCTCAGTTTCTGATTCAGCAGTTGGGATGGTTGTTGTTGATATTGTTAACGTAGGCTCCAAGGTCATTTTCCTTCTTTTCTATGGATGAATAGGTTTGAAACTCGAAGCCTTCCCAGTTGCATATCCAACCTGGCCCTTGCTTTTGATCTGAAGGTGATATAACCTTTGGTCCTTGCTGCATAACCATTCACCATTTTCTTTTCTGATGTCAAAAACTTCATTCAAAGGATCATATTTTCTTTGTTTTACACATTCCTCGTAGGTGTGCAGGATTTGGTCCAGTTTAGCTTGTACGACTTGAATTGATAAAGTTGGAAAATTAAATTTCTTTTGCCATAAACTTGTTACTTCTTTCCCTTTACATGCTCTTTCCTTCCTTTTATTGATGCTCCAAGGAACAGATAGCGACCAACAATTTGGATTTTGAGTGGTATTCTGCTTTTGTTTTCCAGTGATTCTTCTTCCAGTGGAACAGTTCTTCTTTTTCTATGTGTTTCTTTAAATCGCACGAGATTCTTAGTCCAAATCTTCTTGTCTTTTTCAATTGTAGAAGCACTTTTCTTATGAGACATTGTGAATAAAACAATAATCTCAGATCTAAAAATGATACAGAAAATCAATTAGCATGCTCAATCATAAAGCTTATAGAAAGTTCCAGAAACTTTAAGAACGTTCTAATGGGCTCCAGATAGTTCTATTACCTGCATATACTACTTATATACGATTTTAGAAATTTTGTGTGCGGGGTGACTTTTTGAAAACAAAACAGAATTAAACCTTTTATCATCACTTTTTAGCAAATGTTCATCGATTAATGACACAGGAATTCAATAATTTTGCAAAAAGTCAAAAAGCCATAACCCTAATGTCTATCTTCGAGAAGCTCCACTTCATTCAAGGGACTTTGATTCTGTCACAAAGCTGCAGTAGAATCCAGTGGCAGAGACTGGCCCCTTGCGTGACCCACAGGCCAGGCACGTGGGCTTGGAGGGCATACTGGAGCTGTAATCAGCGTTCTTCCTTTTTTTTTTTTTTTTGTTAGGGCATAACGCTAAAATCAAACAAAAAGAAATGCAGAATGAAAATAAAAAAATACAAGACCCCCAACATCCACAATGCATCCAGAGATCCACCCTGTGTCAGCCCAAAACAACAAAGACTGAGAATGCCCAAAATGGCATCTATTCCGTGCTTATCGGTAAGGCCCTGAATCACCATACGGTTAGCAGCGAACCTTCACCATCCATGAACCATGCTATCCGGCACACTCTGAAGCAACAGAGGTAGGGCTCCCTTAAAAAACTGGCCTCCTGTGACAAATGCCGGCTGCGGGAGCAGAGCTGCTGATCTGTCACTCAGTCCTTGCACTACGGCTTCAGCGTTGGACGGCACCGTGGACCAAACCGAGCTCTGCAGCTGATAAGCACTCCTTACCCTGCTTACACAGCTCTGGAGATGCCATGGCCTGTGTGCTCTCCCCTAAGGTCACGCTTTCCTCCGCTCTCTGGGGCTTGCCCTGACCAGGGTTTCCTCTGTCTCTGGCTGAAATAAGTACTTTTTTTTTGTTTAACTGACTATCGTCCAGCACACAAAAAACTAAGCCTTTCTTCCCTGGAATCAAATCTCTCCAGCTGCTTGGGAGACTGAGCTACTGGGGGATGGTGCGTGGTACCAGCTGAATAACTGGGGCGATGTCATGAAGTTCATGACATGTTCAGTCTCCAAGCTGCTGGTAGGGATTGACTACCTACAGGTATTGAGACTGACTGGAGGAACGCTAAGGAAAAAAAATTGGCAGCAGTAAGCGCTCTAAGGTAAGATATTGACTATTTACCTTACTATGCCCTGCTTCACTTCAATAAGTCCACATCTTATTATTACTGTTATGTGATGCCCAGTCGCATGGTTTGACCTAAGAATCCAACTATTAGCCATAAGGGCACAAATAATAAGCAAAAAGATTAACAATCGATTGGTCAGGCATCCATTATTCCTGAATCAGATAGTTATAAGCAGATCAATTTTTCTAATCAGTTTTGCACATTTACAGCTTCCTCTCTTGATGATCTCAACAGAATTTAAAGCAAATGAAGCTGTGGCTGTAACTCTCCAGGGGTCAAGGTATACAAAATAAAAGTGAAATAAATTAGGGCAGAACGCAGCATGAAGGTATGAAGAGAACAATTTCTGTTCAAGATATTGGAAGGTAATACAAATTACATAGCAATTAACCAAATAAAGAGAAGGAAGGATAAAACAATTGCATTAAACAAAAAGGAGAATTTGCTGGAGGAGCAGGGGGTCATAGAAATACAGTTTGCTCAGCAAACACTTCAGAAATTGAAGACCAAACAAAATACATGACAGCAATAAGAATATCCCATAATGCATTTGCAGCACCAACTACTATCAGTAAGAATTCACCAAGTTAACCAGGAAGGAATTAGTTGCTCATAGTGGCTCTCACAATTTATCACACCAGCACAAAAATGCTGAAGATTTATTGAAAAAGGTACTAATGTGATATCAAATATTCTATCCAGAACTAAAAAGGACTTAAGTGCCCTTTTACTAAAGTACTCTATGCAGTTAACATGTGATTTGGTGAATGTTAACTGTGCCCTTGGCCCCACAATAAGTTACCAAGTGGCCATGACAGTTACACACAGATTTCCATGCTAGCAATCACACGTTTGGATGCCGAAAGGGCAAGTTAGGGGCAGAGTGTGGGCATGGTGAGCACATTGCATGTTAGCACAGGGATGCATATCGCGCACTGTCAATGTTGCAATTAATGTGGATTCACCTAATGCCACCTCAGTAAGTGGAGTTAAGTGCACCCACATTAACTGTGAATGCTGCTGCTATGCATTAGGGTAGCTCAGTGCAGTAACTGCTGGGAACACACTGGACATGCCCTCAGCTGTTTGCGCTGCAACTAAATGTGCAGTGGTTGCAATTACTGCACATTGGTTGCAAAAACCTAACACACTTTAGTAAAAGGACCCCTTGGTTTCTAGATGAGACACCAAATAAAAATATTAGGAAAACACACTCGCACACAGTAATCTCATAAGACCTCTATTTTCAGACAGGTGGTTAACAAAAGGGCCAAAAATGGCGTAAAAGGATACTGCTGCAATTATATCCAAAAGACACAAAACTATCATAGATTCACAATTAAACGATTACAGGCAAGACTTAAAATGTTTGAGAATCTAATTTCAGCTCCTCCTAAATTGTGAGATGAGCTGAAAATTCTGGAACTTATAGTCAATAATCAGAATGGAGCACGTAAATAACAATGAAGTACTAAGTTCTGAAATGCCGCCTCTTCATCGCAATTACTTGCCCTCAGCACTGCTGCTATAGTTGCCATCGCTGTCTTCAACTTGTGTGTCATTTTTAATGCCATTTAGGTAATTGGTAATAGCATATTTCTGAAATGACTGCAAATGCTTATTTGTTACAACAAATTCTTCACTTGTGAAATGCAGGGTGCTTTACTCTCTCTCTTGCTATCAGATCATGGCCCATAGCTTCAAACTATTTCCTCCAATACTTATGCATGAATACCTTGAGAGCTGGTTAACAGAAAGGTCCATTGGCCATAACTGGCCAGTCAGACTTTCTGGGCACCATAATAAGCTGAGAGTCAATGCGGCATCCTGCTTTTCTGTAGCTTGTGTGTGACCTCGAATAGGCAAACGCCAAAAGGGCTAAGCTAGCCAGATAAACTGATCATAAAATTTATTAAATATACCTTTAAGCTTCATCAAGCCATCCGTTACCATGAAAATGAACAAAAACACAACGTGGCACTGCAATCTTTGGCAGAGTTTCTTTTCTAACTATTAATAATGGTGGCAGTTTTTTACCATCTGCATAACACGTTAAAAAAATGGTGTGGTTTGTCATTTTGTAGCCAGAACCTTTTATCATCATCTCTTTGGCAACAAAATATATGGTCTAATTTGATGGATCTTGAAAAATTAGGAAATCATCATCCAAGTTGCATTATCTGTCCAAGTTTGAAACATTTTCTTCTCAAAATTATGATAAACTTGTGAAACTCCAAATGTTTTGTTTCATAATTGGCAGACATCCAATGTACCACTCTACCTATACTATGGATAAATGAGAGAACTGAGAGGAACTGTGAATGGCACAGCAAAGGATAGAAATGAACACAATGTGGCTGGGTGGCCAGGCCAGTGAGATGATGAAACAATAATTTATGAGGACAACCTAAAGAAAATCTAGAAAACATGGGAAGACAATACTGGCATGAGGTACCTGAGACTGGAAAAAGATTATTCTTCCCAGCATAAAAAGTCACTTCTGCAATTGCAACCAACTCTGAGCATAACCTTAGAAGCTCAATCTCTCTGCAATCTACTGCTGAACAAGCATACATACTTGTGTTGGCTTACTGGCCAGATAATTATGTGTTCTGCAAACGCAAGAGAAGCTGCAGTGTATACCGTTCAAGCAAGGAAAACACCACCTTAGCATATGAACAGGTATTTGTGAAGCACGGCTGCAATGTGTTCTACTAAACTAAAAACCTCAATGCTAAATTCTATTCAATAGCAAAATTATTAATTATTTCTTCTAGGAGATAATATAAAATAGAGGAGAAAAGGCCTCAATAAATTTGCTTTTCCCTCTTGTTGTTGTTAAGTGCCATCGAGTCGGAGTCGACTCATGGCGACCCTCTGGATAGCTATCCTAAATTGTGTTCGGTCTTCAGTCAGGCGGCTCATTGTTGACAGACTGGTACCCGTAGCTGCTGTTATTGTATCGATCCATCTCATTGCTGGCCTTCCTCTTTTGCGTTGACCTTCTATCTTGCCAAGCATAATGTCTCTCTCTAATGATCTCTCTCTTCGCATGATGTGTCCAAAGTATGAAAGTCGAAGTCTTGTCATCTGAGCTTCTAAAGAAAGCTTAGGTTTGATCTCCTCTAGTACCGACTGGTTTGTTCTTCGGGCAGTCCATGGTATACACAGTATTCGCCGACAGCACCATAATTCAAAGGCATCAATTTTCTTCCTATCTGTCTTTCACATCCATATGATGTTATTGAAAATACCATAAAAAAGACAACCTAACCAAAATTCTCTACAAATATAAAATCCAAAAACAAATTGAGAGAATAGCTATTCAGAGCTAGCGTGTGTGAGTGTATTGTAATATAATGTCGGAAGTATAGCCATGAAGCGAAATTCACCTCTTGAAGCTAATCTTCCATTTTACTCAATTATGATTGAGCCCATTAAAGAGCTAACAATAAATAAGGTTAAAACACTACAAAAGTGCAACCAATAATCTTCATGCAAAATGATTAATTTGCCAGGATAAGATAAACCACTAAAAGTCTATGCTGGAGCTCAAAACAGCCAGAATTTGGAAAAAAAATATCTTATCTGAATCCAACCAAGTCCGACGATGAGCAACAATCCGTAGTAGCAGATTTTAAAGTCCATCCAGATAGACTTCTGGTGATGTTGCCAGCACAAATTTCACAAGATAGCAGACACAGTACTGCGTTTCGGGCGAACAATATTTACACGCCCTGCTTCAACGCTCAGCACTCTGTACCGACAAACTTCTGTCTTCGTCTTCACACCACTCAAAAGAACGCCAACGCATGCTCAGTAGCAAACTGAGCCTGGTTTCAGAATTTAACATCGTAAACATCCAATCAGCAATCAAATCCTTTCTTAAAGGTATAACCCCCAAGTTTGTAAAGTCAAATGTTGTTAAAGCAGGCTAGCCCATTCAAGTTCTTTGTTTAATCCCAAAGGTTGAACAGTTGCCCAACGAAAAATCCACTGTTGCTCAAGCAATTGTAATGTGTGTTCCCGGTCACCCCCTCGGGGATGAGGGGGCACATGATCCAACACTCGCCAGAGCAAATCTTCAAAAACGTGATGGTGGTCAGAGCAATGTTGAACCAACGGAGCCGACAATACTACATTCTTTACTCTAGAGGCATGTTCATTCAAACGGGTCTTAACAGGTCGGATAGTTCGGCCAATGTACAAAAGTTGACATGGGCAAATAAGCACATACACCACATGAGTAGTAGAACAATCAGTTAACCACTGAGAGATATGGATATGAGAAGAGCCAGGAACTGTCCATTGGACGCCCTCAATCGTCCGAGAGCAATGAGAACATGAAGCACATTTATAATGTCCTGTCTGTAAAGGACGATTGATTCGCCTATCCAAAGGGGACGAAGTGGGACCCACATAATCACGCAAGTTAGACCCCCGAGAATGTGCTATCTGAAGGGGCTTTTGAAAACAAGAGTGGAGTTGTAAAATAGACCAATGTTTGCATAAGATCTTTTTAACTTGCCAAGAATGAAACATAAAGGGCAAGACTCCCACAATTGTCTGAGAAGTAGTAGCCGGCCCAGCATAATCCTCAGAAAAGAGCCACTCGCGATGAGTGTAACGGGCTCGTAACCAAGCTTGACGAATGACCCGCTTAGGGTACCCCCGCTGAACTAGACGTGCAGATAGTTCTTTTGCATGATATGAAAAATCATCCAAGGTGGAACAAATCCGTCTGAGCCTAAGAAATTGGCCGTAAGGAAGACCACGTTTCAAAGGACCAGGATGAAAACTGGAATAGGACAACAACGTATTCCTTTGTACGGGTTTTCTATATAAGGACGTCTGGAATGAAGAATTGCCCTTAGTCACAGTAACATCCAAAAATTCAATGTGAGAAAAATGATAATGTAAAGTAAAAGATACATTAGATGTTAAAGAATTTAACCATCCCACAAATTGTTGTAAAGCTTCTTCTGTGCCTTTCCATAAAAAGAATATGTCATCTAAAAATCTGACCCAAAAGGTCACATCCTTAAACCCAGAAGATGGATACACCTGGGAGGCTTCAAATTCAGCCATATAAAGAGTAGCTACTGACGGGGCCACAGTCGCCCCATAGCAATGCCATGAGTTTGGTGGTAAATTTCTTGTTCAAATTGGAAATAATTTTTAGTAAGCACCAAAGTGAGCATTTCCATAAAAAAGGACTGTGGAATACGAGCAGGCAAAGCCAAATCCAATTGATTGATTACTTCCAATGCTTGGTCTTGATTAATATTTGTATACATAGCCGTGACATCCAAGGAGGCCAGCCACCAAGAAGTAATATCTCCTTCAATCTTTTGTATTTTTGAAAGAAATTGTGTGGTGTCCTTTAAAAAGGAAGGCACCCGTTGGGCACAGGGTTGCAAAAATTTGTCGCAAAATTTAGACAAAGGTTCCAAGGAAGACCCACGACAAGACACAATGGGTCTCCCTGGTGGTGCTGTGACAGACTTATGAATTTTGGGCACAGTATATATGAAAGGTATTTTGGGATGTTTCAAAAACAAAAAGCCAAACTCCTTCTTAGTGATCCAGTTGTGCTCTAAAGCTGTTGTCATTAATGCACGAATAGTATTTTGCAAAGTGACAAATGGACTATCTGATAATTTAACATAATGAGCAGGTTGTTTAGCTGGTCCAAAAGGTGCGCTCTATATTGATCATATGATTGAATAACCGTAGCGCCACCCTTATCAGCCCTACGAATGACCAACGAATGATCATCCCGAAGTTGCTTAACTGCTAACCACTGTTCTGCAGATAGATTATAGTGGCGAGTTCGAACCACAGTATTCTCAAATCTCTGTAAATCTGAAAGAACTAGTTTCTGATAAGCTGATACCAGAACATCAGGCATCTCAGCAGGAATCCAACGAGAAAGAGGTCTAACTATTGAAATGTCACCTCCCATGTCATGAGTTGCACAAAAATGAGTGACAATTAATTTCCGAAAAAAACCGATGTAACGCTAAACGCATCTTAAAGGGATCATAATGCGTTACCGGAACAAAAGAAAGACCAAGATTCAATACTGCTTCCTGTTGAGTAGTCAAAGAAACCGATGAAAGGTTCATTACTGTTGTTTGGCACGATTCCTGGTCATTGGGCCCTGTGACACCTCCTGCGGGTAAGATTCTGGAGGTATCCATATGCGATCGTGTTGTTGAGATTCTCGAGGCCGCCAACTTCGACCTCGTCCCCGTCCCCGGGGCCGACCTTGCCGAAAAACCTGCTCTTGACGATAACCCGAATTAGTAGTACCACTCCTAGTCCCGATATCAGAATCATCAGAAGATATGTCAAATGAATCAAAGGTAACCTTCTTAGATGATAAATCCCCTTTCTTCATCCAAGTATAAACCTGGTCAAGATCGTAGTCTTTTTTGTCCCTGTTAAACTTTCTAATTTTAATGGATTTCTTATAATCTTTATATTGTTCCAACTGAGACTGTATACTGTCCATCTGTGCTTTATAACGATCCTTTGTCACAGTGCGTTGAAGTTGTTCATCCATAGTTTTAACTTCCTGTTGTAATTTAATAGACTCCTCATTAAGACGTTCACCCAACAAAGCAATTAAATCCATACTGCACTTGTTTAATATACTGTTCCATTTGGCATAAAAATCAGAATCATCAACAAACATTTTGGGAGGTTTTGTTGATGATTCTGATTTTTATGCCAAATGGAACAGTATATTAAACAAGTGCAGTATGGATTTAATTGCTTTGTTGGGTGAACGTCTTAATGAGGAGTCTATTAAATTACAACAGGAAGTTAAAACTATGGATGAACAACTTCAACGCACTGTGACAAAGGATCGTTATAAAGCACAGATGGACAGTATACAGTCTCAGTTGGAACAATATAAAGATTATAAGAAATCCATTAAAATTAGAAAGTTTAACAGGGACAAAAAAGACTACGATCTTGACCAGGTTTATACTTGGATGAAGAAAGGGGAATTATCATCTAAGAAGGTTACCTTTGATTCATTTGACATATCTTCTGATGATTCTGATATCGGGACTAGGAGTGGTACTACTAATTCGGGTTATCGTCAAGAGCAGGTTTTTCGGCAAGGTCGGCCCCGGGGACGGGGTCGAAGTTGGCGGCCTCGAGAATCTCAACAACACGATCGCATATGGATACCTCCAGAATCTTACCCGCAGGAGGTGTCACAGGGCCCAATGACCAGGAATCGTGCCAAACAACAGTAATGAACCTTTCATCGGTTTCTTTGACTACTCAACAGGAAGCAGTATTGAATCTTGGTCTTTCTTTTGTTCCGGTAACGCATTATGATCCCTTTAAGATGCGTTTAGCGTTACATCGGTTTTTTCGGAAATTAATTGTCACTCATTTTTGTGCAACTCATGACATGGGAGGTGACATTTCAATAGTTAGACCTCTTTCTCGTTGGATTCCTGCTGAGATGCCTGATGTTCTGGTATCAGCTTATCAGAAACTAGTTCTTTCAGATTTACAGAGATTTGAGAATACTGTGGTTCGAACTCGCCACTATAATCTATCTGCAGAACAGTGGTTAGCAGTTTAAGCAACTTCGGGATGATCATTCGTTGGTCATTCGTAGGGCTGATAAGGGTGGCGCTACGGTTATTCAATCATATGATCAATATAGAGCGCACCTTTTGGACCAGCTAAACAACCCTGCTCATTATGTTAAATTATCAGATAGTCCATTTGTCACTTTGCAAAATACTATTCGTGCATTAATGACAACAGCTTTAGAGCACAACTGGATCACTAAGAAGGAGTTTGGCTTTTTGTTTTTGAAACATCCCAAAATACCTTTCATATATACGTGCCCAAAATTCATAAGTCTGTCACAGCACCACCAGGGAGACCCATTGTGTCTTGTCGTGGGTCTTCCTTGGAACCTTTGTCTAAATTTTGCGACAAATTTTTGCAACCCTGTGCCCAATGGGTGCCTTCCTTTTTAAAGGACACCACACAATTTCTTTCAAAAATACAAAAGATTGAAGGAGATATTACTCTTGGTGGCTGGCCTCCTTGGATGTCACGGCTATGTATACAAATATTAATCAAGACCAAGCATTGGAAGTAATCAATCAATTGGATTTGGCTTTGCCTGCTCGTATTCCACAGTCCTTTTTTATGGAAATGCTCACTTTGGTGCTTACTAAAAATTATTTCCAATTTGAACAAGAAATTTACCACCAAACTCATGGCATTGCTATGGGGGCGACTGTGGCCCCGTCAGTAGCTACTCTTTATATGGCTGAATTTGAAGCCTCCCAGGTGTATCCATCTTCTGGGTTTAAGGATGTGACCTTTTGGGTCAGATTTTTAGATGACATATTCTTTTATGGAAAGGCACAGAAGAAGCTTTACAACAATTTGTGGGATGGTTAAATTCTTTAACATCTAATGTATCTTTTACTTTACATTATCATTTTTCTCACATTGAATTTTTGGATGTTACTGTGACTAAGGGCAATTCTTCATTCCAGACGTCCTTATATAGAAAACCCGTACAAAGGAATACGTTGTTGTCCTATTCCAGTTTTCATCCTGGTCCTTTGAAACGTGGTCTTCCTTACGGCCAATTTCTTAGGCTCAGACGGATTTGTTCCACCTTGGATGATTTTTCATATCATGCAAAAGAACTATCTGCACGTCTAGTTCAGCGGGGGTACCCTAAGCGGGTCATTCGTCAAGCTTGGTTACGAGCCCGTTACACTCATCGCGAGTGGCTCTTTTCTGAGGATTATGCTGGGCCGGCTACTACTTCTCAGACAATTGTGGGAGTCTTGCCCTTTATGTTTCATTCTTGGCAAGTTAAAAAGATCTTATGCAAACATTGGTCTATTTTACAACTCCACTCTTGTTTTCAAAAGCCCCTTCAGATAGCACATTCTCGGGGGTCTAACTTGCGTGATTATGTGGGTCCCACTTCGTCCCCTTTGGATAGGCGAATCAATCGTCCTTTACAGACAGGACATTATAAATGTGCTTCATGTTCTCATTGCTCTCGGACGATTGAGGGCGTCCAATGGACAGTTCCTGGCTCTTCTCATATCCATATCTCTCAGTGGTTAACTGATTGTTCTACTACTCATGTGGTGTATGTGCTTATTTGCCCATGTCAACGTTTGTACATTGCCCGAACAATCCGAGCTGGTATGACCCGTTTGAATGAACAAGCCTCGAGAGGTCAGAATGTAGTCTTGTCGGCGCCGTTGGTTCAACATTGCTCTGACCACCCACACGTGATGGAAGAGTTGCTCTGGCGAGTGTTGGATCATGTGCCCCCTCATCCCGAGGGGGTGACCGGGAACACACATTACAATTGCTTGAGCAACAGTGGATTTTTCGTTGGGCAACTGTTCAACCTTTGGGATTAAACAAAGAACTTGAATGGGCTAGCCTGCTTTAACAACATTTGACTTTACAAACTTGGGGGTTATACCTTTAAGAAAGGATTTGATTGCTGATTGGATGTTTACGATGTTAAATTCTGAAACCAGGCTCAGTTTGCTACTGAGCATGCGTTGGCGTTCTTTTGAGTGGTGTGAAGACGAAGACAGAAGTTTGTCGGTACAGAGTGCTGAGCGTTGAAGCAGGGCGTGTAAATATTGTTCGCCCGAAACGCAGTACTGTGTCTGCTATCTTGTGAAATTTGTGCTGGCAACATCACCAGAAGTCTATCTGGATGGACTTTAAAATCTGCTACTACGGATTGTTGCTCATCGTCGGACTTGGTTGGATTCAGATAAGATATTTTTTTTCCAAATTCTGGCTGTTTTGAGCTCCAGCATAGACTTTTAGTGGTTTATCTTATCCTGGCAAATTAATCATTTTGCATGAAGATTATTGGTTGCACTTTTGTAGTGTTTTAACCTTATTTATTGTTAGCTCTTTAATGGGCTCAATCATAATTGAGTAAAATGGAAGATTAGCTTCAAGAGGTGAATTTCGCTTCATGGCTATACTTCCGACATTATATTACAATACACTCACACACGCTAGCTCTGAATAGCTATTCTCTCAATTTGTTTTTGGATTGAAAATACCATGGCTTGAACAAGTCGAATCTTTGTATGGAGAGAGACATCTCTGCTCTTGAGAATCTTATCTAGGTCTTTCATAGCCATTCTGCCAAGAGCAATGCGTCGTCTGATTTCTTGACTGCTTGTTGCTTCTTTATTGATAGTTGATCCAAGTAGGTTAAAGTTGTTCACAATTTCAATTTCTTCTCCTTCAATGATGAACCTGTTGATTATGCCAGTTGTCATGATCTTTGTCTTCTTTACATTAAGGTGCAGGCCCATTTGAGACTATGTTCTTTGATTGTGAGAAGCAAATGTTTCAGATCATCTTCACTTTCAGCCAGTAATGTGGTATCATCAGCATAGTGAAGGTTGTTGATGAGTCTTCCACCAATCTTCACACCTCTGTTGTCTTCATACAATCCTGCTTCTCTGATGATTTGTTCTGCATATAAATTAAACAGGTAGGGGGAAGTATACAGCCTTGTCTTACACCTTTGCTTATTTTAAACCATTCTGTTTCTCCTTGTTCTGTTTGAACTATTGCTTCTTGATCAATGTACAGATTGCGCAAAAGAACGATAAGGTGTTCTGGTATACCCATGCTTCTTAATGTGGCTCAGAGTTTCTCATGGTTTACACAGTCAAAAGCCTTGCTATAGTCGATAAAGCACAAATAAATATCCTTTTGGTGTTCTTTAGTCTTTTCAAGGATCCATCTCACATCTGCAATGATGTCTCTCGTTCCTCGCCCTTTCCTGAACCCTGCTTGCACTTCAGGTAGTTCTTGTTCCAGGTATGGTTGTAGTCTCTTTTGAATAATCTTCAGTAGAATCTTGCTGGCATGTGGGATCAGAGCGATTGTGCGATAATTTCCACAGTCAGTTGGATCACTTTTCTTTAGTATTGGTATAAACACAGATCTTTTCCAGTCAGTTGGCCATGATGTTGTCTTCCATATTTCTTGGCAGAGCCTTGTAAGTACAGTAACAGCTGAATCAGATTACTGCAATACTTCTATGGGAATGCTATCAATGCCTGGTGCTTTGTTCTTTGATAAGGCTTTCAATGCTGCTTCAACTTCTTCTTTCATCACCAATGGTTCCCGATCATAAGGTACAGGTTGAAACGGCTGTTGGTCCACTTGATCTTTATCATATGCTTTTCCCTCTATGCAGCAGTTATTGCATGCCTGAAGGGGAATTGCTACCATATACCATCATTGGTCTAAAAAACTCTTCTTTTTTTCAATTTTTATTCCCAATAAATTATTCATGCATTCACCAGTGATAACTGCACAATGTCCACCAAACCTAATATATAGCTATACGCCTCTCACAGCATGCTACTAACTCTCAATGACAGCATAACAGCTTACAAGCAGAGCCAACGTCACCAACTACACAACTCTGCCAGTCAGCCTAACATTGAAATCAAAAACAATTGCAATAGTCCACACTAGAGCGTTTTCTTCATCCCTAAAAGAGAAACAAACTGAAGCCAGAATATATCAATTAATGCTCACAAAGATGTCCAAAACTGTTACTTAGCTTAGGAAGCATCTCCCAGAAAACATTCTGTTAACAACTGCCCAAAGAAGATCCTGGTTTTGCGGACAAATCGCTTCATCGGTGCTTATTCATTACTATTGCAATCTCTAGCTATAGCGTCTGACATAATACTCTACTTTAAAAACTCTTCTGAACCAATCAAAGAAAAAAACACGGCAAAGGGGAAGAACTTAGACTTAAAGGGCCAGAACACCCCCCACTCAATCGAGGAATTAAGGCTCTCTGGAGACTAGCACTTTGTATCTGATGATCACATGGTCTACTATGTTGGAACGAAAGACAAAGAAGAAATGGTGCTGCATTTATAATTAAGAAGAAACTTGCAAGAACTGTAATGAAAAACAATGCAATCAGTGAACATTTAATTTCTATTTGTCTATGAGGAATGCCCATCAACACACCTATAATTCAAGTATATGCCCCAACAACAGCTGCAGAAGAGGATGAAGTTGATGAGTTCTATGAACAAATACAAGCTGAAACATGCAAACAGGATATCCTGATGGTAATGGGTGACTGGAATGCAAAAGTTGGCAACAAAGAAGAAGGAAAAGTACTTGAAAAATATGGACTTGGCAACAGAAATGAAGCTGGAGAAAAACTGAAAGAATTCTGCAAGACCAAAGACCTATTCATCTTAAACACCTTCTTCCAGCAACACAAGCGGCAACTGTACACATGGACTTCACCCAATGGATTGTACAAAAATCAAATTGACTACATCTGTGGAAGTCAATGATGGAAAAGCTCTATAACATCAACAAAGACAACAACTGGAGCTGAATGTGGTACAGATAACCAACTACTATGTATGCAAACTCAAGCTAAAGTTGAAAAAAAGCAAGACACTCATGAATGTAGCAAAATATGACCTTGAGAATATATCATCAGAATTTACAGACTGCCTACAAAAGGTGAAAAAGCAAAAACAGTCAAAATGGATGAAGAAGAAACTCTGAAAATTGCCCAGAAACACAGAGAAGCTAAAGCCAGAGGAGAAAGACAGGCAATCATAGAACTCAACAGAGATTTCCAACATGCAGCAAGACAAGACAAGAAATATTACAATGACGCATGCAAAGAAATAGAAGCAAAAACTATAAGAGTAAGAACAAGATCGGCTTTCATAAAGCTATGAGAGTTAAAGAAAAAATTCCAGCCTCAAATTGGAATGCTACAAGATGCTCATGGATTCTGTTGAATAATGCTGAGAAGATCAAGAAAAGTGGAACGAATATACAGAGTTGTTGTTGTTGTTGTTAAGTGCCGTCGAGTCGGAGTCGACTCATGGCGACCCTCTGGATAGCTATCCTAAATTGTGTTCGATCTTCAATCAGGCGGTTCATTGTTGACAGACTGGTACCCGTAGCTGCTGTTATTGTACAGAGTTATTATATGATAAAGATCAAGTGGACCAACAGTCATTTCAACCTGTACCTTATGATCAGGAACCACTGGTGATGAAAGAAGTTGTTGAAGCAGCATTGAAAGCCTTATCAAAGAACAAAGCACCAGGCATTGATAGCATTCCCACTGAAGTATTACAGCAATCTGATGCAGCTGTTACCATACTTACAAAGATCTGCCAGGAAATTTAGAAGACAACATCATAACCAACTGACTGGAAGAGATCTGTGTTTATACCAATACTAAAGAAAGATGATCAAACTGACTTTAGAAATTATCGCACAATTGCTCTGATCCCACATGCCAGCAAGATTCTATTCAAGATTATTTGGCAGAGACTACAACCATGCCTGGAATGAGAACTGTCTGAAGTGCAAGCAGGGTTCAGGAAGGGCCGAAGAATGAGCCATCATCGCGGATGTGAGATGGATCTTCCAAATGACTAAAGAATACCAAAAGGATATCTATAAGTGTTTTATTTACTACAGGAAGGCTTTTGATTATGTAAACCATGAGAAATTCTGGGCCACATTAAGTAGTATGGGTATACCAGAACACCTGATAGTTCTCTTGCACAACCTTTACATTGATCAAGATGCAATAGCTCGAACGCAACAAGGAGAAACAGAATGGTTTAAAAATCAGCAAAGGTGTACGACAACACTGCATACTTTCTCTCTACCTGATCAGTTTATATCCAGAACAAATCAGCAGAGAAGCAGGACTGTATGAAGACAATAGAGTGTTAAGATTGGTGGGAGATTCCAACAACCTTCGCTATGTTGATACCACCACACTACTTTAACCTAGTTGGATCAACTATCAATAAAGAAACAAGCAGTCAAGAAATCAGATGACACAATGCTCTCTGCAGAAAGGCCTAGACAAGATTCTCAAGAGCAGAGATGTCTCTCTCCATACAAAGATTTGATTCGTTCAAGCCATGGTATTTTCAATAACGTCATATGGATGTGAAAGTTGGACAGTGAAAAAGACAGACAGGAAGAAAATTGATGCCGCTGAATTATGGCGCTGGCGACGAATACTGTGTATATCATGGACTTCCCAAAGAACAAACAAGTCAGTACTAGAGGAGATCAAATCTAAGCTTTCTAGAAGCTCAGATGAGAAGACTGACTTTCATACTTTGGACACATCATACAAAGAGAGATCATTAGAGAAAGACATGCTTGGCAAGGTAGAAGGTCAATGCAAAAGAGGAAGGTCGGCAATGAGATGGATCGATACAATTAACAGCAGCAATGGGTGCAACTCTGTCAACAATGAGACGCCTGACTGATGACCAAACACAGTTTAGGACAACTATGCAGATGGTCGCCATGAGTAGACACCAACTCGACAGCACTTAACAAGAACAAGATAGATCATAGATTACAGCAAAATACTGCAGCAACTATTAAACGTATGGGCCCTTGTTTACTAAAGTGCAGTAAAGGTTTTATCGTCATCATGAAAAACCTCCACATTAACTACTGGAAGCATTTGCTGAACGTTTAGGAGGGCTGCCATGCAGCTAACACAAAGAAAAGTTGGTTACCACACATAATTGCATGGTAGTTAGCTACACCTCTTGAGGTGGCATTAACTGTTCAATATTATCACCATATTATGAATTAATACACAGTAAAGACCTCTGAGTAAACTATAAAGTGCAGTCCCCAAAATGCAAATTTCTGCATTAACTATTTAGCACAGAATTATTGCACAATGTGCCGCAATATTACTACATGGCAATTCCTGCACGGAACAGCTAAGCAGTATAGTAATTAGACCCCCATGAACCTTGTTTAAAACTGTTTCTCTCAGAAACAGATCATACTATATAGTTTGTACCTTGATTAATTTTAATTTTATACAAAATATAAACTTCAATTTCTCATTGAAAATTCAAAATGAGATCAGAAAAAAAGCTCACCACACAATTTTCATTTGTTAAATTAGTTAACAAGCATGTACAGTTCTGGATACTTGGAAATTTTATTAATTTCTGGGAAATAATTATGAAAACCTCTTTACTCACTGTCTTCTAATTCATACAACTCTTCACTTGTGTTCTATTCCCCAATATGGTTGGCCTTCTTACTTGGGGGGAGGGGGGGCAAAGAGTAAGGAAATCATACTGACAGTGGAGGCAGGGGTACCAGATCACCATTAGCGCCTGCAACATTTTGGGGAGGGGGGGGCTACCACCTCCCCATCGCCCCCCCCCCCAATTATGCCTCTGCCGATTGATTCAGTGTTCTGTGCATCCTGCTTTATGACTGATTCTGCCCCTAGTACTCAACACTGTCCTGTGACGGGCTGCTGGCAAACGCTCCCTTTAAGTCAGTGGAGTTCTCAACCAGGATGCTGTGACACACTGGTGTATCAGAAAGAGCTAAGAGGGATGTCTCCAAAACAGACGAGCACTGCCACTGCCATCTGAACCAGAAATGTGAAGGCCTGCTGTACTCCTCCCACACAGCAGTCATCGTTGGTGCCTAATGCAATTCATGTGGAGGCCTGCTGTACTCCTCCCACACAGCAGTCATCGCTGGTGCCTAATGCAATTCACATGCACTGCCATGGCTCTTGATTCCTGCTCCTTAGCCACTGTTATCACGATTGCCTCCAGCCCAACCCAGAAAAGTGAAATTCTACAGTTTCCCCCATGGTCATGTTCAGTAAAACTACTGACTGCAAAAGAGGATAAAACAGCCTGCGATATTATCCCAGTCTCCTCCTCCTTCTGCTGTTTGCTTTGATCAGGTGGGAAATGAGAGTTTTAAAAAGGAAATTGGTTGTGGAAAGGGGATCTGAAGAGGAGAGAGAAGGGGTGAGCCTGGAGATGTTGAGAGGATTGAGACTGGGGGCGAGATATGAGAGATAGTGTGAACCTGGTACAGTAGCACTGCTAAAGAAGGGAAAGGACCAGGAGTAGCAAATGTCACCCCCCTCTCCAAATGTTGCAGGCGCTACAGGGATTGAAATTAGGTGGGGACTTGGGGATGAGGGAGAAGAGAGACCCACAATTAGGTGGGGACAGAGTGACTGGACAGAAATTCACTTAACTGATTAGCAGCACCTGCTAACTGTGTAAGTGTCGCTGACTGATTCGACAGACTGTCTTGACACTATCCAGATAGAAACACAGTGGATCCCTGGGTGGAATGATGGTGGAGCCAAGAATAATCAATATAGTGGCAATATTCAGTGCTGCTTTATAGATAACTATTCAGATAACTTAGAAACAAAAAGATGTTCCAAGGAACTAGCCGAATAGCCTAATCTGGATTGCAGACTGAATATTTGTTTATTTATTTGGCTGTGCTTATATACCGCTATCCAGAATGCAGTGGCACTCAACGCTCTATCTCAGTGGTTCCCAACCCAGTCCTCAGGCACCCCAGGCCAGACATGTTTTCAGGATATCCACAATGAATATGGATGAGATAGATCTGCGTGCATGGCTTCTATTGTATGCAGATCTATCTCATGCATATTAATTGTAGATACCCTGAAAATCTGATTGGCCTGGGGGTACCTGAGGACTGGGTTGGGAACCACTGCTCTAGCTGGATATTCATAAGAACATAACATAAGAACATAAGATATGCCATACTGGGTCAGACCAAGGTCCATCAAGCCCAGTATTCTGTTTCCAACAGGGGCCAATCTAGGTCATACGTACCTAGCAGTTTCCCCAAGGGACACAGGTTCCACAATGCTTGTATTGGTTCAAGCATTGATATCCTGGGTCCCTTCTTAATAATGGTTTATGGACCTTTCCTCCAGGAACTTGTCCAAACCTTTTTTAAACCCAGCTACACTAACAGCCTTTACTACATCCTCCGGTAACAAATTCCAGAGTTTGATTACACGTTGAGTGAAAAAATATTTCTTTTATTAGTCTTAAATAGTTTACCCTGTAGCTTCATTGCATGTCCCCTAGTCTTTCTATATTCTGATAAGGTAAACAATCGATCTACGTTTACCCGTTCCACTCCGTTCATTAATTTATAGACTTCTATCATATCTCCCCTCAGCCGTCTCTTTTCCAGGTTAAAGAGCCCCAACCTTTTTAGCCTTTCTTCATAGGAGTAGCCTTCCATCCCCTTTACCATTTTGGTGGCTCTTCTCTGAACCTTTTCTAAAATTGCTATATCCTTTTTAAGATATGGCGACCAGAACTGCACACAATATTCAAGGTGCGGTCTCACCATGGAACGATATAGAGGCATTATAATATCTTTTGTTTTATTTTCCATTCCTTTCCTTATCATACCTAGCATTCTATTTGCTCTCTTGGCCGCCGCTGCACACTGGGCCGAGGGTTTTAACATGGTATCCACAAGGACGCCTAAATCTTTTTCTTGGGTGGTGGTTCCTAATGTGGAACCTTGCATCGTGTAACCATAGTTTGGGTTGTTCTTCCTAGGTGCATAACCTTGCACTTGTCCACATTAAATTTCATCTGCCATTTTGATGCCCAGTCTTCCAATTTATCAAGATCCTCTTGCAATTTTCCACAATCCTCCTGGGTTTTAACAACTTTAAATAGTTTTGTGTCATCAGCAAATTTGATAACCTCACTCGTTATTCCACTTTCCAGGTCATTTATGAATATGTCAAAAAGCAGCGGACCCAGCACACATCCCTGGGGTACACCACTATTCACCTTTCTCCATTGGGAAAATTGGCCATTTAGCCCTACCCTCTGCTTTCTATCTTTTAACCAGTTCCTGATCCACAGTAGTACACTGCCTCCTATCCCATGACTCTTTAGTTTTGCCAAAAGTCTCTCATGAGGGACCTTGTCAAAGGCTTTCTGAAAGTCCAGATACACAATATCAACCGACTCACCTTTGTCCACCTGTTTATTCACTCCTTCAAAAAAACATAACAGATTAGTAAGACAAGATCTTCCTTGTCTAAAGCCATGTTGGCTGTCTCCCATTAGGTCATGACTATCTATATGCTGAGTAATTTTATTCTTTATGATGGTTTCTACCATTTTTCCCGGTACTGATGTCAGGCTCACCGGTCTGTAGTTTCCCGGATCACCCCTCGAACCCTTTTTAAAAATTGGTGTTACATTGGCGATCCTCCAATCCTCAGGTATTAGAGATGATTTTAATGATAGTTCACAGATTACTGATAGCAGGTCTGCAATCTCAAATTTCAGTTCTTTCAACACCCTTGGATGTATACCATCCGGCCCAGGTGATTTGCTACTCTTCAGTTTATCTAATAGTTGTAGGACATCTTCCCGATGTATCGATATTTCCTTCAATTCTTCCACACCTTTAAATACCACTTCAGTCGTGGGTAACATCCCTACATCTTCCTCAGTAAAGACCGAAGCAAAGAATTCATTCACAGTTGGCCACTATCCGGATACCAGCACTGAATATTTGGAATATTTTATCTGTGGCAGCTGAAGTTTAAAAAAAACAAAAAAGTGGACTGCCATGGTAGAAAGCTCATCAGTTATGTTTTTGGGAGGTAGAGATGTGGATGATTTGTGTGAGAGCTATTTATAGAGATGTGTTAGATGAACTGAGATTTCTGGGGTATATGAAACATGGCGAAGAATGACAAGGAGTCATAGAGAGCTGATGTGAAACTGTGAAGGGGGGCTAGGGATGGGGTGAAAGATAGAGGAAAAGGACAGGTCTGTGTAAGGCACAAGGAGGAAATGGTAGAGATGGGGAGAAAGTAAAAAGGGAAATGGGAAACTGATCATGAAATAAGAGAAGAAAAGGGCAGGTGGTCAGGGAGAAGAGGAATGACAGGAAAGGGAGTTGGGGCTGGTGAGGGGAAGAGGCAGAGCAAAGTAGAAGCAGGCAGAGGAAGCTGAATACAGAGGATAGAAATAAAGGAAGACGGATGAGTGAAAAACAAAGGGGGAATAGAAGGATGGGACGGAGTAAGACAGGGAATGGGTTGACTGAATAAGAGAGAAAGTAGGAGGATGGAAATCTGGAAGGCAGGTAAGAGGTGAAAAGAGGGAGAATAAAGACTAGAAAGTGAGTTAATGGGAGTAGGAGAGGAGCAACCTATCTATGAATTGATTTAATTTCATTTAGTTTAAAATAGCATTTCTATACCGCTTCAGCCAGTTGCCAAGTACAATGAGATGTACAAGCTGACAGCAAAATTTAACATATATAAGATACAAACAAAATAAAATAATCAAAACTAATAATCATAATTATATAATTATAAAATTTAACAAAACCATGCAGTAGTAATAATAACAGAAGAATAAAGACCTGATTACTGCTCTTCCTTAGCATTTTTTCTGATAGCTTTGAGACTGAGAATTCCAGAATGCTCCCCTGCAAAGTATATTTATGGGTAGTTGGCAAGTCTGATTTCCTTTGCTGAAGAGATTTTTTAAACAGATGGCTCTTTCCACCTATAATCATTTCGGTGGCTGTGTTTTAAACTAACTAAGGCTGATCCGCTGTCTTGACTTTCTCTCATCTCATTCCCTTCTAGATCCACTGTAATCTGGCTTTTGCCCTCCACATTCTACTGAGACGGCTCTTGCCAAAGTCTCTAACAACTTGTTCCTCACCAAATGCAAAGGCCTTTACTCGCTCCTTATCCTTCTTGACCTGTCTGTGCTTTTGACATCATTGATCACCACCTTCTTCTCGATGCCCTGCCCTTGCTTGAATTTAGAGGTTATGTCCTGTCCTGGTTTTCTTCCTTTCTCTCCTACCGCACTTTTAGTGTATGTTCTTGTGGATCCTCCTCTACTGCTATCCCACTTTCAGTCAGTGTACTTCAGGACTCTGTCTTGGGACCTCTCCTTTTCTCTCTTTACACTCAGTCCCCTTGGTGCACTCATCTCCTCCCATGTTTTCAATATCATCTCTATGCTGATGACTCTCAGATCTACCTCTCTGCACCTAAAATCTCTCTGGGAATCCAGGCCTGGATCTCTATCTGCTTATCGGAGATTAGTGCCTGGATGTCTGAAATTGAACATGGCCAAAACTGAACTCCTTATTTTTCCCCCTTAACCCACCTTCCCCCTTCCTCCCTTCTCTATTTCTGTGGCTAACACACTACTCCATCCGGTGTCCTCAGCTCGCAACCTTGAGGTCATCTTTGTCTCCTCTTTCTCCTCTTCTACACATATACAACAAATAGCTAAAACCTGTTGCTTCTTTCTCTATTACATTGGCAAAATTCATCCCTTCCTTTCTGAACACACTACAAAGACCCTTATCCATTCTCTATTCACCTCCTCTGTTCCCTGTAAAATAGTTATCTCCAAGTTATAATGCCCTGTTCAATGTAATTTCAGTTTGTTCAATGTAAACCGCACTGATGCAGAATAGCGCGGTATATAAGAGAATGTAAATAAATATACTGCAACACTCCCAACAAGTTGGATCAATCCAGTTTACGAAATGATTTAAAAAACCGTAAAAAAAAATAAAAAAAATACAATAGTATTCAAGAAGCAAATAACCAAGCTTACAAAAAGAAAGAGCAATCACCACAGCACAGGATCTATAGAACAAATCTACCATTCCATAACAGCACTAGCTTCCAAAACTTACACAAGAAGTCTACCCAGAAAAGAACAGCACTTTAAATACTGCAGTGGGCCCTAGAGTATCCCCCTACATGCACTGCAAAACTGAACAAGCCAGATTACTATTGATCCCTATATACTGTAGAAACTCCATGGTCTCGATCATAGATACATTTTTTATAGAATTTTATAGAAACATGGTGATAGAAAAAGACTATATGGCCTATCCAGACTACCCTTCCATACCAACTACTATAGTCCCTTTTCTCCCTTTACAGATCTTGTGTGTTGATCCCATGCTTTCTTGAATTCAGATACCGTCCTGGTCTCTACTACCTCCACTGGGAGACTGTTCCGTGCATCTGCCACTCTTTCTATACAGAAATATTTCCTCATATTACTCCTGAGTCTATCCCCTTTCATCTTCAACCTATGCCCCCTCATTGCAGAGCTTTCTTTCAATTGAAAATAGCTCTTCTCTTGTGAATCTATGTCACAGAGGTATTTAAACGTCTCTATCATATCTCCTCTCTGCCGCCTTAACAGTGACAGAATTCAAAATGGCATGGGACAATCACAGTGAATCCCTTTATAGTCATAAATTAACTATCCCTTATATCTCAACAAATAGAGGTGACCTGCATGGAGCAGAGGCAATGCAAATGAATGTGTGCCTTTGAGTCAATGCTGACTCCTGGTAACCCAGAAGCTTCTGGGTTTTCTTGGCAGTGTAACCGGACGTAGATTGCCAGGCCTTTCTTCCAAAGCAATGGAGGGTTAAGTGACTTGCCCAAGGCCACAAGGAATGCTAATGGGAATCGAACCCTGGTTGCTTGGTTACTAAGCCAGTGTTCTAACCACTAGGCTACTCCTCCATTCCACAGAGCAGTGGGTACACCCCTAAACAAAGGCATGGGGAGGGGTGACCTGCACAGAGCAGCAGGTGCACCTACTTTTGCCAACTTGCTGGGCAGACTAGATGGACCATGCTGGTCTTTATCTGCCATCATATACTATGTTACTATGTTTCCTCCAAATGTATATATATTGAGATATTTAAGTCTGTCCCCATATGCTTTATGACAAAGTCCACTAACCATTTTAGTAGCCACTCTCTGCACCAACTCCATCCTATTTATATCCTTTTGAAGGTGCGGCACTGTTCCCTCTAAGCTGTGCGCGTGTGCGCGCGCACACACCTCGCCGAGCGAGCGCACACAACTTACAACGGAGCGCACAAAAATTCCGGAGTTCCTGGGTTTTCATATTAAACCTCGATTTTTTTTTTTAAGCCCACCGATCTACAGGCATTCTGTAATTACCGGGTAATTCCGTGATGTCACTTCCGCATCTCTGAGTCCTCCTCACTCCTCTCACATGACACAGGCTAAAGAGGGAAATAAAAGGGAGGGGCAGCCAGCTAGTCAGCCTCTCGCTGCTCTTGTGCCTGCCTGCTAGTGCCAGCCACGCGCCTCCTTTGATTCCTCCCTCAGCCAGCCTCCAGTGCCACGTGCAGAGAAGGGAGAGCAACACACTGCACCAGCGAAGAAGAGGAGACCGGTGCTCTGGGACTGCTGCCAGATTGTGTGGGGCTACGTCGGGGATAGGTGAGTGAAACGGGGATGATGGTGGCGGCGGCGCCACCGCCGCGCGTGGTCTTATGTATCAGGAACTGATCTGCAGAAAATACAACACAATCTGATTCAAACTGCTTAATGCAGAGGCGTAGCGTGGGGGGTGCAGGGGGGGCCGGGCGCAACATGGGGGGGGGCGCGCTCGCACTCGCAGCTCCTCTTTGCGGGTTGCACGGGGGGGGGGGTCGGCAGAAAGGTAAGTGCGCGCGAGCAAACTCGCTTTTATTTTTTTGTGCTGCCTTGCACCAACTTGTTATAATTGTGCATCATCCCTTCCTCTTTTTCATTACTTCTTTTCAGGAGATGGTTCGTGTTTGACTGGGCTGAATAGATCGCCTTTTACTGCCCGTGGGGAGTGACGTGGGTAGGGCTTTTCCAGATTCCCGCCCCCCCCCCCAGTAATATTTTGATACGAAATAAAAATATGAAAGTGGTCGAAAGGAGCAGGACTCGGAGCTCTCGGTTTTACAAGAGAAATGAGCAGTGCATGCAGGAGTTCCTGGACTTAGTTTCGTATCGATTGGAGGTATTTCCTGTTTCTATCACATGGCACAGCCAAAGTTGTGGGCTAGAGGGGAAGTTTTCAGTCTGCTGAGCTGAGTTTAGGGCCAGGTCACAGGTGTAGTATGCTCTGGCCAGAGCTTTACTTTCCCAGGGTGAGGCTGAAGACCTCGGGATTGGGGAGGCAGGATAAGTCATTGCTGGGAAGTGTGCTTTTATTTATGGACCCATTTACCCCACAGGCGCCAGGGGGCTGTAAATATTCTTGTTCCCAGCCGAGTAGTGATGGCGAGATGGGTTCCTCAGAAAGGATTGTTGCTGTCTCTGAAACTGCTCTATAAACTTTATTTTTAGTTGTGTGTGTGTTACATTTTGTAATTTATTCTTCATGTTTTGTGTTTATCAGCTGCCTTAGGTAATGGTAAGGTTTAAACTTAATCGAATACATTTCTGCCTAAATGTATGTGCTGCCCACTGGAGGCAATCATAGCAGCTGGCAAATTTAAATAATCAAAGAATAGTTTCCCCCTCACTTTTTTGTGTTTGTGTAGGGAAAATGTTTTGCATATCTGCTACCTAACTTGCTATAAAAGTGCTATATTTATAAGTTGTTCATCAAAGTTTGCTGGGTAGTTTGTTGTGATGCTCCAGTAGGGCCTTTGACTTCCCATCATGTCTTATGTTTGCAATTTTTTTTTTTTTAACTTTATTTTTATTGAAAGAAAAAACAAGTTTTTCCCCCTCCCCACCCAAGTGGGGAGCGGGTACTAATTAACAACACATTCAAATAGTAATCATACAACTATAAAGAGATCACAAGGTACATATCCAGCGATCATATAACCCTAGTAAACATTCTAGTAAGCATATAATCAGAACCCAAGTAAGTACCCCCTCCCAACCTCATTCCATCTCCTCCCCTCCCCTCCCCTCCCCCCCCCACCTTCCCCTACCCCCTCAGACCTAACCCCCCCATGCCCCCCCCTGTTCTTCCTACCCCCCCTTCCACCCCCACCCCCCCCCCGCCCCCCAATGCTCGTCCCTTACCCCTCCTTCCGTAAATATTCCAATAAGGGCTTCCACTGTGTATCAAAGCTGGCCTCCTTAGCTCTACGCAGCATCGTTAATCGTTCCATCAGGACGACCCTGCGCAGCCGGGTCACCCACGCCTCCAAGCTAGGAGGGTGGGGCTGTTTCCATCGCCAAGCTATTTCACACCGAGCCGCTATTAAGCAGGCTCGAATCGGTCGAGACCAACAACGTGGTAAATCCTCCGGCCATATCCCCAGCAGAAAGAGAGGTGGAGAAAGAGGGAAAACTGCCCCCAAAGCAAATATCTCGCAGATTTTATCTTGGATCCCCTCCCAATAGCCCTGTATGATTTCACATGCCCACCACATATGCAGATAAGTCCCCTGTGCCCCACAGCCCCTCCAACACCGATCTGACGCTCCCAACCCCATCTTACTATAACGAACAGGAGTATAATACCAGCGCATCAGGATCTTATACGAATTCTCCTTTATTATCGTACAGACCGAGGAGCGCTTGATCTCCCTAAAAATCCGGTTCCACTCCTCCTCCCCCCAGATTACCCCCAGGTCTTGCTCCCACTCCGTCATGTACCGAAATTTCTCTCCGTCCGCCCTGGATAGGCTCAAAGTAGCATAAAGCACCCGAATTAGACCCCGGGATTGACCATGTCCCCACCAGATCCCCTCAAGCCCATTAAGACCATCTTTAATCACGGCCAGATTCGGTTTAGTTTGCAAAAAATGCACTAGTTGTAAATAGGCAAAAAAATCACGGGTTCCCAATTGGTACTCCCCTTTCAGCTGAGAGAAAGATTTAACCTCCCCGGAGTCAAGCAGATGTATAAATCTATCCAATCCCTTCACCGCCCACTGACGGAAAATCCCTTCCCTCCCGGGCCCAAAAGCCTGAGTGCAGCCAATGGGGGCCAGCATGGAGACCGAATCTCGGGGCCTGGTATTAATCCTTCGCCACCCAGCCTGCCACACCTCCCACAGATGTCGAAGGTACGGATTCTCCGTCCAATTCCGGTGCACCCCCCCCTGCGACAGCCATGGAAGAAACTGCAAATTATGCTCCCCAGCCCAGAACTGTTCAATACTCCCAAAGCGCTTAGTTCCCGCAGGCTCTCTCCAGTCCATTATTTGTCGCAATTGCGCCGCCATGTAATAGATCCCTATCTCCGGCATACCCAAGCCCCCTGCAGTAACGGTACCATATAACACCCTCCTCGCCACCCTGGGCGCGATGTCGCCACACAAAGAGAAACATCTTCCGCTGTAGGGTTTGCAGCACCAATCTCGGCACCCTCAGTGGTAACACCTGAAAAAAATATAGTAGGCGCGGCAACACCACCATCTTTAAGGCTGCGATACGCCCTAACCAAGACAGATCGTCCTTATGCCAGCGCAGAAGATCTTTGTCGATTTGAGCAATCAGAGGGGGATAGTTTGCACCATACAGGCCCTGAAAATCCCTATGCAGCTGAACTCCAAGATACCTAATGGACCTCTGAGCCCAACGAAACTTGAAGGTCCGTTGGAGATGTTGTTGTAAACCACTACGGAGGGACACATCCAAGGCCTCTGTCTTGTCCCAATTAATTTTAAACCCGGACAACCGCCCAAATCGCTTCAGTTCCAACATATAATTAGGCAATGCCAACAATGGTTGTGTAATAAACAGCAAAATATCATCCGCAAATAACGCTATCTTATGTTCCTCGCTCCCGATCTTCACCCCTGATGCATCTAGATTCCTCCGCAAACCGTTCCGCAAGCGGCTCCATCACCAGGGCAAAAAGCAGTGGAGATAGAGGGCACCCCTGCCGCGTCCCCCTCTGCAATGGAAAAAATTCCGAGTAACGGCCATTAATCTTCACCGCTGCTACCGGCTGCGCATACAACGCCTTGATCCATGCCATTAAGCCCGGTCCCACCCCAACCCTATGCAGTACTGAAAACATAAAACCCCACTCCACGCGATCGAAAGCTTTCTCCGCGTCAACTGCTACGAGCAACATTTCTTGCTTTAAAGTCTGGGCCGACCATATGATCTGCAGAGCTCGTCGGACATTATCCCCCGTGCAGCGGCCCTGGACAAAGCCGGTCTGGTCTGGATGTACCAATTGCGGCAAAACTCGGCCCAACCGAGCGGCCAAGACCTTCGCCAGTATTTTGCCATCAGTATTTAAGAGCGATATGGGTCTATAAGACCCACAAACGGCCGGGTCTCGACCGGGCTTGACCAGGATCGATATTCCGGCCTGTAACATAGAAGGCGCTAAACAATTCCCTTCAAGCACGCCATTATACACCCTCTGCATCACCGGTGCCAGACGCTCACAAAACTTTTTATAAAAGCCCGCCGGGAGTCCGTCCAAGCCGGGAGATTTATTATTTGCCAGATTTTTAATAACCATAGTTATTTCCCCGAGACCGATCCGCGCATCCAACAGCTCACGCTCGTCCTCTGTCAATAGTCCCAACCCTTCCGTACCCTGCAAATACTCTTCCACGTCCTCGAGCGAGCTCTGCGTCTCACTAGAATAGAGACTTTGATAGAATTGCCGAAATTGCTCACGAATACCGCTGGCCTGATAAAGAACTTTATCCTTCGCCCCCTTGATTTTAATGATATTGGTCCGGCGCTCCCTCTCCCGCAGCCGCCTGGCCAATAAAGAGCTTGCCTTGTTATTAAACTCATAGTAATATTGATTAAGCCTATTCAATTGAAATTGTATTTGCGACAATTGAAGCTCCCCCAACTCAGCCCGGGCGCGCTCTAGTGCCTGCCGAACCCGGAGCCCCCCCTTCCGCATATGCTGCTGCACTAACTCTATGATCAAGTTGGTGAGGCGCTCAACCTCTTTTAAGCGTTCCCGTTTTTTCCTAGCCCCCCACTTCACTAATACCCCCCGCAGCACAGCTTTCAACCCATCCCATAAGATTCCCACAGACACCTCATCTGTGTCATTCTCCTCCAGATAGTGGGCAATGGCGTCCTCCATCTCCTCCCGCACCCCTGGAACCTGCAGCAAGCTCTCATTAAGCCGCCAAAAGGTGCGCCCGCCCGTGTCCACCTCCCCCAGGAAATCTCCCCACAGCGGTCCATGATCAGACCAAGTTTTTGGCCCTATCTCCACCTGCTCCACTTTTTGCCCCCATGACTCGTCGCCCAGGAGGAGGTCAATCCTACTATAGCTACCATGCACCGTAGAATAATATGTATAGTCCCTACGCTGCGGATACCGAGTCCGCCATAAATCCTGTAGTTGATAGCGCTGTACCAGCTCCAATAAGCCAGCCCTCCCCTTGGTCCCCCCTCTATTACCTCCCCCAGACCTATCCAACCCAGGATTCAAAACTTCATTGAAATCCCCCCCAATCAATAAAGCCCCATGTATCTTGCCCTCCAACCAATCCCCCACCTCCTTCCAGAAATCTATCCCAGAGTCATTGGGGCCATAGATATTAACCAACGTGACCTCCTGGCCCTGCAGCTCCCCCCAAACCAGCAATACCCTTCCCTTAATCCCTTTCAACACCCCCCCCCAGCTGAAAGGGCACATCACCCCGTATTAAGGTCGCTACTCCTGCCTTTTTAGTAGTACCCTCAGCATTAAAAAACAAATGTGGAAAAGCCCCATTGCGCAAGAGATGTTCATCCTTCGGCAACAGGTGTGTCTCTTGAAGAAACACAACTTGCCACTGCCATCTCTGCACCTCAGCAAATAGCAGTTTCCTCTTCTGAGGAGTATTTAGCCCACGCACATTCAAAGATCCGATACGCAACCCCCCCGTACCAGTTCCCCGCCCTCCCCCTACCCGCTGCGCCCTTCTCCCAGTATCCCCTCGTTGGACCCCCTCATCCCCCGCCCAGTATATCCCATCCCCCTCCCCCCTCCTCCCCCCCTCCCCTCCCTCCCCAACCCACCAGCAGACCCTCCTTCTGCTGCGCCTAGCTCAGAGGACATGACCCCCACCTCCCGGGACCACCCACACCTTTAAATAACCTCTCGTTCTCCCCAATCCACCCCCAGACCCCCCCCCCATCCCTTCCCGAATCACCCCTTATCACCCTTCTAATGAATTATAACAGAATAACAACTGAACAACATTCATACAGTCCCCGTTAAGCCCTTTAGTATTGCTAACTAGCAAGTGCCCCCCCCCCCAACCTCCACAAAAGAAACATAGTGAGGAAAACAGTAGGAAAGAAAAACCCCCCAGCAGGATCATAACCATGCGCTTAATCCACACCTCCCCGCGCCCTTATACACCCCGGGCCCGCCAAACATACAGCCATCTAACATCTCCTCTTTCTCAGTTCACGTTGTTCCAGCCTGATGGCTATTGCTATCACTGTCACATCCATTCGCCTGGTCCTTCGATAAGCGCCGTAAGCGGTGCCCCTTCTCCGGGAGGCGCTGCCATCTCAGTTTGTCCAGCACTTGTCCCTGCACAGGTTCTGATGCAGAGGGCAGCCTAGGCCGTTCCGGCAAGTTGGGAGCCTTACTCTTCTCCAAAACCTCCCACGCTTCCATCTCAGTCCGAACTCGCTTAGGGGATCCCCTAATTTCAAATTGAATCCCAAAAGGGAAGAGCCATTTATATTTGATGTGCTCACGCTGCAAGTAGGCCGTCACAGGTCGAAGGGCTCGTCGTCGTTGCAAAGTGGAGGGCGCGAGATCCTGAAAAATCTCAATGAAGGTATTCCCCCAGGGCATCTTGCCCTTCTTTGCTGCCCTACGCATGATGTCTTCCTTTAGCCTGTAACTCGACAGACAAGCGATAATGTCCCTCGGTCTGTTGGGTAACTGGGGTCCCAGCGCTCTATGAGCCCGGTCGATGCCGATGTCTGGGAGCTCGGCTGTCGCGCCCTCCTCCCCCTCACGCAGTAGGGCCTCACAGATATCTTTGACAATCTGTCCCGCTTTCTGAAATTTAGCGCCCTCCGGACCCCTCTTATCCTGATATTGCAGCGCCGTGATCTATTCTCTAAATCCTCCAACTTATCTTTCAGGTCATCCCGTTCTTTCTCCCAGCTGCTAAGTGTTGCTTGCGTGTTTTGCGCCGCCATCACCACCGCATCCACGTGCTCTTCAAGATAATCAACCCGCTGGCCCAGCGCTTGCAGGTCTTGGCGTAATTCTTTAACCACTTCTTTAACTTCCATCTTCCCAACGATTACCTCTCTCTTAAGCTCCTTGCACCAGCGCCAAAGGTCTCCCCTCGTGCACTGCTCCTCCGCATTGTCAGGCTCCTCATCTGTGTCGGCCTCCACTCCAGCACCGCTATCACTTTGAGACGCCAGTGGGGCATAGGAGGATCGGAATTTATCCAATTTTTTCCTCACAGACATTGTAGAGGACTCCCCGACCACGATCCGTTGCACAGGACAATAATTAGAGGCTAACTGCTCCTGCTAGTAGCTCTTAACTCTCCGTCCCGAAGAGAGCTCTCGTCTCAGGCAGCCATACCAGTCGGTGACGTCACGTCCTCTATGTTTGCAATTTTAAGGAGCAGCTTTGGTTGTACAATTATCTATCTCTCTTGCTCCTTTTGGGCTTTCAGCTGAATTGGAACTGGTTTCTGTTAGCCACTGGAGCCACAAGCTTTCATTCATAATTACCTGGGGGTTTTCACCTATATAAGTAGGGCGTCTGTTAACTGTTCATAAATTATAAATGTAGGTGTATATTTTCTAGCTAATTAGGTATTCAAGAGAGTACAAAAATATTCATGTTTAATGGTGTTTTCATACAGCAGGTACTATGGCTGGGCACCTTTTTTCCCGTGGAATCAAATATGTACATTTTTGGAGTGTGTTTAATAAAGGGTGCTTCCCTGGGTAGTATGGGTAAGCATGTGTTATTGGCGCAGCACTAAAGCAGTGCAGTTCTCTGCGCTAAAAACCCACATTGCCTGGGTGGCACTGCTAGCGTGGGCCATGAAAGCCTGTACTGCTGGACCAGCAGTACAGCACCAGAGAAACGGAAACAGAAATGCATTTCCCCTTAAACATCCAGATTTCAGGCATGTACACGGCTTACTGGCCTGTAAATCGTGGAAATGCCTTTCGAGAATTGGGCCCTATGAATCATAGGGCCCAATTCTATAATTCCAAGTGTCGTTATGTAGCGCACAAAAAATGTAACCTTCCTTCAAATGCTGCACGGCTGATATTTTATGCGCACACAGCCTACAGAAAATTAGAGGGAACATTGAGGTGCGGTCTCCAAAAATTGCACACAACAAACCAAATGAGGTCTCACCAAAAACTTATACAGATGCACTATCACCTACTTCCTGCTGGTCAATCCTCTCCCTATGCACCCAAGCATTCTTCTGGCTTTTGCAGTCACCATTTCTACCTGTTTAGCCCCTTAAGATTATCAGAAACAATCACCCCCAGGTCTCACTCTTCGTTTGTGAACAGAAGTATTTCACCATGTATACTGTAGCGCCCCCTTGGATTTTTGCAGCACAAATGCATAACTCTGCATTTTTTAGTGTTAAATCTCAGTTGCCAAATCCATGACCAATCTTTAATCTATTCTTTACTAAGTGTCTACTCTAGGGCAGATTTTAGTATCATCTGCAAAAAGGAAAACCTTACCAGACAACCCTTCCGCAATATCACTAACAAAAATGTTAGAAAGAATTGGTCCAAGGACAGATCCTTGTGGCACACCACTGGTAACATTCTTCTCCTCAGAGTGAGCTCCATTTCTGTACCCTTTGCTGCCTCCCACTCAACCAATTTCTAACCCTGTCATTCACTAGAGTTTATTCCTAGAAAGAGTAGTTACTCACCTGTAACAGGTGCTCTCCAGGAGCAGCAGGAATCAGTCCTCACATATGGGTGACATCGGCAACAGCGGAGCCCCCGTGCGGAGCATTTCCCCAGCTTTCAAAGAAAGCCTTTGGGAATGCAGCGCGCCTGCGCGGTCCCCTTCCCGCCCAAGGGTGCCATCTTGCTCAGTCTGATGACATAGCTAAAAGACAGCAAAAACAAAATAAAGTATATGACTGCAACTCCAGGGGAGGAGGGAGGGTTGTGAGGACTGATTCCTGCTGCTCCTGGAGAACACCTGTTACAGTTGAGCAACTACTCTTTCTCCAGGACCAAGCAGGAAGTCAGTCCTCACATATGGGACTCCCCAGCTCTAGGCTACCAGGAACCTAAAGCTGAAAAAATGCCTCCCTCTGCAGAGCCTCAGCATCCGTGAGAAGAATATCCTCTGAGAACGCCCCCGTACGGTAGCCCAACACAAGGGCCGGAGGGTAGGAGTTGCCTAAACCTCAAAGAGATTACAGAGTACCGCCTGTCCGAAAGCACTGTCCCTTCGGGACTCTCTCTCGAGGCTGTAGTGGGCTGAAAAGTCTGGCTTGAAGACCAAGTAGTGGCCCGGCAGATGTCTGCCAACAGAACAGAGCGGAGATGAGCTACTGACGCGGCTTTTGCCCTGACACGGTGAGCCGTGACTCAACCCTGCAAGGGAAGGTCAGCTGCCTTGTACGCCCAGGCAATACAATCTGCTACCCAAGTGGACAACATACGCTTGGAGACAGGTAACCACAATTTATTAGGGTCAAAGGAGACGAAGAGCTGAGTAGCCCTTCGATGCCCCCTCATACGTTCAAGGTAAAAGGACAATACCCTCTTACAGTCCAGAGTATGCAAGACTGTCTCAGCCCGGCTGGTATGCGGCCTGGGAAAGAATGTCAGAAGAACCACCTCCTGGTTGAGGTGGAAAGAGGAGACAACTTTTGGAAGGAACTTCGGATGAGTCCGAAGGACCGCCTGTTCCTATAGAACTGTGTGTACGGTCTATCAGAAACCAGAGCTTGTAGTTCACTCACACGTCTAGCCGAGGTAAGAGGTACTAGGAAGAGTGCCTTCCAAGAAAGGAAGCGTAAATGGCAACTAGCCATCAGCTCAAATGGTGGGCGAGTAAGTTGCTGCAAGACCACGTTCAAGTCCCACTCAGTGACAAGGGGACGAATTGGAGGCTTGAGCAAAAGCAGGCCTCTGAGGAAGCGGGACACCAAGGGGTGAGCAGACAGCGACTGTCCCTCCACCGGTGAGTGGTTTGCTGAAAGAGCACTGAGGTGGACCCGAACAGAGTTGGACTTAAGGCCTAGGTCTGACAGGTGAAGTAGGTATTGCAGCACTACTGGCACCAGGCAGGAGAAAGGATCTTCATTGTGCTGAGCACACCACACTGAGAATCTGCACCACTTGAGTGCATAGGACTTTCTGGTGGATTGCCTCCTCGAGGCCAGGACCACCTCCTCAACTTCCCTATGTAGAAGTAAGGGAGCTAGCACTATCCTTTCAGCAGCTAGGCCATCAGATTGAGGGATCTGAGATTGGGGTGCAGGAGGGAACCCTGATCCTGAGACAGAAGATTGGGTTGCAACCCCAGAGGAAATGGAGTTCCCACCGCCAACTGCAGAAGAAGTGGAAACCACGGTTGCCTCAGCCATCTGGTTCTCCTGACCAGGCAGATAAATCGCTCTGAGAAACATGCCTTGTCTGACTGCAAAGGAGCAAAGGGCCTGCGCCTCCCAACATAGGAGTCTGGATCCTGTGCCCCCTTCCTTGTTCACATAGAACATTGCTACCTGATTGTCTGTCTGTCTGAACTAAGACAGACTGGTGAGAGAGGGCATGAAAAAAAGTCTCTAGAGCCAAGCGGATTGCTCGCAGCTCCAAAAGATTGATTTGCTGCGTGGCCTCCCGAGGAGACCAGAGGCCTTGAGTGCACATTCCCTGAGAATGTGCACCCCAGCCCTTTAAAGAAGCATCGGTTGTCAGCACCCTTGTGTGCGCTGGGGCCTGAAAGGGTACCCCCCCCCCCCCACGAGAAGGTTTGGGAGATGTAGCCACCACTGCAAGGAGTTCAAGAGTGGTTTGGACACTCTTACTCTGTCTTGGAGGTCACCTGTGGCCTGCACCCACTGAGCTCTGAGGCACCACTGAGCAGCCCGCATGTGCAGACTGGCATTTGGGGTCACATGTACCGTGGATGCCATGTGGCCCAGGAGCCGCAGGAAGTGTTTGGCGGAGACCTGAGAATTGCTTAGGAAATGGTAGGCCAAGTCCATCAGTCTGTGGGCCCTATCCTCGCCTGCAGGGTGTCTAATCTTGCCCCTATAAACTCTAGGTTTTGTGAGGGGAGCAAAGTGAACTTTGCGTAGTTTATGACAAAGCCCAGATGCTGAAGAAGAGAGACAGTGCGAAGAGTGGCTTGTCTGGCCTCCTGGAGAGACTGACCTCTGATGAGCCAGTAGTCCAAGTATGGGAAGACAAAAATTCCCTGATTTCTGAGATTGGCCGCCACCACCGCCAGGCATTTGGTGAAAACCCTGGGGGCGGAGGTCAGGCTAAAGGGAAGTACTCTGTACTGGAAATGGTTTCCTTCCACCACAAATCTGAGATATTGTCTGTGTTCTGGATGAATGAGGATGTGAGTATAAGCATCCTTTAGGTCTAAGGAGCATAGCCAGTCTCCCTGCTGGAGGTAGGGTAGCAGTATCCCAAGGGTAAGCATCTTGAACTTTTCCCTCTCCAGAAACATGTTTAGGTTTTGCAAGTCTAGGATAGGCCGGAGGCCTCCTGTCCTTTTCGGTACCAGAAAGTACCTGGAGTAGAAGCCTTGCCCTTTCAGGTGGTGAGGTACCAGTTCCACCGCCTGTTCCTTTAGAAGACTTGCCAACTCCTGAAGGAGGAGGTTTCTGTGCAGAGGGAGTCTTGGAGGCTCCCCTGGAAAGTAGGAGGGGGGTAGCTGGTGGAAGTGGAGCATGTAGCCCTGATGGACTATGCTGAGGACCCAAGTATCCCCTGTGATGGCTGGCCACTTGTACAGTGTTGTGCAAAAGTCTGGAATCACTTGTAAATTTGACGTTTTTGTCAACCTTTTGACCTTATATCAATTTTTTTCCTCCCAGTGGCTTTTTCTGTGTATCTCATGATAAGTGATAGATTTGGCTATTAGGGCCAACTTTTAGTATTGGATTTGCCCTTATTTTCTGAGTTTGTTCCCCATAGTTGTCCTGTTGATAGATTTTCTGTGAAAATCGCATAATGTACGTTAGCCAACGATATATTATTGTAAGTATGTTTTAAAATATTATGGACGCACGCCAGGTTTCCTTCAAATTAATGTATGTGGCCTTGAAAAAGGCCATTTTTATGTGTCAGTGATGGCTCAGTATTTGATGGGCCACCCTTTGTTCTTGATCACCTGACTGCACCTTGTCGGCATTGAATGAACCAGTCTGACAAGGTGATTGTTGGTGACAACGCAGTTCCAAGCTGCAATGAGTGACTCAATCAGCTCACGCTTTGATGTCGGATGCCTCTTGGATATTTCCAAGGCCACCTTGTGCCACAGGTTCTCGATTGGATTCAGATCTGGAGACTGGGCAGGCCAGTCCATTGACTTGATGTTGTTCCGCTGCTTCCAGCTGATCACCTGTCTGGAACGATGGCAGGGTGCATTGTCATCTTGGAACAGGAACTGGCCAGGAAACAGCTGGTGTGCTGATGGCACCATGCACTTTTGCGGTATGGTGATGTACTTGGCCCCGTTGACCATTCCATCGATGATGTGAAGACGTCCAATGCCACTGGCAGCCATGCAGCCCCAGACCATGACCTTCAAAGGATGCTTCACAGTGAGGTTGAGACACTCAGGCTTGAATTCCTGTACAGGAAATCTCCTCACATAGGTGTGGGCCTGGTTACCAAACAGGCAGAAGATGCTTTCATCGCTGAATAGCACCTTTTCCCACATTTCAGTCGACCAGGTTGAGTGCTTTCTCACCCACACGATCTGGTTGCGCCTTTGTATGTCAGTCATTAGTGGCTTATTCCGTGCTTTGCAGCCCCGGAGACCAAACCGCAGGCACCGGCGACGAACTGTTGATGAGCTGACACTGACCTCACTCTTGTCTGACCACTCTCGAAGTAGCTGAGGAGAGGTCAACTTGCGATTAATCAGTGAAATGCTTCATAGTGCGCTGTCCTTGCGTGGTGTTGATGCAAGTGGACGACCTAAATGAGGCTTGTCCACCACTGAACCCGTTTCTTTCTTCTTTTGTACAATCTTAACAGCAGCGCTCTGACTGCAGTAAACTTTCCTGGCTATCTGACCGCTTGAAAATCCTTCCTCGCTCATAAAGGACACATGAACACACTCCTCCAACATCAGGGTCCGAGAGTCATCTTCATGGTCGATCCAGAAAGTGTATGAAATTCAAAATTTCCACGCGTTTTTCTAGCTGCACTGTTGGCTAGATATCTGCATTGTGATTGGTTAGTGAAACCAGCATCCTGATTGGTCAGAAATAACATCTGCATATTGGATAATCTTGATCCAGTTTTGACGCAGGATCCACAAAAATCGCAGTAGCTATCTCCCAGTGTCTGTAAAGTATTTAAATTGGAAGCAAGGAATGCAAAAAAGTAAACTCTAATAGCCTTTTAACGTGGTAGAAAGATGAATATGCTGGGCTAATGCAAAATTGTAAAAAAAACGCTAGAAAGTATGAAAAACGCAAAACTCACAAGTGATTCCAGATTTTTGCACACCACTGTAGGCGTACAGGGTCAGCTGATCTCCTGTGCTGAGTGGAGCCAGCTGTGGAGAAGAGGCTATGCTGTGGGAGTCAAAACCTCGCTCCCTGCTGTGCAGGAGCCGGAGCTGGCGGCTTGGGGGCCTTCTGCCTACGGGGTCCATGTCCATGTCCATGTCCCTGCCCCTTGGCCTGCTGGCCCTGTTGGGGAGCTGGAGAGGCCTGATAGAGGGTAGGATTTGTAGGCAGCACCCTTCCTCTGGAAAAAGGGCTTTTTCCCTGAGCCCTTCTTTTTCTGAGAAGGGGCAGAGGTTTTCCTGGACAGCCTTGTCCTGGTGAGAGTCTTGGTCTCGATTTCTGCAGCCTTTTCAGTCATGGGTTTACCGAAAAGGTTGTCACCTCAGCAGGGGACATCGACCAACTTGTCCTGCACCCATGGCTCCAGATCTGATGACTGTAGCCAGGCTTGACGGTGTGCACCGATGCCGGCTGCGGCTACCCGGGCCGAAGCCTCGAAGCCATCATAGGCTGCTCGAGAGATATACTTCGAGCACTCCCGAATCCCTGTTGACAAAGCCTTGAACCTCTGCAAAGGTTCCTCGGAGAGGCCAGCTGAGAACCTGGCAATCTCCTTTGCCAGGTCCCGTAGGTACATGCCCATGTACAGCTGGTAGGTCTGGACACGGCAAGAGAGCATAGAGCCCTGGAAGCACCTTCTACCGAGGGCATCCAGGTTCCAGGCCTCCCGGCCGGGGGGGACACCAAGGAGTGCATTTTCTGACTCTTCTTCAGTCCATGGAGTGGTGTGGTAGCTGCGCCTTTTGGAACCCAGGGCTCTTACGGACTCGATAAATGGAATCGACCCGTTTGCTAAGAACTGGCGTCGAGGCCAGTGCCTCCCACATACAGAACAGCAGCCGTTCCAGCATCAGAGGAACAGGTACAGTTAAGGCTTCCTTCAGAGGAAAATCATACTGGAGGGCAACGAGCTCCTCGGCTCGAGGCTCCTCCTCGGCGTCCGCAGGGAAGGCCAAGGCCTTGGCCATGTCCCTCACGAAGTCCAAGAACCGGGTATCCTCCAGGGGGTGCCGTCTCTGAGGTTCGGACTCCGGTGAGTCCGAAGGGACGCACCGGGTCCGGAAGGTTCCGGGGACTCCTCGTCCTCTGTCTCCCACTCTGACTCCTCCGAGGAGTCGTCGAGCAGCTCCGGCCATATGGGCCTCAGTGCCACCCGCCCCGACGCCGAGGGTATCAGCGTCGATGACCTCGGCCCCACACGGGAGGTCGAGGGGGACCTTGACCGAGGATCGACTAGAGACTTCAACGACTCGAGGATCGGCTCGGTCTCCGGGTTCGACTTAGAAGTCGAAGTCCCGGTGGTCGGGGCAGATGCACCGGTCAGACCGGCGATCAGCACCCGCTGCTGTTCCATGAAGGCAGCCAAGCTGCTCTCCAAGGCCGTCAACCTAAGTCCAAGCTCAGGAGACTCATCAGCCCCTGACTCAGGCCCTGACGGCGGCGGACCCGATGTCAGCTCCCCCGGAGGAAAGTCCACAAGGACAACTGCACTTACATGACTCAGGGACTTCTGCTCCACATGATGTAGCTTGGAAGACCTCTCCGACTCCGAGAGCCCAGGGTGGCAGTCAGGGCTATGCGACCTGGCCCTCAAGGAACCAGGCGCCTCCACCGACGCTGCCCTCACGAGCTTTTTCTTCCTTCGGTGCTCCCGTAAGGGAGACTCCCTTTCAGAGGACCCCCGACGGTGCTCGGGGTCGGACTCCCGAGATGTCGAGGCCCCTGACGAAGTCTGGACCCGGCCGGACGGGGAATCGGAGAATATTCTCTCACGCTGATGCTGACAGCTCCAAAGCGCCTTCGACGACATTTTGCCGCACGGGCCACAGGCCAGCGGGTCATGGTCGGGCCTGAGGCATCGGAGGCAGCAGTCGTATGTGTCAGTGAGACATAAGTTTCTTGCACCGATCGCACTGTTTGAACCTGCTGGCAGCCATCGGGGGAAAAAGGGCCACCTGCAAGGTCAAACGACGGGGCTGCCAATGAAACACAAAAAGAGCGCGAACGCTAGTCACGAAAATCACAAGTCTGGACTCGATACTGGTGTACCGAGCCCAGGCAGGAAGGGGAACCAGCGTCGAACCGGCAAAAAACCAGCAAAAAATCACCAAAAACCCCCAACTTTTCCTGGGTGACACGAACTCACGTCCGTCGGGCTCTGCGGAAAAAGAAAGACTGAGCAAGATGGCACCCTTGGGCGGGAAGGGGACCGCACAGGCGTGCTGCATTCCCAAAGGCTTTCTTTGAAAGCTGGGGAAATGCTCCACATGGGGGCTCCGTCGGCGCCAACGTCACCCATATGTGAGGACTGACTTCCTGCTTGGTCCTGGAGAAAGAGTAGTTACTCACCTGTAACACGTGTTCTCCAGGAGCAGCAGGAATCAGTCCTCATATATGGGTGTCATCGGCGCCGATGAAGCCCCAGCGGAGCATTTCCCCAGCTTTCTATGAAAGCCTTTGGGAATGCAGGCACGCATGCGCGGTTCCCTTCCCGCCTAAAGGTGCCATCTTACCTCAGTCAAATGACATAGCTAAGAACAGCACACAAAAATGAAAAATAAACTATGTACAACTGCAACTCCAAGGGGAGGAGGGAGAGTTGTGAGGACTGATTCCTGCTGCTCCTGGAGAACACCTGTTACAGGCTTTTCAAGGACACAACCTCCACCGGTAGCCCAACAGAGGGCAGGAATTGCCTAAACCTCAAAGAGATTCCGGAGTACTGCTTGGCCAAGAGCACTGTCCCTACAGGACTCCCTCTCCAGGCAGTAATGGGCCGCAAAAGTCTGGCTTGAAGACCAAGTTGTAGCCCTGCAGATGTCTACCAAGGGCACAGAGCGGAGATGAGCCACTGAGGCAGCCATTGCCCTGACTCGGAGGGCCGTAACCCTACTCTGCAAAGGAAGGTCAGCCGCCTTATAAATCCAGGTGATACAGTCAGCCACCCAGATGGACAAGGTACGCTTGGACACAGCCAACCCCAACTTATTGGGGTCAAAGGATACGAAGAGCTGAGTAGCCCTTCTATGCCCCTGCGTACAGTCAAGGTAGAAGGATAAGGCCCTCCTACAGTCCAGGGTATGCAGGACTGCTTCAGCCTGGCTCACATGAGGCCTAGGGAAGAATGTTGGAAGAACCACCTCCTGGTTGAGGTGGAAAGAGGAGACAATCTTAGGGAGGAACTTTGGATGAGTCCTATAAATCCTGGTATAAGGCCTATCACAGACCAGGGCCTGAAGCTCACTCACTCGCCTAGCCGAGGTAAGGGCTATCAGGAAGAGTGTCTTCCAGGAGAGGAAGCGTAGTGGACAAGTAGCCATCGGCTCAAAAGGTGGGCGAGTCAGTTGCTGCAAGACCACATTCATCTCCCACTCAGGGGCAGGAGGACGGATGGGAGGCTTGAGCAAAAGCAAGCCCCTGAGAAAGCGGGACACCAAGGGGTGACCTGACAGAGAATGTCCCTCCACCAGTGAGTGGTGAGCTGCTAGAGCTGAGAGGTGGACCCGAACAGAATTGGACTTAAGTCTCTGATTGGATAAGTGCAGTAAGTACTGAAGCACTACTGGCACAGTACAGGAGAAAGGATCCTCTGTACGTAGCTGACACCACACAGAAAACCTTTTCCATTTGAGAGCATAGGTTTTCCTAGTGGACTGTTTCCTAGAGGCTAGGACAACGTCCTCAATATCCCGAGGCAGGCCCCAGGGAGCCAAGACTACCCTTGCAGCCTCCAGGCCATCAAATTGAGAGCTTTGAGATTGGGGTGCAGAAGGGAACCCTGCTCCTGTGAGAGAAGGTCGGGTTGCAACCCCAGAGGTAGTGGAGGATCCACCGCCAGTTGCAGTAGAAGAGGAAACTAAGGCTGTCTCGGCCACCTGGGAGCCACCAGCAGGACCGAGGCCCTTGTCTTGAAGAATCTTGAAGAGAGTTCGGGCCGCCAAGGGCGTGGGAGGAAACGCATAGAGGAGGCCCTGAGACCAGGAGATCAGAAAAGCATCCGCTGCTATCCGCAGAGGATGTGGATGCCTGGAGCAGAACCTGGGCAGTTGCTTGTTCATTGGACTGGCAAAGAGATCCATCAAAGGAAGACCCCATTTCCGGAAGATCCTCTGAACCACTGAAGGTTGCAGCTGCCACTCGTGGGGCTGCAGTATTCTGCTCAACCTGTCTGCCAGGCAGTTGTCCTGGCCTGGAAGGTACACAGCCTTGAGGAGCATGTTGTGCTTGAGGGCAAAAGAACAAAGGTCCTGAGCTTCCCGACAAAGGATCCGGGACCCAGTTCCGCCCTGTTTGTTCACATAAAACATGGCTACTTGGCTGTCTGTCTGAATCAGGACAGACTGGCGAGCCAGGGAAGGAGTGAAAGCTTTGAGTGCCAATCGAATAGCTCTGAGTTCTAGGAGATTGATCTGCTGTGCAGCTTCCTAGGGAGACCAGAGGCCCTGGGTGCACTTGCCCCGACAATGAGCTCCCCAGCCTTGCAGGGAGGCATCTGTGGTCAGCACTACTGTGTACCCTGGAATCTGAAAAGGCACCCCTTTCAGCAGATTGGGTGGGTGCAACCACCAGTGGAGGGAGTGCAAAAAGGGTCTGGACACCCTTATCCTGTCTCTGAGGCTGCCTGTAGCCTGTGACCACTGAGCCCGAAGACACCACTGTGGAGGCCTCATATGGAGCCTGGCATTGGGGGTCACATGTACTGTCGAAGCCATGTGGCCTAGAAGCCTCAGGCAGAGTCTGGCGGAGACCAGTGACCTGCTGAGAAACTGGTTTGCTAAGTTCATCAGTCTTTGGGCTCTGTCTTCTGGCAAGAAAGCCTTTGCCAGCACAGAGTCCAGCCTTGCTCCTATGAACTCTAACTTCTGGGAGGGGAGCAAAGTGGACTTTGCGAAGTTTATGACAAACCCCAAGCGTTGTAGAAGAGCAATAGTCCTGAGGGTGGCTTGATTGGCCTCCTGACATGTCTGACCCCTTATGAGCCAGTCGTCCAGATAGGGGAAGACAAAGATTCCCTGATTCCTCAGGTAGGCCGCCACCACGGCCAGGCACTTTGTGAAGACTCTGGGGGCGTAGGTGAGGCCGAAAGGCAGCACTCTGTACTGATAATGGTTTCCTCCCACAATGAACCTGAGGTACTTTCTGTGGTCTGGATGAATGAGGATGTGAGTGTACGCATCCTTTAGATCTAAGGAGCATAGCCAATCTCCCTGCTGGAGGTAGGGCAGAAGGGTTCCAAGAGTAAGCATCTTGAACTTTTCCTTCACTAGGAAGTTGAGGTTCCTGAGGTCCAGGATGGGTCGAAGACCACCGGTTCTTTTGGGCACCAGGAAATACCTGAAGTAGAATCCCTGACCTTGCAAGTGGGGAGGCACAGGCTCCACCGCCCTGTCCACCAACAGACCTTGAAGCTCTTGAAGGAGAAGGTCTGTGTGCAGGGGAGGCCTTGGAGGCTCCCCTGGGAAATATGGCGGAGGCAGTTGGTGAAAATGGAGGGCATAGCCCTTGTGGACTACCTCCAGCACCAAACTGTCCCCGGTGATAAGGGGCCACTGGTGGGCAAAGTGGGCGAGACGACCTCCTGTGCAGGGTTGGGCGAGCAGAGGAGGAGAGGCTATGCTCAAGGAGTCAAAAGCCCCCACCCTGCTGGGTGGTAGCAGGGGCCTGAAGCTTGGGGGTCTTCTGCCTACGGGGTCCATTACCCTGGCCCTTGGCTTGCTGACGCTGGGGGGCAGCATGGACAGCCGGATATTGAGGGTACTGTTTGTAGGCAGTGCCCTTCCTCGGGTAAAAGGGCTTTTTACCCGAGCCTTTCTTTTGCATGAGAAGGGGCAGAGGTCTTCCTCGACAGCCTTGTCCGTGTGAGGTGCTCGGTCTCAAGCTGAGCGGCCTTCTCGGTCATGGGCTTGCCAAAAAGGTTTTCACCTCGGCAAGGGACATTGACCAACTTGTCCTGAACCCATGGCTCGAGGTCCGATGACTGCAGCCATGCCTGGCGTCGAGCCGCGATGCCGGCTGCCGCGACTCGGGCCGAAGCCTCGAAGCCATCGTAGGCGGCGCGGGACATGAACTTCGAGCAGTCCCGAATCCCCGAGGACAAGGACTTAAATCTCTGCAAAGGTTCCCCGGAGAGACAAGCAGAGAACCCGGCCAACTCCTTGGCCAGGTCCCACAAGTACATGCCCATGTACAGCTGGTAAGACTGGACACGGCAAGCAAGCATCGAGCCCTGAAAGCACTTCCTACCGACGCCATCGAGGTTCCGGGCCTCCCTGCCAGGAGGCACCGCAGAGTGCATCTTCTGGCTCTTCAGACGATGCATGGCCGATTCCACAACCATGGAATGGTGTGGTAGCTGTGCCTTCTGAAACCCAGGGCTCTTCCGGAACCGATAAATCGAATCGACTCGCTTGCTAAGAACCGGCGCCGAGGCCGGTGCCTCCCACATACGGAAGAGGAGCCGTTCCAGCATCGGAGGAACCGGGACAGTAAAGGCCTCCTTCGGAGGAGAGTCATACTTCAGCGCCTCGAGCTCTTCAGCTCGAGGTTCTTCCTCAGGATCCGCCGGAATAGCCAAGGCAGTGGCCATATCCCAGACGAACTCCAAGAACCGGGTGTCCTCCAGGGGGAACCTACTCCGGGGCTCAGACTGCGGTGAGTCCAAAGGGACGCACCAAGTCTTAAAGGTATCAGAAGACTCCTCGTCCTCCGTCTCCCAAGCTGACTCGTCTGAGGAAGAGTTGGGGTCCGACCCCGCGGGGCCCTGGAGCACCCGCCCCGACGCTGGAAGCACCGGCGTCAACGCCCTCGGTCCCGAACGGGAAGTCGAGGGAGACCGCGACCGAGGTCGACTCTGAGCCACGATGGACTCAAGTATCGACTCTGCCTCCGGGGTCGACTTCGACGTCGACATCCCGGTGGTCGGGGCAGATGCGCCAGACAGGCTGGCCATCAGTGTCCGCTGCTGCTCCATGAAGGCAGACATTCTGCTCTCCAAGGCTGTCATCCTGAGACTCAGCTCGGGAGATGCAGCAGCCACCGACTCAGGCCCTGGTGGCGCCGGGCCTGACGTCGGCTCCCTGGGAGGAGAGTCCACGAGGACTACGGGGCTTACGTGTCCAGCAGACTCCGGCTCCACATGAGGAGCTTTGGCAGGCTTCTCCGGTTCCACAGGCCCGGGGCGACGGTCGGGGAGCCAGGGACCTCTCCCTCGAGGAGCCAGGGACCTCTTCCGACGACGCCCTCGTGAGCCGTTTCTTCCTCTTGCGTTCCCAGTCAGGGGACCCCCTGTCCGAGGAGCTTCGACGGCGCTCGGGATCGGAATCCCGAGATGTTGAGGCGTCAGACGAGGTCTGGGCCGGGCCGGAGGCTGAGTCCGAGAAAAGCCTTTCCCTTTTGCTGCTGGCGACTTCGAAGTGCCTTGGAAGACATTTTTCCACAGGCCCCGCACGACTTAGGATTGTGGTTGGGGCCGAGACACCGAAGGCAGCAGTCGTGTGTGTCGGTGAGAGACATTAGTTTCTTACACCGATCACACTTCTTAAAACCACTGGAGGCCATCGGGGAAAAAAAAAAAAGAGTCCCCACGAGGTCAAAGGACCGGCCCTCCGGGGAAAAAGAGAAAAAAGGGCGCGAACGCCAGCCACGAAGGGCAAAAACCGAAAAGAAGAATCGGGCTCGATACCGGTGTACCGAACCCGGCGGGAGGGGAACCGGCGTCGAACCGGTAGAAAAAGAGCAAAAAAAATCGCTGAAAAATCTAATTTTAACCGGGAAAACTGGACACACATCTGGTGGGCTTCACGGAAAGAAAGAGACTGAGGTAAGATGGCACCTTTAGGCGGGAAGGGAACCGCGCATGCGTGCCTGCATTCCAAAAGGCTTTCATAGAAAGCTGGGGAAATGCTCTGCTGGGGCTTCATCGGCGCCGATGACATCCATATGTGAGGACTGACTTCCTGCTTGGTCCTGGAGAATGCTCAATTTATACGTCGTCTGTGCGGATGGTGTCAAAGGTTTTACTGAAATTTAAATACACCACATCTAGGGCTCTCCCTTGGTCCAACTCTCTGGTCGCCCAATCAAAGAAATTAATTAGATTTGTCTGTCATGACCTGCCCCTAGTAAAACCATACTGCCTCAGATCCTGCAATCCAATGGACTCCATAAAACTTATTATCTTCTGTTTTAGCAGCGTTTCCATTAATTTACTAACCAAAGAGGTCAGACTGACTGGCCTGTAGTTCTCAACTTCATCCTTACTTCCGTTTTTGCATAAAAGGACCATATATGCCTCACTCCCAACTCAAAAAAATAAAAAACACTGAAAAGGTCAGACAGTGGAGCTGCTAAAATGTCCCCAAGTTCCTTCAGTACTCTGGGAGGTACTTCCTTGGTCCCGTTGCTTTGTCTACTTTTAGTTTAGCTAGTTCCTCACAAACACAGTCTTCTGAAAATCGTTCATGATCCCCTTCACTACTGTTCCTATTTCTGAATGTTTTCTAAGTCTTGCTCCTGGCCCTTCATCTGTAAACAGAGAACAAAAATATTTGTTAAACAATTCTGCTTTATCCTCATCAGCTTCTATTTACTGTATTTCTCCCCTTCACCTTTGAGTCTGACAACACCACTTTTGCACTTCCTCCTCTCTCTAACATATATGAAAATGTCTCCCTCCTCCCCCCCCGCCTTTATTGCATTGGCTATTTTTTCTTCTAGTTGTATCTTTGCTTTCCTGACTACTTTTCCTAGCTTTTCTAAGTTTTTACAAATATTGATCTTGTCTTGCTCTTTCTGTGATCTCTTGTATTTTATGAAGGCCGCCCTCTATCTTCACTTTTTCAGCTACTTCTAGTGGCATCCTTTTCTTTACTAACACAAAGGCTTGTTGCCCTAAAATATCTCCTTTCAGTTTTGCCCATTGCTTTCTACATCCCCCAGCTGTTCCCATCCCACTAATGACTCCTTGAGGTATTGCTCCACATCTTGGCAAAGTTAGTTTTCCTAAAAGTCTAGGACCCTCACACTATTGAATGGACTTTATCAGCCCTAGTCCTAATACTGAATCACAGCATCTGGTGATCACTGGATGCGAGATGATCCTCCACTATCACATCAGAAACACTTTTCCCATTGGTAAGCACCAGGTCCAGCATGGCCCCTTCATGTGTGGGTTCTGTTAACAGCTGCTAGAATAATTCTCCCTGAAAAGAATCCAGGATCTCCTTATTTTTATATGACATTGCAGCAGGATGTGACAATCAACTCACAGAATACTGAAATCACCTATCAGTAGCACTTCTCCTTTCATTCGCCAATATGGCGAATGTCTTCAATTAAATCTCTGTTCACTTCTGCCTGTGAAAGAGATCTGTATATCACAGCAATGTAAATGGATTTCCCATTCCTTCTTTCTAGTTTAACCCAGTTCCTCCTCTTTCTCTTGTAAGCCCTGTAATTCTATAGCTTCAATATGTGTTTTTGTTTTTTTTACATACAATGCCACTCCTCCTCCCCTTCTTCCTATCCAGTCTTTCCTGAATAAAGTATAGACCGGTATGATTACATCCCAATCATGGTTGTCCATGAACCATGTCTCCATAGCTTCTACTAAATTCAAGTCAGCCTCTTCCATTAAAGCCTCAACATTTGGGCTCTTATTTACCTTCGGATCACACCCAACAGGCGCGGGGAAACCAAGGCACAATCTTATACCCCAAGGGGGACCTTCAGGATACCGGACTGCCCCCTCGGTATCTGTCCGAGTTCCTGTCAGCAAGTCCTCAAACCGTGCAAGCAGCCTTTGGACTGCTCAGACATAAACCAATGAAATATTACTAGGCAGCAATGCTAAATATCACTGATAAGTTTTAATGAAAATACAAAGGGGAAAGTAAGCATGCATAAAAGAAAAAAAAATCAAGGATATTAACTTGCTTCTGTTAGATGTGCAATCTCTCGAAAATGGTTATATTTAGGCTGAACCTCTAAGTTTTCGGCTAAGCAATAACCTGGCATAGTTAAGAATACACTTAAAACACTCAAGTTAACAGGCATTTCATATCGTACAAGACGTTCTATGCAGTATGAGCTTGAGGACTGCAAGGCAAAAAGACATCTCTTGCAGCTCCTGATGTTTTAATAAAGAGATCAAAAGAAATACCATAAAACAGTAGCAGAAACTGAAAAGATTTAATACGTGATAAACTCAAAGAGTGGAGTGGAGCATAACAGCAAACAGCTCAACTATGGAATTTAAAATATGGGGGAAAAAGGTGAAGCCTTTAACATTAGTAGCCAGAATTTCATCATCACATAAAAGAAATACTTTAAAAGACTGATTTTTACTATAGATGTTCTTTTCAAATCACACCACATTTTAAGCTCAATTAAAAGCAGTGTTTGTTTATAGTAATATTCTTCAAAAAGATGCACAGCTTCCCTTCTTTAAGGATAGAATATGACGTTTGACCACTGAAGCTTGGTTCATTAGGTCAAAACACAATCCTGAGCTTCAGGAGGACTCATCCCTTACAGTGGCTGAAAGCAAAACTCATTATTATGGCTTGTCACTGTAAAAAGCAACCGTTTCTGGTGGGTAATTTTCTAAAGTGAACTCTGAACCGATCAAACACATAGAACATCTTGACCACTTATATAAGCACATATTTTCACTGGTTTTATGGAGAGACAGGGTGAAGGCAGCAGCAGTCATGGATCTCTCTACCAGTGAGTGACAAAAACTTTCATTCATGGGCAATTACTCAAAAAGGTTAGTTTTGCACATACCATGATAGTAATGAGTTTCACTCTTAAGCCAGGGTAAGTGGAGTATAATATCAGACTCTCAAATTTACTAATGCTCAGTGTGGATCTGCAGATCACCATTCTTGTTCACGCAGTTGCAGAGCAGGGCCGGCCCAACCATTAGGCAAATTAGGTGGTCACCCAGGGCACACAGCTTCTGGGGGGCAGCAGAAGAGCATAAGATATGCCATACTGGGTCAGACCAAGGTCCATCAAGCCCAGTATTCTGTTTCCAACAGTGGCCAATCTAGGTCATATGTACCGAGCAGTTTCCCCAAGGGACACAGGTTCCACAATGCTTGTACTGGGTCAAGCATTGATATCCTGGGTCCCTTCTTAATAATGGTTTATGGACCTTTCCTCCAGGAACTTGTCCAAACCTTTTTTAAACCCAGCTACACTAACAGCCTTTACTACATCCTCCGGTAACAAATTCCAGAGTTTGATTATACATTGAGTGAAAAAATATTTTCTTTTATTAGTCTTAAATAGTTTACCCTGTAGCTTCATTGCATGTCCCCTAGTCTTTCTATATTCTGATAAGGTAAACAATCGATCTACGTTTACCCGTTCCACTCTGTTCATTAATTTATAGACTTCTATCATATCTCCCCTCAGCCGTCTCTTTTCCAGGTTAAAGAGCCCTAACCTTTTTAGCCTTTCTTCATAGGAGTATCCTTCCATTCCCTTTACCAGCAGCAGTTAAAGCCAAGCAAGAGATTCTGACAGCCACACAAACTGAAAGAGCTATTGGCACATTCTTTTATCTGCAGGGAGAGTGGGCACACAATTACATAAAATGCAAAATTGTGTGCAGAATTCCAGCAGGAGTAATGAAAATTATGTCGTCTAATAATTATGTCGTCTAATAATTCATTTTTATAGGATTGTAGTGGTGGTGGTGGTGGAGTGTTGCAATGATATCGAGGAGCAATGAGGGGGTATAAGGTTGAAGGGTTGCCTAGGGTGGCTCAATAGCCTTGCATGGGCCCTTGTCGACAGAGGTATTTTTTATAAGAACATAAGATATGCCATACTGGGTCAGACCAAAGCCCAGTAGCCTGTTAACAACAGTGGCCAATCCAGGTCACAAGTACCTGTCAGTTTCTCAAAAAGTAGACAAATTCCAGGATCCTTATTCCAGTGGCAAGTAGTGGAGTTCCCTAGTGTACTTTCATAATGGTTTATGGACGTTTCCTAGCTAGACTAACAGCTTTTACTACATCTTCTGTAACAAATTCCAAATTTGGTTACACACGGAGTGAAAAAATATTTTCTCTGATTAGTCTTAGATGTGCTACATTGTCCAAATTAGACCCCAAATCCCCTAACTTTTACAGACCCATCTCCAATATACATTTTATTGCAAAAATAATTGAAAAGGCCATACAACACCAGCTACAAAATCACATAGACAATTTCACACATCTGGACCAACTCCACCACCGATTTATACCCAATCACAGTGTGGGGACCCGGATTACTACCATGCTAGCCAGACTAATAAAGGGTTCTGAAAAACCTAAACAAGGACTCATACTCTTATTCTTTGATATATCCACCGTATTAGACTCAATTAAGTCACCACAAGATCCTAACTCGACTTCAAGACATTGGAATAATGGACCAAAAGCAGCAAGTAAAAATAGGCCCACATTTGACCAGCCACAGGGTGTCATCGCTGTCTTCATTACTCTTCTACATTTGCCTACAGCCTCTATGCTCAACAATTCAAAGCCAGAGGATCCTGTAGTTACTAATGTGTGCTACCACATCAGCAAATGCTTACACTGTTAATGCACACTGTTTTACCACAGATCCCATTTGCTAGTAACTAATAACATGCATTAATGGTATTAGTGCACATTAATACAGTCGCATAAATCATTACAAGTTCTAAATGTGTTTCTTGTTACACTGTTCACAAAACTAGAACGGCGCATACATTAGAAGGTGACAAATATGCAGCTAAGCGATAGTGATTCCTAGCTGGCCCAAAAGAAATGCTCATTCTGTGCTGTGAATGCAAGCACTTTAAAAGTCTACAATCAGTCGTAATATATTCTCTATCCATTTAACAATCTCAAGAACACACTAGGGAAAAATGATTGCCTTATTTAGCTATGGCTCCTGGTTAGACTACATAAAGAGAGTGGCAGAACTTGGACCGGCATGTCACAACAAGAATGGCTCACAGCAAAAAATAGTAAGACAGCTGTTAGCTTATCAATGAAAAGCCATATTTTATCTTAAAGGGGGAAAAAAGATGAGGAAGCAGGTGAGAGATTCAAGAGACAACATTAAGCTCTACAAATAGAAGTATTAACTATTTCCTTTTTAAAATAGGCGAGTTGCAGTATGAAATTCACAGAAAAATTCAGTGAATTCAAATAGTTTCTAATCTGTTAGAAGACTGAAGAAAATAGCCTCTTCGACGAATTACAGGAGTACTTACTTCATTAGATTTATCACATAGACATGCTTAAGTGCAAGAACCCACTGCCACGGCACCTAATGCCAATAAGCCTTCTCCTTGGCACTGTCCCCCTCCCTAGTACAACTCTGGCACCCAAATGGGCCAGTGCTTTTCTGGATAGTCACTATATTTAAAGAAAATATGCTTTTCTGTCAGTTAGAGGCTTCAAAGCCATGCTGCTGGACATAACATTGGTCAGTCTCATTTGGCCCCTGGCTCCCTCTCCTTGATCTTCCTGTCCCCATCCTCCCCATCAAATCCCACCATGCTGAACGCCTCTTTAGCAGATAGGGGCAGCAATTATTCATTTAATGTTTGTTAGGACTTTATATCTACTTTTTTTTCTTTTAAAGAGTTCACCTAGAGTGGTTTTAATACATAAAATAAGGTGTACAGCATCAGTGTTTTCCAAGCTGGTCCTGGTGTACCCCAAGCCAGTCTGTTTTTTAGGATATCCACAATGAATATGCATGAAACATATTTGCATATAATGGAGACAGTGAATATAAATCAATCTCCTCCATAGTGAGTGTCCTGAAACCCAGACCAGTGAGAGGGTACAACAGGACTAGCTAGGGAAACTCCTTCTTAAATGTAAAAGAAATGTAGAGCCAAATAACTTGAAGCAAACAAGGCTGTGGCATCCCAAAGGTGTCATAACAATGTGAATAGCCCCTGGAATGGTGTACCATACATCAGTGCTTTCCAACCCTCTCCTGGAGGCATGCCGAGACAGTTGGGTTTTCTGTGTTACACAATTTATATGCATGAGATAAACTGCACATATTGAAGACACATTGTATGAAAATTTCTCCCATGCATATTCCTTGTGGCAATCCCAAAAACTAACTGGCTTAGTGTGGCTCTGAGGGAGGCTGAGTAGCACTATCTTAACAAAAGTGGCCAGCAGCAGTATCACCCCCTTGAAAGACTTCAAAATGTCTCACCACATTCCCTTTTCCACTTCCATTCAGCTGTAATGATACATGCAGGCAGCCTAAGACCATTGAAAGCCTGTGTAAATGCATTGTTTCTTCATGACCCAAGGAAAAGGATAACTCTTGAAAGCTTGTCAGATACATTGTTGGTCCAATAAAAAGATATAAACTATAACTTGTCTGACGAGCTTTATTTGGTTAATCCAAGTGCACTAACACGGCAACAATTTAAATTTTTATTTTATTTAACAAATTTGATATACCGCTTTTCTACAAGTCAAAGCAGTTTACAAAGAACTACGTTTTTACATTGAACAAGTTATGAACAGCATTAAAACTATTACAATGAACATTTTGTGAAACTGAAAACAAGCGAAACAATATACAAAAGGGATGAGGGGTTGGTGTGTGGCGGGAGCGGGGGTCATAGGTGTTTCACGAGGATGGGACAGGGGGAGGAAGTGCTTGCAGGTATGAATTTCTGCTTTACTATGTTGTTGGCTACTCATTGCCAAAATACTTCTGAAACAGGTGCATCCTGAGTTGTTTGCGAAAGTCCGTGGAAGACTTGATGGTTCGAATTGCTGGGGTAATGCATTCCAGAGGGTGGGGGCATATAGTGAGAATTGCCCTTGCTCTTGTAGTCTGCTTGCAATTGCGAGTATGTGGTGGGATGGTGAGGAGATTCTGTATGCCCTTTCTCCTTGGCCTATTAGCGTTTGAGTTGTGAATGAGGGCATGATCTGATTTCCTGTCCAGAGTTTCGTGAATAAGGGTTAGAGCCTTGTACTGTATTTTTTAATTGATGGGGAACCAATGGAGGTGGTTGAAGATTAGTGTGATATGGGTTTTCCATGAAGATTGGAAGATGATTCTGGCAATGGTGTTTTGGGCAAGCTGCAGTGGATGGATTGCATATTTGTGTAGTCCTTGATAAATGGAGTTTCAATAATCAAATAGAGGAGTGATGGTGGTCTGACAGACCATACAGAAAATGTCTGTGGATAGGAGGGAGTGTAGGTTCGGATGGTTATTAGCTTGTAGTATACCGCTTTGGTGATGCTGTGAATTTGTTCCTTGAAGGTCAGTTGTTGGTCAAGTATGACTCAGAGGTACTTTATGTGGGAGCTGACTCAGACATGCTCAGATGAAGATATATCTCACTTGTAACATTTTACAACTCTACCACGCTAGTTACTAACATGCAACTCCCACAATATATAAACAACTTAACTTGCAATCAATCTCACAAATTGTGTTATCCTCCCCAGGGGCATCAGACCATTAACACGTGGCTTGATGCTCATGGGGGCATCTCAAAGGGACTGGCATAAAAACAAAAGTACCAGTGAAAACCTCCTCCAGCTGGGGGATGTAGAAAAACAGTGGGCAAAACTGAAAAGGGCTATTTTAAGGGCAACCAACCTTTTTGTTAAAATGCTAAATAAAGGTAAAAGGAAAAGGAGACCGCTATGGTTTTTGAAAGAAGTAGCTGAAAAGGTGAAGAAAAAAAGGGAGGCCTTCATGAAATACAAGAGATCACAGAGAGAGGAAGACAGGCATCTATGTGTGGAAATACTTAGAGAAGCTAGAAAAGTTGTCAGAAAAGCAAAGATTCAAAAAGAGGAGCAAATAGCCAATGCGATAAAATGGGGGGATAAGACATTTACTTTACTTTATTACACACTTGATAGACCGCTTACGTCAAAAACATTAAAGTGGTGTACAAATAAAAATAAAAAGGCAGCACTGCAAACTATGGAAAAAGGAACGCCAAAAATAATAGGAAAGAAAGAAAAGAATAGCAAAACTTTACAAACAATAAGCAATAGTCAACAACCAAACACAGGTAAAGGACAATAAACAAAACCAGCAAAACAGACAAGGGGGTAACAGGACCAAACTAAGGTAAGACAAGACAACAACCTGGGAAAGCATCATGGAGGGCAAACAGGGGGGAGATCAAACACTTTCTGAAACAGATGGGTTTTAAGTGAGGATTGAACTGCGACTAGGAGGCTTCTAAACGGAGGGACGGGGGCTGGGCATTCCATAACCGGGGTCCAAGAAAGAAAAAGGCAGCGTGGTGGGTTTTTTCAAGATGTGCGTGAGACGGGGATGGTAAGACCAGACGATTAGCGTGAAGGGAATGGAGCTGACGGTAGGGTGTATGGAGAGAAATTAAATCAGCCAGGTACAGAGGATTGTTAGTGTAAATTGCACGGTGAGTGAGAATAAGAAGTTTGTAATGAAATCGAACACGGAGGGGCAGCCAGTGAAGGTGGATAAGAATGGGGGTGATGTGATCAAAACGACGGGCGAAGGTGATAATACGGGCAGCAGTATTCTGAATGAGCTGAAGGCGGTGAAGTTGATACTTGGGAAGGTTGGCCAGAAAGATATTACAGTAATCGAGACGACTGATAAGAGCAAGGACGAGAGTAACCAGAGACCCGAAAGGAAGAAGTGAACAAACAGCCCTAAGCTGACGGAGAATAGCAAAAGAACACCTAGTGAGGGAGGAGATATGATCATGGAAAGAAAGGGAGGAATCAAGAATTACCCCAAGATACTGAAAAGAAGATACCAGAGGGATGGGGACAGAATCAATCGTGGGGGCAACAGACGGACAAGACCCGCTCAGAGAAACCCACATAGCAGTAGACTTAGATGGGTTAAGACGGAGGAGGTGTTGAGAAAGCCAAGAGGCTACATGAGAAAGGCAAGAGTTGAAGGGGGTGAGATCCAGTGAGAGTGGAGAGGTATGATAGAGCAGAATAATATCGTCAGCATAAACATAACAGGACACTGGGCATTGCTGAAGCACAAGAAGCAGGGGGGCCAGGAAGATATTAAACAACAAAGGGGACAGTACAGAGCCCTGAGGGACACCGCAAGTGAGAGGAAAAGAACTAGATGACTTACCGTTTAAGGTACTTCATAAAATTAAATAAGAGACTTCATCAAATTTAACATATTGCAACATTCAAACAATAGCAATAGTCAACAACCAAACACAGGTAAAGGACAATAAACAATTGTTTGAATGTTGCAATATGTTAAATTTGATGAAGTCTCTTATTTAATTTTATGAAGTATCATTTTCGAGGCTTTGATATTGGCTTTAGAGTCTTGTGAGTTACCGTTTAAGGTAACAGAAAAGGAGCGAGCAGTGAGAAAGGAGCGAAACCAAAGAAGAACTGCACCACGTAACCCCACCTCAGCAAGACGAGTGAGAAGAAGAGTGTGATCAATTAAATCAAAAGCCGCAGATAAGTCAAGAGAAACCAAGAGAGTAACATCACCGCGATCATGTGCAACATGTAATTCATTCAAAACAGCCAAAAGAACAGTCTCAGTGCTGTGACCCTGTCGGAAACCAGCTTGTGGAGGGTGTTCATGGACTCAATGTGAGAGGACAGCTGAATAAATGCAAAACGTTCCAAGAGTTTGGCCAGATAGGGGAGGTTAGAGACAGGGCGCCAATGGGCAAGGACAGATGGATCGAGGGAAGGTTGTTTTAAGAGTGGGTAGACAATAGCTGACTTCCATGGGGAGGGGAACAAACCAGAGGAAAAACTTGTATTAATGATGATGGTGATGATGGGGACCAACTGTAGTGAGGGATCAGATAGCCAACGAGAAGGGATTGGGTCCAGGGAACATATGGTCTTACGGGAAGTGGATAGCACCGAGAGAAGTTCGGCAGGAAGAATCGGATGGAATGAAGACCAAGTGTGGGCAAGAGCCCGAATGGGTAAAGGAGAAGATGACAGCAACTCATGATCAGTAGCAAGTGGGTTGCAGGGGGAAACAGGTGGGGAGAGAGGGGGCGGTAAAGGGATGGAAAAGGAGGCACGGAGGGTAAGAACTTTATCAGAAAAGAAGGTAGCTAGGGAATGGGGATCCGGGGCCTTCACAGCCATGACATGAGGGGAACTGGTGGAGGAGAGTTTATGCAAGATCTTAAAGAGCTGGCGAGAAGAGTTCGCCGCTGCCGTAATTTCAGCCTCATAATGAGCCCGCTTGGCGGATTGAATAGCCAAACGGTAGGCAGCATAAAGCTGCTTAAAATGGACATGTAAATCAGGGGAGGGATGGCGGGACCAACGACGTTGCACCTGACGAAGTTGAGCCCGCTGCAGCCGCATATTTTTCAGATATGTTAGTGAGAAGAGGAAGGGCAAAAGTGATATTGTCAGACTCAAGGGTGAAGGGGAGGAATATGTAGAAACTGATGAGGATAAAGCGGAATTGCTTAATAAATATTTCTGTTCTGTGTTCACAGATAAAGAACCAGGAGCAGGACCTCAGAAAACACCTACAAACAGGAACAGTAGAGAGGGAAATCTTGAACAATTTTCAGAAGACTGTGTTCATGAGAAACTAGTTAAACTTAAAGTAGACAAAGTGATGGGACCAGATGGGATACACTCTAGAATACTGAGGGAACTTGGGAACATTCTAGCAGCTCCACTGACTGACCTTTTCAATGCTTCGTTGAAGTTGGCAGTAATGCCAAAGGATTGGAGAGAGGCATATGTGATCCCTTTACACAAAAGCGGATGTGGTTGAAAACTACAGGCTGGTTAGTTTAACTTCGGTGTTGAGCAAATTATTGGAAACTCTGCTGAAAGAGAAAATAGTGAGGTTTCTGCAGTCCAATGGATTGCAGAATCCGAGGCAGCATAGATTCACCAGAGGCAGGTCTTGTCAGACAAATCTGAATGATTTATTTGACTGGGTGACCAAAGAGTTGGACCGAGAGAGAGCCCTAGATGTGCTGTATTTAGATTTCAGTAAAGGCTTTGACACTGTTCCTCACAGACGACTTATGAACAAACTGAGCACCATAGGTATGGACCCTAAAGTTACTGCTTGGGATAGAAATTGGTTGAGTGGGAGGCGACAAAGTGTACATGTAAATAGAGCTCACTCTGAGAAGGAGGAGGTTACCAGCTCTGTGCCCTAGGGATCTGTCCTTGGTCTGATTCCTTTTAATGTCTTTGTTAGTAATATAGCGGAAGGGCTGTCGGATAAGGTCTGCCTCTTTGCGAATGATAACAAAATCTGCAATAGAGTAGATACCTAGGAAGGTGTAGATAACATGAGGAGGGATCTAGCTAAGCTTGAAGAATAGTCTAGAATTTGGCAGCTGAGATTTAATGTTAAAAAATGCAAGGTCATGCATTTGGGCTGCAGCAATCCAAGGGAGCAATATAGTATAGGGGGTGAAGTGCTTTTGTCCACTAAAGAAGAGCGGGACCTAGACGTGATTGTGTCTGATGATCTTAAAGTAGCTGAATAGGTAGAAAAGGCAACAGGTAAAAGCTAGAAGAATGTTTGGGTGCATAGGGAGAGGAATGGCCAGCAGAAGAAAGGAGGTGATAGTGCCTCTGATTAAGTCTTTGGTGCGACCTCATTTGGAGTATTGTGTGCAATTCTGGAGACCGCACTTTCAAAAGGATATAAACTGGCTGGAGTCGGTAAAGAGGGTAGCTACTAAAATGGTTAGTGGTCTTCATTATAAAACATATGAGGACAGTCTTAAGGATCTTAATATGTACACCTTAGAGGAAAGGCGGGATAGAGGTGATATAATTGAAACATTTAAATACCTCCATGGCATAAATGCACAGGAGGAGAGCCTCTTTCGATTGAAAGCAAGCTCTGCTATGAGGGGACATGGGATGAGGGTGAAAGGGGATAGATTTAGGAGTGATATGCGGAAATATTTCTTAACGGAAAGAGTGGTGGATCCGTGGAATAGTCTCCCAGTGGAGGTGGTAAAGATGAGGCCGGTATCTGAACTCAAAAAAGTATGGGACAAACACGGAGGATCTCTAAAAGAAAAAAGGGCACTGCTGTAGTGGTTGATATAGAAGGACAGACTAGATAGGCCATGTGGTCTTTTTCTGTCATCATGTTTCTATGTCCAACAGATGCAAGGAAGGGTCTTTCTACACATTCTCATCTAATGAGAAGGACAGAGTCATTGTCTGATTAAGATGAAAAGGAAAGAGCACTTTAGGGAGAAGGGATGGGATTGTCCTCAAGAAGACAGACACTGTTGAAATGGACTGAAAGAGCTCCCTACAGGGACAAGGCCTGTAGCTTCAACACCGACCTAGTGGATATAGTTGCCACTAGAAAGTCCACTTTGAGGGGCTCAAATGGAGGCCCTTTTAGAGTCCTCAATACCAGTGGAAGACAACTGTGGAACAACTGGATGCAAAAGGAAACATATCGGGATATGCTGCCAGGGGAACGTCCTAGATGCTACCCCAGTAGCATGCAATGTCCACAACCTGAATCCTGAGAGACTTCAGAGCTCAGCTCTGCTTCAGAAAGGACTGCAAGAAGACCAAAACAGAAACCATGACTGCCTTTATTGTTTCCAGGGCCTGAGAACACCACCTCTTGAAGACTCTCCAGACCCAAAGATGTGGACGCTTTCCTGGTCTTAAGGAGGATGGTAACTACCACTGCAGAGTATCCTTTCTTAGTCAGTTTTAGCCTCTCAGGGGCCAGGTCAAAAGCAAGAAGGGAACAGGGTCCTCTATGATCAGAGGACCCTGCCACTAGAATCCCCTCTCCTGAGAAGAGAAGGGGGACCCTGCCAGCAGATTCAACAGATCCACATTCCAGGGCCTATGTAGCCAGTTCATCATCATCAGAATGGCCAAACCCCAAGTGAGCTTGACTTCTGCATAGAATTCAGCTCCACAAGGGCCATGGTGGAAAGACAGAAGCTCTCCTAAGGCTACTTCTTGAAGGAGGACATCCATCTCGGCCACTCGTAGATCTTTTTAGTGACTGAAAAATTTCTTCACCCTGGCATTTCCATGAATGGCTATCAGGTTGAATGTTGCTTGGATCCATGGTGTTCCTGCTCAAGAAATCATCTGGAATGTTGTTTACTGTTGCTATGTGGGCTACTGACAGAGCTACCAAATGAATCACCACCCAAAAACAGAGCTCTGCCACTTCTGTGGCCCCTGCAGAACTGCAAGTGCCACTTTGCTTACTGATATATGCTACAGTCATGGCATTGCCCGAAAACACCCTAACACCTTGCTCTTTAGGAGACTCCAAAACCTCCCTACTGCCAGGCAAATCACCATGACCTCCAATCTGCTGATTGACTAGGAAGTCTCAAGAGAGGACCAGCATCCTTGAACAAACTGATCCTGACAGCGGGCTTCCCAGTCCTGCAGGCTGGCATTTGTGGTGGTGACTCGAACCCAGTCTGAAGCTTCTAGAAGCAACCTATCTATCAACGGGCAAGTCTGGAACCACCAGGCCAATTCCCCCTTAATCTTCCCAGGAAGGTGGCGAAGCTGCTCGAACAACAAACAGTAAACCAACAAAGTGCCTCTGTAGGGGGCGCATATGCACCCTGACCCAAGGAACCTTTCTTCCCACACCTTTGCTACTCTCATCATTGCACCAAAAAACAAAGGAGAACCTCTGATATAAAAGATAACATGCAGTGGGAGACAAAATACAAAAGACAGTACCACACACTCATAGTGCATCTTAGTGCAGGCTGCCTGCAGAGATCCAGAACCAGACAGCATAGGATATATATCAGAAAGGCGACAGGTTTCATAATATCATCCCAGTTCCTTAGATGCTAAATGATGATCCACAGAATGGTTTTACAAAAGACAAAAATATCAGTGTTTTTCACAAAGCAAAGCTACAGTGACATTCAGCCTCAAGAAAGCAATCCATCAACAGAAAATTTAACAGGAAAGAAAGAGAGCAAGTGTCCAGGCAATATCCATGTAGGAGTGCTACTAGCAGTGAAGAGTACATGCTTGCAAATCATCTGTACCAGTTTTTATTGCTATAGAACATTAAGTAGGAGAAGACAGCACAAGTCTTAGTATATATTACAAATTCCATCCATCAAAGGTCCTCATCAGACGCATGGTTAGGACCCACAAATGGGTAAAGGCTATTTCTGCCAAGCTGAAAAGCAAGCCACAGTTCTCGTGTAAAAATACACACACCATTTGAAGGAAATAAGCCTTTCAGTGTGTATTCAAATGAATTATCTCTAGGGCAATACAGTGAAAATTATTTCAAATTGTGCTAGCAGAAATAAAGGTCAACAACTAAGGAGCATGTTTTACAAATGTTAACACGCACTGAGTGCCACTGCGCCCATAGAAATAAAATGGTCCACACTGGCACTTAGCGTGGGTCACTTAACACACATTAACCATTAGAAAACATGGCCCCAAGTCATAGATGATTGTTAAAGATTATACATATAAGTTAAACTGAAAATATCAGTGAAGATATCAGCTAAGAAATCACACCGACAAAGCAATAATAAATATACAAGTATTGTAATTCAAAATTCCAGGAAAAAAAGATGGAAGAAAGGAAATAAATACTGTGATGACCTGCCAGGTAAAACCTGAGGAGAGAATCCCTTTGGGATAGTGCAGGGACCTTTGCAGCCACAGGGAAAGCCTAGATCCTGCAGGTCGGACAAAAACCTGGCATGGCCTTCAGAAGGAAGGAAGGCTCAAGTTATGACACCAGCCTGTAAGGGACAGAGCCAGTCTGCCAGAACACAGCAGGTTTAAGATCAAGCCCAGTATCCCTGGTTTACCGGGTAATATTCCCTAGAACCAAAAAGAGGCTGGAAGGGGGAGAGGTTGTCCCTGTGCTTCAGACTGAGGGAGGAGGAGGAGCAGACCACGAGGAGCTGATGGAAGCTGAGGAATCTGAGGAACAGAAGTCTTCTGAACCTACGGATGTACTTTGCTCTTGAAGTGGTTAACGGAGCAGCCCATAGGGAGGTTCAGGCGAGTAACATAAATCCTGAAAGGAAGGAAGGGAGGGCTGCTAACATAGCTGCTAGAGCTGTGAGTTTCAGCAACACCGCTGTTACAGTGAGGAAGACAGTTTATTTGTTGGGGGGGGGGGGGGAGGTGGGACGTGCCTCCTACCTGAGGACTTCCACGGGAGATATAAAGAGGAATTTGCTTGTGTTTCTATGGAACTTTTGTTTTTGTGACTTTTGAAGTAAACGCTCAGCGTGGCACTGTTGCTAAGGTAAGCACAGTGTTCTGAGTGGTGGCCTCCAGTGGGGACTCCCACAACTGGACTATGCTCCTGACAGTTGCTGGGTTAAGAAGGCTGCTTACTGGGGACTCTTACAAAACCCCGGAATGGATTACAAACCTGGAGTGGAATATTGGATTGGACAGCCAGTGAAACAAGTGACCAGGGCGCCCCACCCCACCCTGCATACAATGTTACGGCACACACATAAGTATATTTTAAAAGAAAGACATGCTGAGTCAGACCAAAGTCCTTTGAGCCCAGCATTCTGTCTCCGATAGAGGCCTGTCCAGGTCACAAGTACCCAGCAGATTCTAAAAAGTAGATTTATTTTTCTCATAGCTCTCTCCCAAGTCTAGGTGGCTATTATTTTTTTATGGACTCTTCCTTCCAGGAACTTGTCCAAACCTCTTCTGAATCTCGCTATGTTAGTCACCTTGACCACATTTCTCTGGCAACAGATTCCCACAGCTTAATTATGCGCTGTGTGAAGAAAATCCTTTTACAATTTGTTATCAGTCCAGTGAGCATAAATTTATGAAGTATCCTCTTTTTATTATGTTCTTTGAAAGATTAGTATAGCTAGGTTTAAAAAAGGTTTGGACATTCCTGGAGGAAAGGTCCATAAACCATTATTAAAGAGGACCAGGGAAATTCACTGCTTACCTTGGGACAAGCATTGTGAAACCTATGTGCCTTTTTGGGAACTTGCCAAGTACTTGTGACCGGGATTGGCCACTGTTGGAAATAGGATACTGGGCTTGATGGACCTTGGTCTGACCCAATAGGGTATTTCTTATGTTCTTAAATAACTGATCACCATTTAACCATTCCACCCCACTAAATCAAATTTATTTACGGTACACTCATCTACAAGCTACTCATGACATTATAACTTCTATCATATCCCCTTCTCAGTCTTTTCTCCAAGCTGAAGACCCCTAATCCGTATTGCCTTTCTTCATAAGGAAGGTGATCTCTCTCAATTTTGTTGCCCTTTTCTGAACCTTTTCTAGTTCAGCACATCCTTTTTGAGATGCGGCAAACAGAACTGCTCACAATACTCAAGGTCCAGTAGCACCAGGGACCTATATGTCGGCATAATATTCTCAGCTTTATTCTCTGTGCTTTTTTATTGACTATATCCCCTAATATTCTATTTACTTTTTTTTCTTCTTTTAGCAGCTACAGAACACCAGGCTGAAAATTTCAACATATTGTCCACGACTCCTCCAAGATCTTTCCTTGGGTGGTGACTCCTAACTCAGCATTTTGTACCTGTAACTGGGATTATTTTCCCTCTGTGCATCACTTTGCACTTATCCACATTAAATTTTGACTGCTATTTAGATGTGCAATCTCTTAGGGGCATGTTTATTAAGTCGCATTAGTTGTTAACATGGGTAAACTGCGTTGACCCAGTGAAGAGAGATATATAAGCATTGCTAAATCAATAAAATAAAATAAATGCCATGGTAACAGCTAACATGGGCCAAATGCAGATAGTACAGGAGTTTTCTGTGCTATCTGCAGACTGTGCGTTAGTTGTGCAAGTGGGCGGGGTGTAGGGGGACAGCGTAGTAACTGCACATTTTGCAGACATCACAAGTGCAGTTGATGCCACCTCAATGGGTGTCATTAGCTGCACCCACGATGCCGGCGCATGGTCGTCTCTGCTTTTTCACGGTGTTATCTGCCGGAGAAATGCTGTGCATGCCCCCAATAGAAAACGTACAGCTAATGCAGCGCTATTTGCACTAAGATGTTGCATTAGCTGCAAAAGCCTATCGTGGCTTAGTAACATGTCCCTTAGTTTCACAAGATCCTTCTGCATCTCCTCATAATCCTCTGCCATTTTAAAAACTTTGAATAATTTTGTGTGATTCACAAATTTGATCATGTCGCTTATCGCTCCTATCTCCATATCATTTATGAATTTGTTAAACAGCACAGGTCCATAAAGACCCCTGGGGCATCCATGACTGGCCCTTTCCCATATGGATAACTGATCATTTAACCCTATCTCTGTTTCCTTTATTTTAGCCAGCTTGCAGTCACAAAAGGACATGGCCTCCTATTCTATGACTCTTCCTAAGGAAGGATTTCATGAAGACGCCTTCTGAACATCCAAATGCAGTATATCAACTAGCTTACCATTATCCACTTATGTACAACGTCAAAAAATCTAATAAATTGGTAAGGGAAGATTTGCCTTTTGCTAAACCTATGCTGACTCTTTCCCATTAAGCCATGTCTATCTATATATTTGGTAACATCAAGTCCCTAGTGCAGGGGAGGACGGCGAGGATTAAAGGAAATACCATCCAATAAGGAAAACAAAAATAAAATGAATCCAGAATGAAGTCCAAATCCCTACAGATAACCATATATTAAACTGTTGACAAGCAATCACCTAAATACAACATGAATCAGAATTAGATTTAACCAAACATGGTAAAATGAAGAGTCAGCCAAAATTCTTAGGAGCCAGGGGAAAATTCTATATTATCGTTTTTTAATTCTTATTTTTGTTTTTTATCCATTTGTTTTTTACATTTGCTTGTCTCGTCACCTCTCCTCAAGTTCCTCCCTTCTTCTGCAGTCCAGTGGCCACTCCCAGCTCCTGGTGCCATCACTTCAAGCTACAGCCCTGATGGTCCCTATTGTTCCAGTTTTTAATATGTCTCCATGTTCCCGCCGCAACATTTTCTGGCATAGATATCCATTCTTTGCGCCTCTTAACAGGAAGATGCACAATTTTAGGTGCCAGGGTAACCGGATAACCATTCTATTTTTATTTGATTTTTTTCTACAGCCCTTAAAGCTGCATTGAATATTCTTTTTGATTTTTAATGGCTGAGCAAAAAATGATGTGAACAGAGAGGGGTTGTCAAACTACAGCCTGTGGGCCAAGTATGGAACACAGTTGTCTTTCTCTAGCCCACTTAGCAAGTTTAAACAAGTCGCAGTTCTGTCCCATAGTGGAGTGCTTCCAGTCAGAAGTGAACTCGGCAGTCGGAACCATTTTCTGTCTGCTAGAGGAAGAGGAAGCGGATGTCAGAAGGAACCCTAATGGAGGAAGGACAGAGGGAAAGCACTTTCTCTCTTTCCTACTCAATCTAACCAGATGATTTTCCCATTTTCGTCTAATTCTCTCTCTGTCAGGGCCTGCAGCTGTGAATGCCTCCTCCTTCTCTAGGCTGCGATCGTCTCCTCTATCACCTCCCTCCGCCCTTCTATCTTACTCTCTGGCTGGCAACAGCCATGCGCGCCTGCAGCTCATCTTACCTAAGCCAATAGCTTCCAAGCATCTGTACGCAGCCAATATGTTCAACCCTGCTGTGACCCACTTTATCTTGTTTTGTTCATACCTTTTCTGTCCCAGGACCATTTAGCACCATGCAGGTTTCTGGGCCCAGGTCAATATTTTATAAATATTAATAAAACTTATACACCCCAACTACAAAGTTCATTCACTATGGTTTATAATTGCAGAACATATAATTTACAGTATACAGTAAAGAATACAAACCGATAAACTGAAGCCAGCATTAAATTCCAGGATCCGTAGATAAGCGGAAGCAGGAAAGGACAGTGGGGTTGGTGCAGAGTGTGCACAAAGGTTTTTAAGTGACCAGGAGAAGCAAGGACAACCATTAGCATGTACTCACGCTCTGGGAATGGTAGGGGAAGGAGAGAGTTTGAGCAGCACAGTAGAACAGTGATGGAGTCTATGATTGATGCCTGTGGCAAGGGCACAACCTAGAAACTATGGTGCTCCCTCATGGATGTGATATGGGGTAGTACACGCAGAGGTATGTCACTGGAAGGTGATGAAATAAGAGTTCCTGCTGTTCTGTGCCAAGGGTTCACTGTCCTGACTGTTTGTGCCTAAGTCTGTTCACACTACTCTCTTCGCTGCCTAAGGGGGGAGAACAGATGAAATCAGGGACAGCGGTATCTATTAGGCAACCTAGGTGGTCACCTAGAGCGTTGTTTCCAGGTTGGCCCATTGCCATTGCTGTTGCTCTTTTCCAGGACCTGCAGTGGCAGCAGTGACATTAAAACGCAGTGTTTACCCAAACTCCCCCATGCTGCGCTCGACCAGCTGCTTCAGCCCTCTCCGATGCAGACGTCTTGTTTGCATGGGGAAGGAAGCGTCTGGTCAAAACGTCATGTCAGTCAGTAAGTCTGGGTAAGCACTCTGTTTTAATGTCACTGTTGCTGCTGTAGCTCCCGGAGAGGGAGCAGAAAGAGGTAGCAGGAATGAGGATTCGACTAGGGTGCTTCATATCCATACATCGGCCCTAGATGAAATATGCAGTCAACTCAGTTCTCAGTGACCTTTGTGAGCCAGTCCTGGCAGGTTTCCATTTGTTTCCACAATAGCATAAGAAATGCCACATTGGGTCAGACCAAAGGTCCATCAAGTCCAGTATCTTGTTTCCAACAGTGGACCATCCAGGTCACAAGTACCTGACATAACCCACTGATGTTATATTGAGGAGACTGCTACTGCTCTTATATGCCACATAACATTCTAGCATATGCGCACCAAGGGCCTTCTGTGTGTAGGACATAGGTGCTAGAATGGGCCTGGCTTGCTCTCCTGGTTAAGGGCAGGCTTTTTACGTAGAGTTCATTTGCATGCTGTTAGCTTACAGCATCACTGCGCAAAACGTCTGCTAAATCTGTGTTAGGTAACCCTATGCTAGAGTTTTAGCGCCAGGCTCTAGTGCAGGGTTTGAACCCATAGTGGAGAAGGTTTGTATTACTTCACAGACTCAATTCTCCCATTTATATTTTGAAGGAATGATTCTCCATTTCCTCACATACACACATTCGGTTTTCCTTCAAATGACTGCTCATGGAGTATGTTTCTTCCTCTATCATTCACTTCTAATGTATTTAGTTACAGTCAGCTATTGCCAGAAGTCTGCTAAATTAGAAAGACAAGTCTTGGGGCATTCGGAGAACTCGCACGCTGAACATTCCAAGAGATCCTGAGAATGGTTATTTTGTCACAGAGACACTTGCATTAATGAGTTTTCTCTGCTAGGCACCACCAGAAACAAAATAAGTTGTAGATTGAGGTGGTGTACTTTTCCAAGCAGAAAGCATTTTTCATAGTAAAAGCATAAAGACTCAGCTGTACAGGTCCAATTTTTTAAAAATTACCAATAGCACAAAATGGGAGATGCCCTTGGGAAAACAGGGCTTTCTATGTCCATTTTGGTAGAGAATAGAAAAAGAAGAAACATTTACTCTGAAAGAATGCAGAATTTGTACCACTTGGCAATGTTAGCAACAATGTAGAAGAAAAAGTACATTTGAGAGAAAACAATCAAAAAGAAAGTTTTAAATCCTTTTTGATGCAAAGTCTACAGTACATCAAGTCACTTTCAAACAGAAAAAACAAAACAAAAAATAGAATAGCATGGCTCTGATAACACTGCAGTACTGGGATTAGAAACCTGTCTGGATCGCACATTGATACTGCAGTGACTCAGAAGCACATTAAAGGCACAAAGAATAAAAAAAAAAAACTGTACAATTAACCTTCTGCTTTGAAGATAGAAGTGAAACCCACAAGGCCGGCTATGCAGCCTCACATAAGCAACAAAAACAGAGCTTTGTGAAATGGCTCCTCTCTACTATTTGCTAGAGTGGAAATGTCTTACAGCTGAAAGGGATGGATCAAACATATTAGATTTTTGCCCTGTACCTGATGTGAACAGCTAAATTCTATTTAAGACAAAAAGCTACAGTAACAAAAACAAACTTCTGTTCTGTATTTATTTATTTATTGAACGGTTTTATATACCGCTTTTCAGCAAAATCAAGGCGGTTTACATAGAACAAAACTTGAAACATTACATTGTAACATATTCTAACAGTTAACATTACAGTGAACAAAGGGGAGTGTTATAGAATTTTACATAGTAGATTAAGTAGTATAACAGAAAGCGATTCAAGTTCTAAAAACACAAGTGAAGGTCGTGCTCTGGATAAATCCGCCTTCGCTAGTTTTTGTGTTTGCTTTTTAAGGAATACCTTTAATCTGTCTAGCTCTGGCTGTAACGGTTACCTCTCCAATGGGGGGCAGGTGACAAGGCATTAACCCCACCTTCCTCCTCCTCCCCCCTCATATTATATATGATCTAAATCTCTACCAAAAATGACTATTCTCAGTTCACGGTTCAGACCTTACACTTGATTGGGCCAATGCAGAAACATTTGTGACACCTGTGCACACTTACTGCAATGCAGAGAGGGGGGATTGGAGCGAGCACAAATGGCTGCACAGATAACAGCATGGCACATGTTAAAATTACATTATAATGAGCTGCACTTATTCAAATGACACGATAACGAGGCCACTAGCTATTCCACCCGAATGCAAAGAAGTGTGCAGAAGACCAGCAGGCCGCGCAGAGTTCAGTTGCACCATTATTTGAATGCCTAATAGGAGGTGAAGTAAAACTTCAGCTCATGTAGGAGAAAAAACTTGGGTATGTGAAACTCTGGTGCCTATAAGAGAAACAGATCAGCGTGCAGGACAGCAGAAATGTATTCTGGTGTGACTTCCAGCTGGTGGCTTTAAAGTCACGTGCGGTCCATTCCTTACTGTGCCTACAAAATATATAGGCACCCTTGACAAATCACTGCAATGCGAGTAACCAATTAAAATTATTTTAAATTTCATACCGACATATGCACCGGTGTTATCTTATTCCTATGCATGCTATAGATAGGTTACTGTTAGTGTATAAGCTTTTAGCACATGAACCTCAGGGGTATCCATCATACATTTATTGCTGAAGTTTTGCACATCACATTTGGAAACATTTTGCTTATGGCATACCAGCACACAACTTTTGCGGTACTCTCATGCATGACTCTAATGCTCGCTTTTTGCATCGGCCCTGATATCAGAAAAGCAGAGACCAATAAACTGCACTTATAAGAACCACCATCCTTCAGTGAAGATTTAAAACAGGAGGTTCTCAGAGGTTTTTTATCGCCAACATCCAAGGCTATGTTGCTGTAGAAGATAAGGTGAAACTTTTCATTTTAACCAGGAGTCTAAGTCATGGGTGCCCTGGTCAAATATTCACTTTCTGAAAATGTGGCACAGTATAGCAATGTCAAGCAATGACTTGGGGGTATGTTTACTAAGCAGCGGTAGCAGCTTCCATGCGATATCGGAGCCGCAATATTGCACGGAAGCCATTACTGCTGCTTAGTAAACATACCTCTTAGATTCAGTCATGGTCGCACTTACATTAGGTTGCTTTCTGAAGCAGTTTGGCATCTTGAGAGAATACAGGCTACAAAGATGAGCAGTTTAATTTTGAGAATGAACACAGTGATAAGAGCGAGTGCATAAAACGAAAACATGCCCCGGATACACACAGAATACAGCACACACACTGTTGCCGATACACCACCCCTACTACGAGATGAATCAGGCACCTGAATTTATAGAGCAGCAAAGAAGAAAGCAGACCTGGCTGCTGAGGACTGGGGACAAAGAGAGAACTGAGTCAGCTGGCAGGAACCTGTGCCGCAGATTTGCACTGCTCTTCCTCTTTCTCAAAGCTGGTGCCTTCAGCATATTTAAGGGTTTGGTTGGAGGGCCGGGACTTCTTGATGCTGACCTCCTGTATCATGAGATATACACTTACACTGCAATTTCGCCCTCCTTTGCATACTCATATACGTGAATGTTTATGTTTATTAAAATATTTTCTATACCGCCCCATACCAGTGGCATCTGGGCGGTTTACAATTATTAAAATAACATTACATTATTATTCAATTGTACAATGTCAAAGAGCCCCTTTCTCTTTAAGGCTAATTTTATAATAGGGTTGAAAAATACACACGTTATTTTTATAAAATGGAGGCATGTGCCTTTATAAAACAGGCTTCCAAAAAAGCCCCTAATTTATAAGAGTAATAAGTGCATGTATGTACCTTTATAAAATAGGCTCCCAAAACTAGCCGCAAGTTCTTGTATCAAGTTACACCTGCTCTGAGTATGTACTCTGTTAGGCTCCATACATTTTATAAAGCATGCACATACTCTGCCCCAGATCCGCCTAAATGCCACCCCCAGGAAAACCAGGAGCATAAAAGTACAGGTGCTTTTATCAACACACATACTTCCACATGTGTATACTCCCCTGTGCGTAAAACATCCTTTAACCAGGGCTGCATAAGGTCTGCCCTTAAGGACCACAAACAGGTCAAGTTTTCAGGATATTCTTAATGATTATGCATAAAATAGACCTGCATGCATAATGCCTTAACCGTATCCAAACTTATCTCATGCATTGTCAATAGGGATAGCCTGAAAAATGGATCCATTTGCAGCCCTCAAGGACGGAACTTGTGCATCCCTACTTTACGCACAGAAAATGTTTTATAAAATGATCCTTTACATATCATAAGAAATGCCATTCTGGGTCAGACCAAGATCCATCAAAGCCCAGTTTCCTATTTCCAACAGTAGCCAAACCCGTACCTGGCAGATTCTCAAAAAGGTACACAGGTTCCACAATGCTTGTCCTGGGGTAAGCAGTGGATTTCCAGGGTTCTCTTTAACAATGGTTTATGGACCTCTCCTCCAAGAGCTTGTCCAAACCTTTTTTTAAATACAGATACACTAACAACTTTTACCACATCCTCCGGTAATGAATTCCAGAGTTTGATTACATGTTGAGTGAAAAAATATGTTCTCTTATTAGTCTTAAATGAGTTACATTGCAGCTTCATTGCATATCCCCTAATCTTTCTACTTTTTGATGGAGTAAACAACAGATCTATTCATTCCACTCCATTCATTAATTTATAGACCTCTAATCATATTTCCCCCCAGCTGTTTTTCTTCCACGTTGAAGAGCCCTAACCTTTTAAGCCTTTCCTCAAAGGGGTATCTTTCTATCATCTTTACCATTTTGATGGTTCTTCTCTGTATCTTTTCTAATTCTGTGTTTGTCCCATACTTCTTTGAATTCAGATACTGTCCTCATCTCTACCACCTCCACAGGATGACTATTCCACGGATCCACCACTCTTTCCGTAAAGAAATATTTCCATATATCACTCCTGAATCTATCCCCTTTCACCCTGATCCCATGTCCCCTCGTAGCAGAGCTTATTTCATTCAAAAGAGACTCTCCTCCAGTGCATTTATGCCACGGAGGTACAGTATTTAAACGTCTCAATCATATCACCTCTATCCCGCCTTTCCTCTAAAGTGTGCATATTAAGATCCTTAAGTCTGTCCTCATATGCTTTATAATAAAGACGTAACTTTCGAAAGGGAGACTATGAAAAAACTAAAAAGGAGCAGTTGCAAAGGTTAAAGACTTACATCAGGCTTGGGTGTTGTTTAAAAATACTATCTTGAAAGCCCAGACCAGCTGTATTCCACGCTTTAAGAAAAGTGGAAGGAAATTCAAAAAACTGCCAGCATGGTTTAAAGGTGAGGTCAGAGAGGCTGTTGCCAAAACGCAACTTTCAGGAAATTGAAAAAATAGCCAAATGACGAAAACTGGAAACAGCACAAGCACTGGCAACTTAAATGCAAGGCATTGATAAGGCAGGCAAAGAGAGAATTTGAGAAGAAACTTGCTATGGAAGCAAAAATGCATAATAAAGATTTTTTCAAGTACATTCATAGCAAAAAACCTGTGAGAGGGGCAAGTTGAACCATTATATGATAGAGGGGTAAAAAGGGGAACTAAGAGGGGACAAGGCCATAGCGGAGAGACTGAATGAATTCTTTGCTTCGGTCTTCACTGAGGAAGATGTAGGGATGTTACCCATGACTGAAGTGGTATTTAAAGGTATTACTGTGGAAGAATTGAAAGAAATATCGATACACCGGGAAGATGTATTACAGCTATTTGATAAACTGAAGAGTAGCAAATCACCTGGACCGGATGGTATACATCCAAGGGTGTTGAAAGAACTGAAATATGAGATTGCAGACCTTCTATTAGTAATCTGTGAACTATCATTAAAATCATCTCTAATACCTGAAAATTGGAGGATGACCAACGTAACGCCAATTTTTAAAAAGGGCTCCAGGGGTGATCCGGGAAACTACAGACCGGTGTGAGCCTGACGTCAGTACCGGGAAAAATGGTAGAAACCATCATAAAGAACAAAATTACTCAACATGTAGCTAGTCTTGGCTTAATGGGAGATAGCCAACATGGCTTTAGATAAGGAAGATCTTGTCTTACTAATCTGTTATGTTTTTTTGAAGGTGTGAATAAACAGGTAGACAAAGGTGAGTCAATTGATATAGTGTATCTAGACTTTCAGAAAGTCTTTGAGAAGGTCCCTCATCAGAGACTTTTGGCAAAACTAAAAAATCCTGGGATAGGAGGCAGTGTACTATTGTGGATCTGGTTAAAAGATAGAAAGCAGAGGGTAGAGCTAAATGGCAAATTTTCCCAATGCAAAAAGGTGAATAGTGGAGTACCGCAGGGATCTGTGCTGGGTCCGCTACTTTTTGACATTCATAAATGACCTGGAAAAGGGAAAGACGAGTGAGGTTATCAAATTTGTAGATGACACAAAACTATTTAAAGTTGTTAAAACCCAGGAGGATTGCAAAAAATTGCAAGAGGACCTTGATAAACTGGAAGACTGGATGTTCAAATGGCAGATGAAATTTAATGTGGACAAGTTCAAAGTTATGCACCTAGGAAAGAACAACCCAAACTATGGTTACACGATGCAAGGTTCCATATTGGGAACCACCACCAAGGAAAAAGATTTAGGCGTCATAGTGGATAACAGGTTAAAACACTCCGCCCAATGTGCAGTGGTGGCCAAGAGAGCAAATAGAATGCTAGGAATCATAAGGAAAGGAATGAAAAATAAAACAAAGGATATTATAATGCCTCTATATCATTCCATGGTGCGACCGCACCTTGAATATTGTGTGCATTTCTGGTTGTGTAGCGTAGTTTGAGTTGTTCTTTCCTAGGTGCCTAACTTTACACTTGTCAACTTTAAATTTCATCTGCCATTGGATGTCCAGTCTTCCAATTTATCAAGGTCCTCTTGCAATTTTTCACAATCCTCTTGTGTTTAAAAACTTTGAATAATTTTTTGTCATCTGCAAATTTGATCACCTCACTCATTCCTATTTCTAGGTCATTTATGACTATATTAAGAAGCAACAGGCCCAGCACAGATCCCTAGGGTACTCCACCTTTCTCCATTGAGAAAATTGGCCATTTAGCCCTACTCACTGCTTTCTCTTTTAACCAGTTCCTGATTCATAATAGTACACTGCCTCCTATCCCATAACATTTTAATTTCGACAAGCATCTCTCATGAGGGACCTTGTCAAATACTTTCTGAAAATCCAGATACACTATATCAACTGGCTCACCTTTGCCTACCTGTTTATTCACAACTTCAAAAAAATATAACAGATTATTTATTTAACTAGGCTTATATACCGCTTTTTCTACAAGTCAAAGGGTGCACCTTCAGGTACTGTATATATATTTCCCATGTCTCCAAAAGCCTCACAATCTATGTTTTTATACCTGAGGCAATGGAGAGTTGAGTGACTTGCCCAAGGTCACAAGGAGCACCTGTATGACTAGAAACCCCAGTCCTTCTGGCCCAAGGTTGCTGTCTTCTAGTGGGATAGATTACTGTGACTAAACTTTCCTTGGCTAAATCCATGTTGACTTTCTCCTACTAAACCATGACTATCTACATGTTCAGTAGTTTATTCTTAATAATGTGGTTTCTACCACTTTGCCTGGTACTGATGTCTGGCTCATTGATCTGTAGTTTCCCAGATCACCCCTGAAACCCTTTGGAAAAATTGGCATTAGATTGCCCATTCTCCAATCTTCAGATACGACAGATGATTTTAATGATAGTTCAAAGATTACTAATAATAGGTCTGCAATCTCATATTTCAGTTCTTTCAACATCCTCGGATGTATACCATCTGGTCCAAGTGATTTGCTACTCTTCAATTTATCAAATAGCTGTAATACATCTTCCCGGTTTATCAATATTTTTTTCACTTCTTCCGATACATCACCTTTAAATACCATTTCAGGCATGGGTAACTTCCCTACATCTTTTTCAGTAAAGACCGAAGCAAAGAATTCATTCATTCGGTCTCTCCATTATGGCCTTGTCCTCCCTTAGCATTCCTTTTACCCCTCTATCATTCAATGGTCCAACAGACTTTCTCACAGGCTTTTTGCTACAAATGTATTTGAGAACGTTTTTATTATGCGTTTTTGCTTCCATGGCAAGGTTTTTTTTCAAATTCTCTTTGCCTGCTTTATCAATGCGTTGTATCTAACTTGTCAGTGCTTATTTGTGTCCTGTTTTCGTCATTGTAGCTCCTTTTTCTATTTCCTGAAAGATGCATTTTTGGCTACAACAGCTTCTCTGACCTCACCTTTAAACCATGCTGGCAGTTTTTTGGCCTTCCTTCTACTTTTCTTAAAGCATGGAATACATCTAGTATGGACTTTCAAGACAGTATTTTTAAACAACGACCATGCTTGATATAAATCTTTAACCTTTGCAGCTATTCCTTTTAGTTTTTTCTTAACTATTTTCCTCATTTTATCATAGTCTCCCTTTTGAAAGTTAAAAGGTAGTACTGTGGATTTCCTTGCCATCTTTCTTCCATTTATTAAATTAAATGTGATCATGCTATGATCATTATTCCCTATTGGCCCCAACGCCCTCATCTCTTGCACTAGATCCTGTGTCATTGCATATATTGTTAGTGAACTTCACAGCCAATACATAAATGTAGAATTTACCATTACTGTATAGAACACTTCTGGGAATTTTTGTTGTAAAGAACACTGGTATGTGTCCCTTTCAGAAAGGGTAATATTTCTCATGCTTTTAACTAAGGTTTCTATAGCTCATTTATGTCACATTTGCAATGCACCCCAGAGCATTACTCTCTCAATGCTTGTTAATGCAAACTTGCCAGCACCAATAAAAGCATTTAAAAGACCTGTATAAAAATTCTCATTAACTAGAACAAGAGATTTGGTCAGCTCTGTCCACCACAAAGCACAGGCTGCTTCCTACAACACACACTCTTAAAAGCATGCACACAAGCTATTTAGAAACAATGCTGTATGCCCCTCTCTCTAAATTACCCCTAAAGTGCTCCGACCTGAGATTTCAAAAGAATACTGAATTGGCTTGATTCACAATAGGAAAGCAAAAAGAAAGCGGAATTCTAAATGTAGAAGATTTTGGGGGCATATGAAATGTATTTATTTTAGTATTTAGCTCATACCTTGCCAATTGTAGTTCAAGGAAAGTTACAATCTGCCAAAGAAATTATTTCCCTGTCGCTGGCGGGCTTACAATCTAAGTTTGTACCTGAGGCAATGGAAGATTAAGTGACTTGCGCAAGGCCACATGGAGTGTCAGTGGGATTTGAACTCTAGTCTTTACAGTCCTAGGCTGCTGCCCTAACAACTAGGCTATTCCTCCACTCTATGTTTGAACTGAGGGGACAAGGAGTGTCATTAAGTGCTTGATTATCTGTGGCAGAAATGTGAATGAATTAGGATAAACATTTCAGAAGTTATTACTGGGTAGAACACTTTTAAGAGAGATTGGACAGAGTGACAGACAAACACAATGAGCTTACATAGGAAACTAGACAAAAATGCTTTCTAGGTTTCAATAAAAATATCACAATATAATCATTTTGTACAATATATAAATCCAATCCACTATGTGCTCTGTTATGAAATTACACCCATATATGTATAAGGCAGTGGAAATTGACACACATTATGTATTTTATGAAATAAACGCATAAATGCTAATGTCGCTCATCCTCTTCCCCTGAAACACCCACATAACTGTGTATGAGTATTTTCTCAAACTGTTTATGAATATTTTCTCATTTATACAGATAGCAGATGAGCACTTTCTCAGTGAAACATTATAATTTCTGATGATGATTATGTTTTTTCACAGTTGCAGAACTTCATTAATATGGCACAAATTAGCCAAGACCATCAGAGGGAAGAAATGAAAAACAAAGCAATTTGTCAAGACTTTAAAAGTGAAGTTTCATTTTCATTTGTATCCAAAGTTGCTAAGCATCCTATATAACAGCAAGTTGACTTCAGCACAATAAAAATGTATTGTCTATAGCCTGCCTACATACCTACACATTTCTTGATCTTCACTTCTATGTATTTAATTCATCTGACATATCAACCAAAGTTTTTTTATTCAAACCGAACAGAAACTTTAAAAGTGCCTGCAACCAAAACAAATAAAAAATTAAGAACCAAAGTAAATTATCCAAGAATCGCTAGCACAGAACGATTTGCAGCAACGAACACAGAATAACAGCTCGCAAATATCCAAGCCCATTCCAACTGAACCTAGTTTGACCACCAAGGCCCTCATAGCTCAGAGCAAATAACTCTACTAGCCTTGCCTGTAATATACTAATAGACACATCAAACAGCTTGCAAACCCGAGCTACATCCTTCATAGTGGTTTATTGAAAAACCACCAAAAGTTTCCATCCCCATCCTGTGATCTCTTTAGTAAATAGTTCACTTGTCAATAATGTAAACCAGAGATTAATTCTCTGGGGAGGATCCAGATGAATTGATTTATGTAAATAAAGCACCTTTGTTGCCCTACACCTAAGATATTCAAAATAGCTGAAAGACTAGAAAGCACCAATGACTATGTACACACTCACCTTAATTGATAAAGCAAGTGAGCTGAATAACAAGTGTGTATTCTTTCAACATGGTCTAGTTAAATCCTACCTCTCAGGCAAGTGAATAAAGAATCTGTTTAGGAAGAGACAAAGAGTGGTTCCGACTAAAATTAAAGTAATTTTATCAAGCCATATACCCTACAGGAATAATTTTGTAAGTGACTTAAGTGGGTAGAACAGCATTTTACACACTCAAGTCAGCGCTTATAAAACTGCCCCGGGTTATGTACACATACTAGTAGACATTCAGAAAACATAGCTCCTACTCTTATGCAGTGTACATGAGGATGTTTCAGGGCACAGGCAGAATCAGCACACACACATGTATTTTATGAAATACATCATGTGTGTCAATGTCTATAGGCACATATACATGTGAGGGCGATTTCCTAATAGGGCACCTAAAAATATTTTTTAAAAGGCATCTTTATTGCAAGAAACTATCCCCAATAGCACACTGATACTGTGTACTGAGGTCTGGCTCAAGGAGTTGTGGTGCCTTGAGCCAACCTTTGCTTCTGTGCCCCCCACCTTGGGGGCCAATTTTTATTTTATTTTTACTTATAGCATTTGATTACATGCCTACTCAAAGATGTTGAAGCATGGTACAATAAAAAAATGAAAAGCCTACAAAAATTGCACAAATAAGGGCTAATTCAATTGACATGGTCACTGACTTACGTTATATGAGGTGCGATAAAAGTATCAAGACTTTGTACAATAACACAAGAAGTATAACACTGACAGTTATTGCACTCAGTCTCCTTCAAACCAATCCTTTTCTGATGAAACACACTTGCCATGCTGGAAACAGTTTTGAAATGCCTCTTTCATTATGCTGTGAAGCTGATGAGTTGAATTTTGCTTAATGGTACTCCAAGTCATTGAATCGCCTTCCTTTCGGTGGTAATACCAGTTTTGGAAACAAGAAAAAGTCACTGGGTGCAAGGTCAGGTGAGTTCGGAGGCTGATGGACTTGCTTGATTTGATGTTTGGCCAAGAACTACTGGACAAGATGTGATGCGTGAGACTAAAGTCAAGTAACTCTTAACAACCTTTGATCAAAACCTCATTCAAATCCCACATCAACAAGATCACCAAGACAATCTTCTACAAAACAAAGACACTCCAGCCCCTACGCTCACTTCTCAAACCACAAGACTTCCATACTGTCCTACAAACATCCGTAATACCCCACCTGGACTACAGCAATGCTATCTACCATGCAGCAATGCTATCTACCATGATCTACCTCAATCCACACTCATGCCCCTCCAAACAGCAATACACTCAACAGCAAGGACCTTGCAAGCTGCAGCAAGACACGACCACACCACACCTATACTCAAACAGCTCCACTGGCTCCCACTACAGGGCCATATAAAATTCAAAACTATCATCCTAATCCACAAAGCACTACATTCAACACCCCCCCCCCAACACACACACACCTCTGCACACTACTTCAGACCTCCCAACCCCACAGATCTAGATGCACCTCCATGATGAATGCCCTCACAATCCCTCATATTAGAGCTAAATCCAATCAGCAGCATGCAAAAGAGCTTTCCGACCGTTTGCTCCATCCACATGGAACAATCTACCAGACCAGCTCAGGAATATAACAGACCTCAAGACCTTCAGGAAACATCTGAAAACACACTTATTCTCAGAACATTTCAGCCCCATCACTTAACCTGCCCCCCCCCCCTAATGGGAGCAAAGATGAATTGACTAATTTCTCACCGCTGTATATACTTCCAAATTGTATATAGTTGTGAACCCCTGTTACTGCTGCATGGTTATATATAGTAATCATGTTGCTGTTTTATTGTATTACAACATTCATTCTATGTAAATTGCCTTGACCCAGCAAAAGGCGGAATATAAATACAGCTAGCTAGCTAGCTAAATAAAGAAATAAGTAAGTAAAAGTCACAGGGTGCAAGGTCAGGTGAGTATGGAGGCTGGCACCCTTGCTCAATTTGATGTTTGGCCAAGAATTACTGGCCAAGATCCGATGCGTGAGCTGGGGTGTTATCGTGATGAAGCAACTCTGGCCTCTTACGATGAACTGCATCGCTCAAACAAGTCAGAACTTGGTCATAGTACGCCTTATTCATGGTTTGGCCTTTTGGAGCATACTCATGATGAACAATACCCTGGCAATCAAAGAAAATTGTGAGCATGACCTTGACATTGCTTCTCACCTGAGAGGCCTTCTTGGGTACTGGAGAGTTTGGAGTCTTCCATTGTAAGGATTGAGCCTCAGATTCCGGGTCATAACCATAAACCCATGATTCATCACCAGTAATAATCTTTTTGATGAACTCAGAGTCATTTTCAATGCATTTCAACTACTCCTTGGCTGCAGTCTATTTTACTTTTGGTCAGGGGCCAGGAGTTTCAGCAGAATTGTGCAGATACACGTCTCATCCCCAAATCGACAGTAAGAATGCACATACACTTCCCCAAAACTGATGTCCATGTCCTCAGGAAGCTCCCTGATAGTCAATTGACGATTTCAGTGTATTGCGGCACACGTTGCTCCAACTTTGTTTTCATTCCTGCTCGTGGATGGCCTTCCAGAACGTTTGTCACTGTCAACACTTTGGCGGCCTCTTGCAAATGTTTGTACCAGTCAAACCAGAGCACAATCAAGCATTCATCGCCATACACTTGCTGTAACGTATCATAAGTCTCTTTGCATGAATCTCCACGTTTCTGACAGAATTTAATGCAAATTTACTGTTCAATTTTTTTCACATCGTAAATCTGACGAACTGCTTTTACATGATACCAAACATCACGTGATTTTAAGAAAACAAGTGTGCTGCAGCCATGCTACACTCTGCACATGCAGAGCACATAACTAGGTCACTGCATGCTTAATAATATTGTGGTGTGACATAGTATTATATAGCTACACAACAAGTCTCAATACTTTTTGATCACATCTCGTATGCCTGCACTGGTATGCCCATACAGGTAGTGGCACGGAATGCACAGATAGCATAGTGACCACACTGCAACAGGCTTATGTTAAACATATAGGAGATAATTTTATAAGGAGCTGCGTAAAGATATGCAATATTTATGCATATTATTCACCTATTTGCAAGGACCTACACATGTGAGTGGGCACATATACATGTATTTAACCAGTTGCTATTCTGTAAGAACATGCGTAGGTCTGATCATACGCACTTTCACTGGGGGCAGGCACATGGGTAGAGGCTATGTGAAGTGAAAATTTAGGTGAATAAGTTATAAAATGCTGTAACTTACACATGCTCTTTAGAAATCGAGATATAGGTATTGTGCCTGCACCTAGATTTAACACGTGATTTTGGAGACCTTATGCTCCTATTTTATAAAGAAAAGTAGGTGCCTGCTTTCCTTTATAAAATAGGTTCAAGATGGTCACATTGTGGTTATAAATTTATCCTCATAACTTATTCATATAGTGGCTATCACTGCTATCTGCATAATTTTCTGGCCTGTTTTCTCCTGTCCAAAAATAGACCACAAATGTACAAATAATATGTTGCCATTTAGCAATATAAACAGCCCAATATTATTCATATAGTAATATAGTAGTTTGAAAATACATAGATAGGCATATTATGCATTTGCCGGTGAATGCATAATTACCTTTAATGTCAGTCTGATAGAATTTAATCCATACATATGAAACATTCCCAGCCTAACCAATAAAACTCTCCCAAGAAGTACAGAGCAGAGGTAGGGTATTTCACTTTACAACTAAACATACAAAAAAAAAAGATTCTATTCAAATTCTGGTGTCATATTAGTGACAACACAAATTTCCTCCATTGCCAGGCACTATACGTAGTAACACAAAACCCTCCAAATGGATACTCAAAAGCTTACCATCCATATCAGCACCAGTTCTAAACTGCACCAACCCTACCTATGAACAGTCAGCACCACAAATATTCTAATACACCAATACACTTTCAGTTGGGAAAAGAGAGCAAGCTGAACTACCAGATTTCTACCCAGAACCAACAAGTTAACGAAATCCCTCACTTCAGCTACACATGGAAAAGAGACCATCAAAGACAAATATGCAGGCAAAAAATGAAATGGAGAACCCAAAAGACCATTTGCTGCAAAATACTTGAGAAACAGAAATGCATTTTCCACTGTATTGAACTATAAGAAATGCACCTTTTCAAAGCTGACATTTCATATTGAAAACACATTTTTTACCGTTGTCGTCAGGTCATTTTATTTTTCCAGTTATATTAAAAATGGAACATAAGAAGTGCCATACTGGATCCGACCAAGGTCCATCAAGCCCAGTATCCTGTTTCCAACAGTGGCCAATCCAGGTCACAAAGAGACATGTAAGTTCCATAATGCTTGTATTGGGGTAAGGAGTGGATTACCTGAGTCCTCTTTAATAATGTTTTATGGACCTTTCCTCCAGGAACTTGTCCAAACCTTTTTTAAATCCATTTACAATAACAGCTTTTACTACATCCTCTGGTAACGAATTCCAAAGTTTGATTGCACATTGCATGAAAAAATATTTTCAATAGTCTTAAATGGGTTACACTGTAGCTTCATTGCATGCCCCCTATCTTTCTACATTTTGATGATGTAAAGAATCAATCTATATTTACCAGTTCCACTCTAATCATTAATTTATAGACATCTATCATATCTCCTCTCTTTTCCAGGTTGAAAAGCCCTAATCTTTTAAGCCTCTCCTCATACGGTATCGTTCCAGCTCCTTTACCATTTTGGTGGCTCTTCTCTGTACTTTTCTAATCCTGCTATTTCCTTTTAAAGATACGGTGATCAGAACTGCACACAATATTTAAGGTGCGGTCGCACTATGGAACGATACAAAGGCATTATAATCTCCTTTGTTTTATTCTCCATTCCTTTCCACATGATTACTAGCATTCTATTTGCCTTCTTGGTCACCGCTGCACACTGCGTGGAGGGTTTCAATGTGTATCCACGATGATGCCTAAATCTTTTTCCTGGGTGGTGGTTCCTAACGTGGAACCTTGTATCGTGTAACCATAGTTTGGGTTGTTCTTTCCTAGGTGCATAACTTTGCACTTGTCCACATTAAATTTCATCTGCCATTTGAACATCCAGTCTTCCGGTTTATCAAGGTCCTCTTGCAATTTTTCACAATCCTCTTGGGTTTTAACAACTGAATAAATTTTGTCTCATTTGCAAATTTGACTACCTCACGCGTTATTCCCATTTCCAGGTCATTTACGAATATGTTAAAAAGCAGCGGACCCAGCACAGATCCCTGGGGTACTCCACTATTCAACTTTCTCCACTGGTAAAATTGGCCATTCAGCCCTATATCTGCTTTCGATCTTTTAACCAATTCCTGATCCACAATAAGAGACTGCCTCCTATCCCATGACTTTTTAACTTCGCCAAGAGTCTCTCATGAGGGACCTTCTCAAAGGCTTTCTGAAAATCCAGATAAATGACTGGCTCACCTTCAATGACTGGCTTCACCTGTCTACCTGTTTATTCACACCTTCAAAAAAATATAACAGATTAGTAAGATAAGATTTTCCTTGGTTAAAGCCATGTTGGCTTAACATAAGAATATAAGATATGCCGAACTGGGTCAGATCAAGGTCCATCAAGCCCAGTATCCTGTTTCTAACAGTGGCCAATCTAGGTTACAAGTGCCTAGCAGTTTCCACAGAAAACACAGATTCCACAATGTTTGTATTGGGAGAAGTAGTGGATTTCCCTGGTCCCCTTTAATAATGGTTTATGACTCTTTCCTCTAGGAACTTGCCCAAACGTTTTTTAAACCCAGCTATACTAACAACTTTTACTACATCCTCTGGTAACGAATTCCAGAGTTCGATTACACATTGAGTTAAAAAATATTTTCTCTTATTAGTCTTATATGTGCTACACTATAGCTTTATTGCATGTCTCTTTGTTTACGCCATCAAAATGTAGAAAAATGATCGATCTACATTTACCCGTTAAACCATGGCTATCTACTTGTTCAGTAATTGTTCTTTGCAATGGTTTCTACCATTTTGCCCAGTACCATTTTTGTCAGGTTCACCAGCCTGTAATTTCCCAGATCACCCCTAGAACCCTTTTTAAAAATTGACGTTACACTGGCCATTTGCCAATCTTTAGGTACTACAGTTGATTTTAATGATAGTTCACAGATTACTAATAGCAGGTCTACAATCTCATATTTCAGTTCTTTCAACACCCTCGGGTGTATACCATCCGGTCCAGGTGATTTGCTACTGTTTAGTTTATCAAATAGCTGTAATATATCTTCCCGGCTTATCGATATTTCTTTCAATTCTTCCGATGCATCACCTTTAAATACCATTTCAGTCATGGGTAACTACCCTACATCTTCTTCAGTAAAGACTGAAGCAAAGAATTCATTCAGTCTCTCCACTATGGCCTTCTCCCCTCTTAGTGCCCCTTTGACAGCTCTATCATCTAATGGTCCAACTGACTCTCACATGTTTTTTGCTACAAATATACTTGAAAAGATCTTTATTATGCAGAGTAATATAGTATATGATACCAAATAAAGACCAGTATGGTCCATCTAGTCTGCCCAGCAAGGCGGCAAGAGTAGGTGCAATTCCCGCTCTGTGCAGGTCACTCCTCCCCATGCCTTTGTTTAGAGGTGTACCCACCACTCCATGTAGGTCAGCCCTAACTGTTGAAATATAAGAGACAGTTACATTTATTTTGATTTTATCCTGTTGCTATAAAGGGATCTACTGTGTCTGTCCCATGCCATTTTGAATTCTGTTACTGCATTTGCCCCAACACTTCCATCAGGAGGGCATTCCAAGCATCCACCACCCTTTCAGTGAAAAGGTATTTCCTGACATTGCCTTTCAATTTACCCCCCCTGCAGCTTCATGTTATGCCCTCTAGTTTTACAACTTCCCCGTCTTTGGAAGAGGTTTGTTTGTTCATTAATACTCTTTAAATATTTAAAGGTCTGATTCATATCTCCCCTGTCCCTCCTCTCCTCCAGAATGTACATATTTAGGTCTTCAAGTCTCTTCTCCTAAGTCTTCTGATGCAGGCTCCAAATCATTTTGGTCCTCTTCTTCTGAACAGTTTCCAGTCTTTTTATATCCTTTGCGAGATATGGTCTCCAAAACTGAACACAATATTTCAAGTGAGACCTCACCAGCGACTTATACAGTGGCATTAGTACCTCTTCCTTTCTGATGGTAATTCCTCTTTGTATGCAACCCAGCATCCTTCTGGCTTTTGCCACCGCCTTGTCGCACTGTTCCGCCACCTTGAGATCCTCAGAAATAATCACTCCGAGGTCCTTCTCCTGGTCCATGCACACTAACATTTTGAGGAATGCCCCACTCTAGAAAAACAGATTTCAGGAGGGGTGCATGGAGGATCTACTCGTGAGGTCAAAGAACTCTGCCAAGTCTGTCTGCTAACTGGTTGTGCAGTCCTGAGATGTAGGCAGCTTGTATTTGGATGTAATTACCTACGGTAAAGTCCAAAATTCTGTCTGCTTGTCAGCAAAGACAAAAACCTATGCCTCAGTGTTTGTTTATGTAATGCATAGTCACCCGATTCTCTGTCTGAATTAAGACTGATGAATTTCAAAGCTGAAGGAAAACTCCCAGAGCACAGTAAATTGCCCCGAGTTCTAAAGGGTTGATGTGAAGACTTGTCTCCTATCTCGACCACATCTCCTGCAGATGATTGTCAAGATGAGCTCCTCAGCCCACCTCAGGGGAATTTTTGCTATGATGGTACAAAGGGGATTCCTGTTGAAAGGTTGAGTTTGTGAATCCACCACTTCAACATTATGCAAAGTCAAAGAGGCAGGTAAAGAACAAACAAGAGTGCTATGTTGGTTCCACTGGAATTTTAGATTTGATTGTGGGCACTTCATTTTCAAATGAGTGAAGTGAACCACATGAATTGCAGCTGCCATATGTTCAAAAGTCTGCAAATAAGCTTTGGCTATGACTTTGGGCAATGAAGGTATGATACAAATATGCACCATGAGTGTGTGGATTCTGTCCTCGGTTAGAAAAACCTTGGCTTGAAGAGTGTCTAAGAGAAGATCTGTAAACAAAATGTAGGCTCCATCTGCTCGACGTCCCCAGAGCCTTGAAGCGTTGAACAGTGGAAGAATGGAGGGAAATGTGGTCTTTTTTTTTTCTCCTAGAAAGGATTTATTGAGGTCCCTGAGGTACAGAATGCAGTGCAAACCCCCTATCTTCTTTGGGATAAGAAATTATCTAGAGTACAAATCCCGATTCTATGGTGCTGGGCTGGAGCAGAAGATACACTTCCTCCTTTAGAAAACTAGTATGAGAAAAGGAAATATGGGTCCAGGATAATTCTGATCTTCTGCCAGGATGGAAGAAAATATTGAAACCAAACCTCTAGAAGAAAGGAAGAATGAAGGAGGCAGGACCACAGAGAGAGGCTGAAGCATACGGCAATGACCTTTACCGTGTCTACTGTTTCTTTTACTTTCTCTCCAAAGAGAAAATCTCTGGTACAAGGGTCATCACTAACTTGGCATGAACATCTACATGCAAGCCAGAGGTTCTTAACCACACAAGGCTTTGGGCTAAAATCGTGGAAATGGAAATTCTGAACAAGGTTTCAAAGCCATCATAAGCAGCCCATATAAGATGGGTGCCACATTCATCAGCCTTTGTTAATGTGGCAGCTAGATGAATTTGAGCATCAGAAGACAGGATAGGTGAAGAGACTTGGACTTTCTGAAAGACAGCATGAAGCCTATTCTAAGTGGACGTCCCGACCTCTGTGCATCTGGTCGAAACCAAACGCACAGAGGTAGATGGGATTCTGATCCTGCAGGGCGCATCTAGCCCCCGCGAGATCAGAATCTCATCTAAGCCTGTACATGCAGGCCCAGACCAGATTCCGGTTGGCCTGCACATACAGACACCTGCCCAGCTAACTCAGTCAAGGCTCCTGAATGGAGCCGCGGCGCCATGGCACTGCAGCTCCATTCAGAAACTGCATCCCCGGCTGCAATGACTAAATTCATCCCCCATAGCCTGACTCCCGATCTGGCCGCCGGGAATCTCCTGTGCACCCTCCACCCTTTCACCTGCCCCAGGTCTGCCGTCCCCTGCCATCTAGGCACCTCCACTAGAGGAGGGAGTGATTGGTTCGAGGAGCGCAGGGAACAAGGGGTGCTGTTGTGGAGACCACCGTCGCAACAGCGACTGCTGTAACGGGCGCATGTGAGCTCTGGCCCACGGGACTACTTCTATTGTGCTAGTTTGCTTGTGTTTTTTCAGAGTTTTTAGATGGGGTTGAAGACATCATCTCACCCTCGGGCTTTTGCAGATGCTCCAAAAGTGACTAAACTGTGAGCTAGGAAACTTAGGGAGCACACCCAACTAGCTCCAAAAAAATACACCATTAATAATAGTGTGACATGTTTGTAAAATATTCTAGAATCCTGAGGATTTGCAAAAGCCCCACACACAGTTTCCAGTTTGGTTTTGAAAGAAATCAGAACCATGTCTTATCTCATTTCAATGGCAAGGGTGTTCTGGAGACATGATTTATACATAACTACACACTAACAATATCTTTGTCCACAACACTATATGCAGACAAGATCTTCAACACTGCTATGGATATCCTATATATTGACTCTGGTGATAAAATGCTGTAAGTATCAAAATTCAGGGAAACAAGTGTAGCCCCTTTTCTGCATCATTATTTATGGCTATAACAGGTTTAAGGAAGTTTTATCCATATCATCATCAATAAGAAAACTGTCCCCATATTATCAATGGTGATATTATGCAAAGGATATTGATAGCTACACCAGTAGGGAGAGGTGGTGATGGCAAGTGCCAGTATTCCAAAAAACACTGAGGAGACATTTACTAGATTTGTCCTACTGCACACACATGAGCACACAGATTTTTAAACCTGAATTGGTAATTTTACAAACTTATCTCATTGATATTTAACAAACATTTCTGCTTCAGGTTAAACACTAGCAGGTTTTATTTTAAAAGAAAAATCCCAAGTCATTTATTAGCCATGATAAAAGCAAAGTCTAAAAAAATATCATATAGTAATGCTTGCCTATTTGAAACACTATGGGACATGCTTACTAAGCTCTGTGCGGGTAACACGAGTATGGACCATGTTACTAGTGCAGGGCTTCGTGCTAACTGAAAGGGCCAGGTACAGCCGCCCCTTGCAGTAACTGTGGCTTGCCACAGTAAACCCACCATGAGAGCAATCCACTGAGGTGGTATCAGTTGCACCCTTAATACCTGCGCTGAGCTCAGGCAGTACAGGCTTCAAACCATCACGTTAACAGCATTGTGGCAGGAAAACCCTCGTCCCATCTATTTACATACTATTAGGGTAGCACAGGTTTTTTAGCGTGTAGCCCCATGCTACGTTTTAGTGTGGCGCCAATAAGACATGCTAACTTGGTGCTACCCGCAGAGTGTACCCTAGTAAACATGCCATTAGACCAATTTTTTTTTTTTTAAATTTGGCAGAGGTTCAAAATTCCAAAAAGTATTTTTTTGGGTGGTGGGGGAAGGAAAGGTTTCAATATGGAGATTTCTATGCTCATCTGCTTGGGATAGTAAAGAAGAAAAATAGTGACTTGAAGGATATACTGCAAGCAGACAGGCTTCTACAGCTAGTAGATGAACTATATTCTTAGTCAATACGACTGCAAAATCTCAGCAGACTGGGAGCACTGTTTTGCCGACATGTGCATGCAGGTCCTACAATATCAAGATCAGTTCCAAATTCGACTCACTACCAGCCAGGAATAGAAAAATCTCATCTGTTAAAATAACTGTCAAAATGAGTAGGTAAAGCATAGTTACTCACCTGCAACAGATGATCTCCGGGAACAGCAGGAATTTGGGTATCGTCGGTACCGACGGAGCCTGTGCGGAAACGCTCCCCAGCGCCCAATAGGAAAGCCTTTGGGAGCATCCCACAGCTCCTGTGTGTGCCTTCCTACCTTTCCCAACTGTCCCTCTCCAGTTGAGTTTATAGCCAAGACAAAAGAGAAAGGGAAAGAGAGAGATAGAGAGATACAACTCCTAGGGGAGGTGGGCGGGTTGTCAAGACTAAATTCCTGCTGTTCCTGGAGATCACCTGGTACAGGTGAGTAACTATGCTATCTCCAGGAACAAGCAAGAATGTAGTCTTCACATATGGGAACTACCTAGCTGCAGATGCCAGGGAGATGGCCACAGAAAGTTGTGTGCCCTTGTGAAAGGGCTCCACTTCCCCTCATGGATCTCTGGCATCCTACCAGGGATGGTGGGTAGGAGTAGATTAATTATGGAACAGGTGTTGAAGAACAGCCTGACCAAACAAGGCATCCCGGTGGGAGTCCTTGCCTAAGCAGTAATGGGCTGTGAAGGTATGAACTGAAGCACAAGTAGCTGCTCGACAGATGCCGTCGATAGACACAGAGTGAAGATGAGCCATTGAGGCTGCCATGGCTCTCACATTGTGAGCTGTGACATGGCCTTCAAGAGGAAGGTTCTTACTCTCATAAGCAAAAGATATACACTGTGCAATCCAGCTGGACAGTGTCCTTTTGGAGACTGGAAGTCCCAAATGACTAGGATCAAAGCAACAAAGCATTGAGAGGATTTTCTATGTTGCTGTGTCATTTGCAAGTAAAAGGCCAAAGCCCTTTTACAGTCCAAATTATGAAGGTTCCTTTCTGCATTTCAGGCGTGAGGCCTTGAGAAAAATACAGGAAGGTAAACCGCTTGGTATAAATGAAAAGGTGACACCACCTTTGGCATAAAGTGTGGATGAGTACTAAGGACTACCTTATCATGATGGAACCTTGTATAGGGAGGATCAGCCACCAACGTTTGCAATTCACTGACGTGCTGATGTGATTGCAATAAGAAAGATGACCTTCCAGGAAAGGAATTTCAAAGAGGTAATAGCTAATGGTTCAAAAGGCGGCTTCATGAGCTGCCCAAGAACCAGATTTAAGTCCCACGTCACTGGTGGAGGCTTAATGGGAGGCTTAGTTAAAAGAAGGCCTCACATAAATCTCGCTATGAGAGGATGAGAGGAAATAGGTTGTCCATTTAGAGGCTTGAAAGAAGCTGCAATAGCACTCAAATGAACTTTCACTGAATTGGTCTTAAGCCCTGCATTAGATAAATGAAGGAGATACTCCAGTAATGATTCCAGAGGTATCGCAAGAGGGTTAAGACCCTTCTGCGAGCACCATATGGTAAACATTTTCCACTTGAATGCATAAGAGCATCTTGTGGAAGGCTTCCTGGAAGCATAAAGGATATCCTTTACCTGCTGAGAAAGGTTAAGACCGTGAAGTTCTAGGCTTTCAGCAACCAGGCCCTGAGATGCAGAGAATGGGGATTGGGATACCACAGCATCCCGTCCTCCTGAGAAAGGAGATCTGGAGCAGATCCTAACTCCAGAGGCGGAGCTTGAGAGAGGTGTAGGAGCACAGGGTACCACATTTGCCGTGGCCGATGTGGAGCTATGAGAATCATATGACCTCTGTCTCTCTGAAGCTTGAACAGGGCTTTGGGAATTAGGGGAATGGGTGGAAAGGCATACAGGAAGTCCTGGCTCCAATGGAGGAGGAAAGCATCCCTGGCCGACAACCCTGAGCCGGAATTCTGGAACAGAACCAGGGAAGTTTGGCATTCAGCAGACTTGCAAAGAGGTCTATGTCCAGGGTTCCCCAAATTTGAAAACTTTTGGCCACCTGGTCTGCATGGAGAGACCATTTGTGTGGAAGCAGAACTCGACTGAGTCTGTCTGCCCAAGAGTTTTGAATGCCTGGAAGATACACCGCAAGGAGATGAATCTGATGCTCTCTGGCAAGGGCCCATAGTCACAAAGCTTCGTTGCAGAGCGACAGAGAGCCTGTTCCGCCCTGCTTGTTCACATAGAACATGGCTACTTGATTGTCCATTTGAACTAGGACTGTCTTGTAGCTGAGCTGGGTGTGGAATACTCGAAGAGCAAGGAAAATTGCTCTGAGTTCCAGGAGATTGATGTGTAGATAGGCCTCCTGTGGAGTCCAGGTGCCTTGGGGTAGTGAGGCCTTGCAGGTGGGCTCCCCAACCCACCTGTGAGGCATCTGTTGTTACAGTGGCTTGGGGTGGGGGTTGCTGAAAAGGAGACCCCACCAAAAGGTTTTGGGGTGATTGCCACCACTGGAGGGACAAAATAAGGCGATCTGGGTTTATCTTTATCTTTATTAAAATTTGATATACCGCTATGGCAGCGCATTAAGCGGTGTACAATAAAATTGATCAACACTACAATCCAGGAAAAAGAACGCCAAATTTAAGACAGGAAAGAGAGTTAAAGGAAAGTGAACAAATTATATTACAACACCAGACAATAACTCATAATAAATCGGACACAACTGAGGTTAACAATGTACAGCAAATCATAACGAATCACAAAGAAATGAATAGTAATCAGACCAGGGCATACAAATACATGGTAGACAGACATAGACAATACTTGGGTTGGACATACAGACAAGACCAGTCAGGGTAGGTCTTCAGAGGGGAGGTCAAAAGCTTTCTGGAATAGGTAGGTTTTAAGTAGAGATTTAAACTGAGGGTAGGATGGTTCCAGACGTAATGAAGTGGGAAGTGTATTCCAGAGTGAAGGTCCAAGGAAAAACCAAGCTGAATGCCGCGTTTGTTCCAGACGGGCTTGTGAAGGTGAAGGAAGAGACAAACGGTTTGTTTGAGTGGAACGGAGCAGCCGGTGAGGAGTATACCGTGAGATGCAGTCTGCGAGGTAACGAGGGGTGCAAGTGTAAATAGCCCGGTGAAGAAGAATCAGAAACTTGTAGTGGAAGCGATATTGGAGAGGGAGCCAGTGCAGTTGAAGCAAAATTGGAGTGATGTGATCATATTTACCGGAGGAAGTGATGAGACGGGCGGCAGTATTCTGGATACGTTGTAACCGCTGGAGAGAGTACTTAGGAAGGTTAGCCAAGTATACATTGCAATAGTCTAGTCTATTGATTACAAGAGCGATAACAAGCGTAATGAGAGCACTAGAAGGCAGAATAGACCGGACAGCCCTAATCTGTCGTAAAGCAGAAAAGGAACAGCGGGCTACATTGGACAAGTGATCAGAGAACGTTAAGGAAGAGTCGAGAGTTACGCCCAGATACCGAACTGAAGAAGTAAGAGGAATGTTAGTTGAACAGATAGAGGGTGCGAGCGTGGGACAGACACCACTAAGTGAAACCCACATTGCTGAGGATTTTGCTGGGTTGAGATGAAGAAAGTTCTCCGATAGCCAGGAAGCAACGTGGGAAAGACAAAGGTTCAACTGGGTAATATCGGGGGAGAGAGGTGATGTGTGAAACAGAAGAACTATATCATCAGCATACAGGTAAGATGAGATTGAATATTGCTGTATAATCAGGGGCAAGGGAGCAAGAAAAATATTAAACAACAGAGGGGAGAGGACTGAACCTTGTGGGACACCACACGAGAGGGGAAGGATAGATGAGGATTGATTCTTCGTATGAACTGAGAAAGAGCGGGATAACAGAAAAGAGTGAAACCATGACCAGACGGAACCACGGAGACCAATATCAGAGAGTCGGGAGAGAAGTGTGTGATGATCAACCAAATCGAATGCTGCGGATAAGTCAAGAGATACAAGAAGAGTAATGTCACCACGATCATGAGAGATATGTAATTCATTGAGTAGAGCCAACAGTACGGTCTCAGTGCTGTGACCTTGGCGGAATCCTGCCTGACGGGGTGAAGAGCATTGACAGCTTCAACATGGGAACTAAGTTGGCTAAAAGCACACTGTTCAAGAAGCTTTGCAAGGAATGGCAAGTTAGACACTGGCCGCCAGTGTGAAAGAATGGATGGATCTAATGATGGTTGCTTTAACAGTGGACGGAGAATTGCGGATTTCCAAGAGGATGGGAAGTGTCCAGAGGAAAAGCTGGTGTTGATGATAGTAGTGATAACTGGGACTAACTCAAGGGAGGGCTCTGAGAGCCATCTAGAAGGAACAGGGTCAAGAGTGCAAGTAGTTTTCCTTGCAGCGGCAAGGAATTGAAGCACTTCTGCAGTGAGAAGAGGTTGAAAGGAGGACCAGGTGTGAGAGTAGATAGGATTAGCAAGTGCAGGACTGGACTGTGGAAAGACAGCGAAGGAGGGCAAGGAAGGGTTGGGAGCCACAGCTGGAAAGGGGGAAAGAGGCGGAGGTGGAGATGGTGTGATAAAGGATGAGCGGAGAGATAGCACCTTGTTGGCGAAAAAATCGGCGAGAGATTGGGGTTCAGGGGCAGCAGGAGAAGAGGGCTTTGCTATTTTATCTGACAGGCAACCTGATGCCTGAGTCCACTGAGTGGATAAAGTCCACTGGGCTGCCCTCATATGAAGGCGAGCATAAGGAACCACCTGCACTGTGGATGCCATGTGGCCTAGCAACTGTAACATTTCCTGAGCAGTGAGGTGAGGTTTTAGCACTGCTTGGGAAACTAACTGCACAATGTGAAGGCAGCGAGGCTGTGGAAGGTAGGCCCTTGTCTGTCTGGTATCCAGCAGAGATCCTATAAACTCCAGGGACTGAGTGGGAGTACGGTTGGATTTTTGGAAATTTAAGACAAGTCCCAAATACTGAAGGATGCGCATTGTGCGAGAGAGAGCAACCCTGGCCTCTGGCTCTGAAGGGGCTCGAATGAGCTAGTCGTCTAAGTAAGGGAAGACGAATATTCCTAGGGTGTGGAGAAATGCTGTCACCACAGCCATGCATTTTGTGAACACCCTTGGTGCAGAGGCCAGGCCAAAAGGAAGAACCCTGTATTGGTAGTGCTTCCCTTGAAACAGAAAGCAAAGGAACTTTCGATGAGTTGTATGGATGAGAACATGAGTGTTGGCATCCTTGAGAGCTAGAGAACAAAGCCAATCCTGACTCTGAAGATATGGCAACAGAGTTCCTAGAGAAATCATTTTGAACTTTTCTTTGAACAGGAATTTGTTTAATTCTCTGAGGTCTAAAATGGGTCTGTGTCCTCCTGTTTTCTTTGGAATAAGGAAACAGGGGGAGTAAAACCCTGTACCCCCCATTGGGAAATGGGTATCTCTTCTATTGCCCCTTGGGCAAGAAGCAGAGACCTCTTGACCTAACTAGTCGTTGAGAGAGGTCTGAGACTTGAACTGTCTTACCATTGTAGGAGGGGGCATGCTGAGAAAATGAAGCTTGTACCCCTCTCTTACAATAGACAGAGTCCAATTTTCTGCTGTTATCTGACCCCATCTGGGGGCAAAATGACATAACCTTCCTGGTATGGTGGAGGATTCTGGGCCATTCAGGGCCAGGAAGGCAAAGTTCTCTAGATAGGCGTCAAAGCCCCTGGGGAGGCTGAGTCTGCTGAGCCGGTTGAGGCTTAGCTGCTTTTGTCTTTCTTTGTCTAGGTTATTGCTGCTGTCCCTTTTGGGCAGACTGACCTAAACGATGCCCCTGTTGGGTATAGGAGGGGTACAACTTCTTCTTACTGAAGAATGGTTTCTTTAGAGGATTTTTTCCTCGCAGGATCAGCTGTAGATTTAGACAATCTATCCAGAGTGATATTGTCAGCATCTATCTCATTAGCTTTTTCTTGCCAATTCTTGCCAAAGAGAGTCTCTCCTGTGCAAGGAATATTCCCTAGTTTATCTTGTACCCAAATTTCCAAGTCAGATGCCTGGAGCCAGGCAATCCTACGTGCACCTATGGCAATGGTAGAGGTTCTGCTTATGCACTCAAAGCAGTCAAAAGCTGCACGATTCACAAACTTGGAAACATCCTGAGCATGTTTGACAAGGGCGAGATAATCTTGCCTCTTATCTTCAGGAAGTAGAGGGCTCATAAGCTCTAGATCTCCTGTGAACTCCTTCAGGAACATTCCCATATATAAGATATAGGAACTGATCCTAGCAGAAAGCATGGAAGCCTGGAAGGTTCGACGCCCAAAGGCATCAAGAGTCCTACACTCACGTCTGGAGGATTAGATGCATGCCTTTTGGCACTCTTTATCCTTCTCATAGCTGATTCCACCACCATGGAATGGTGTGGTAACTGAGTCTTTTGAAAGCCAGGACAAGGAGGACCTCGATACATGGTGTCGAGTCTTTGAGTGAGGAGATGTGGTTAGAGTGGAATGGAGGAGTGGCCTAGTGGTTAGGGCAAGGTACTTCAGGCCGGGGGTTCAAATACCACTAGAGGACAGCAACCTTGTGTCAGCATACATTTCATGCAGCTGTGGACTCTGGTGAATTCAGTCTCCAAAACATAAACTCTGACCCCCCGGTGATGTCAGTCTCTAGGACCTGTCTGCAGCCCCTCCTTGCTAAATCAAGAAGGGCAGACCTCAAAGGGAGTGGCCAAAGACAATAGCAGACCTCAAGGGGAAGTGCTGAAAAGGATTCAGTCCACTATAAAGGACAGACACACTTCCTGTCTCTCTCTCTCTCCCAACATCCAGTGGACATGAAGGACAGGAGGCTCGGATAATCAATTCCCTTCACCCCTCCCCCCCTCTCTCTCTCCATGAGGCTCTGAGCCACATGTTCGGGCCTATCTCTCTCACACTTCACACATGCACACACAGATTCATTGATGCACACTGAAACAGCTCTGTAACAATCACTATATACCTCTGTTCAATACCTATGTATTAAGCCTATTTTTACATAAAAACCTTTCTCCAAGCCACACCTGTTGGGTTGTCTTATTATAAGCCCTCCTGCGTCTGTGAAGTGAAATGAACCCAGGACCAAGCTGAGACTAGACTAGAAGATTACATATTCAGATTACATATGGGGGCTCGCCTTCTCGGATTTCACAGCAGATCTCCAGTTGGGTAAGTAATAATTTTGTATAATACATTAAGTAGATTTCAGACAGAGTGAGACAGAATCGAAAGTCCATGTGACCATTTACAATTTTGTTTTGTGGGTTAGACAAGGTGAGATTTTTATTGTCAAAAGGCTCTGTAAGAATCTAGAATTTTAAGGACATCACACAGAGTGGCTTGCAATTGTATTATTTTGATGTATAGGCTTGCTAAAGATTTTTCTATAGTATTTGAGCTGCTAAGAAAATACAGAGTTACACAGTTAAATATTCCATCATAGAGTACAATATACATCTTTCCTGGTAACATTAATTTACCTCTTGTCTGTTTGACTTTTATTTCTCTCTCCTGTCAGTATATATCTTGGTGTGAGCAGGAATATCTGACAATTCTGTTAATCTCCTGTCCCTTAAGTTTTATTTCTCTGTCTCCTGTCAGTAACTATCTTAGTGAGAGCAGGCTTAGAGCTGGCTGCAATTGATACAATTCTGTTAATCTACTAACACCCTTCTTACTATAATTTCACCCTAAAACTTCCACCCTGTTAAATAGGTGAGAAGCACTTTTTAAGTTAGCATTCCTCCTTCTAAGGTTACGCATTTGAGATAGTCCAACTACAGCCTTTCTGCAGTATCAAATATGGAAGCCTTTGATTTTAAAGAACTTAAAGAAAGTTTAATTTCATATTGTAAGAGGAAAGGAGGTCCATTTGAAGGGGAATTCCCTGACTCATCATGGTATAATATTCAAAGACAAATGTTAAACCATGATCAAGAATTCAAAAAGAAAACAAATAAAAGAAAATGCCTTTTCATCCAAGGCATGTGCAGGGGACTCATTAGCATGAAAAAAGACAACTCTGAACTGACTTCTCAGTGCACACAATTGACCAAAGACCTTGAGGAGGCACAAATTTGCATCTCTATACAAAGAACTCAAGTGATACAAGCCACAAATTCTTTTATAACTGTTAGTGAACAATTAGAAGCACTTAAACTTGAATTGAGGCACGTTAAAGATCAATTGGCCTCTGCAAGAAAGCCAACACCCATTTCTCCCTCAGCCTACTATGCCTATGACACACCCTATCAGCCATGCATACAAGCTCTTGAGAAACAAAAGACTAAATATACGTCCACCCCTCCCTCAGCCCCCTATGCCTATGACACACCTGATCAGCAACAAAAGAATACAGAAGTATGCATAGTTGGACTTAGGAATGGGAAGAACACAGATGAATCACAGCAGGAAAATTCTGATAGTTTATCTCAGCCAAAACAGAGCAATAATCAGGATCTCTGTCTGGAGCATAATTCAGATGACTTAGACATTGCACCCAGTACTGAACTCAAAGCACCAGTTAAAGTAATGTTGCATGAAAATTTAAAAGATAAAGATATTGAAAAAATAGTTGAGAAAATTGGTACTATGCCTCTTAATGTAAATCAGTGGGTTAAATGGGCGATTGATATTCTGATTCACTGGGGTCTAGGGAAATACAGAAGAAAACAATCAGACTTTGATAGACTTATGCATCTGGCTCTGGGCCCACACTATTACAGAGTTGGTTCTCTCACTCACCCATACCAGTTGGTTAAAAGGGGTACTGAGAAACTATTTCACTGTTCCCCAATGCAAGTATTTAAAATTATTTCACCTCTACCAAATGATACACTGGAACAGTTTGCATATAGAGCCTGGATTTTAAAAGCAGTTCTTAATGAGCAGGAGTCCTGGCCCAAGGCAGAAGATTATGGGGAGAGCATGCATAAGGAATTTTTATTAGAATTGCTATCCCCTGAGATTACAAAACACCTTCTGTTATTTTCTGAAGACCCTGAAGCAACCCCTTTTGATACTTTAATGCTCAGAATTGGGTCTGTTTGGAAGACCCAGCCTTCGCAGGTCATTACAATATCAGAAGCACGGAAGTGGCAAGCCAAAGAATCCTCTCAGTACATAAGAAACACAGAGGACACACACCTAAGTGGCAAGCCGAGGGATCCTCTCAGTACACAAGAAACACAGAGGACACACACCTTGGAGAGCACATGGCAGAGGTACTTTTAGAAACTCCTCAGGTTACATTCCTTTTCAGGAGCTCAAAGCACAGAGAGATGGGCTAGAAAAACAGAAAACTAAATGGGAACAAGACAAACATATACTGCAGATAGAAATAGATAAATTAAAACAGGATTTACAAGCAGCTCAGGACAAACACAAGGCTAGTGCATAGGGATGTACTGACCTCTTGAGTTCAGATATCAAAATGTCTCAAGCCTTCATAGCCCAGCCTGCCTCCTTTATCTCAGCAGAGGACTCAATTCCAGAGCCTCTGGATGATGAAATGGACACAGGCCCAGGACACAATTTAAGGCTTGTAACACCCTTGATACTGGACTCTTGTGCACGCCCCAATGTTATCAGTAGAGTAGGGGGTCAGGATAAACTAGCTTTGATTGACACAAGGGCTGGAATTAGTTTTACAAACAGAGCTTCTCCCACTGCAGATCAGAAAAATATGGAAACTTATGAAATTCAAGGAATTAATGACACAGCTTCCAAATGTGTGGCTATCCCAGTTAAATGGGGTATCCCTATGCACAGTGAACAAAACAAGGAAATGTTGGAAAACACTGCCTCCACTATAGTGAACACACCAAAAGAAATAATTGGAATTGATGTTCTCAACCAGTTAAATTTGGTGGTGGATATGGCTAATCTTAAATTGTGGCAGTATTCAGGAACTTCAAGTGCTTCTAAAACTTTAGTGCATGAAGTCATTCCCATGCAGTTAGCAACTCAGTGCACTAAGGCAGCTCAGCAGTATGATCTGTGTGTAATTCCCTCAGAAGTGGCTGATAGTCCAGTCTGGGCTCAAGACAAGTTAGATTGTGGGAAAATGCACACAGAAATACTTTTGGAAGGTGAGGATCCTCCACCACAGGAGCAATACCCAGTATCTCATCAGGCTATAGAACTAGTGACTAAAATTGTGAAGATACTGGAGGAGAGGGGTCTGATTAGACCTATTTCTTCCACATGTAATTCACCAGCCTGGCCGATAGTTAAACCGGGGGGTTCCTTCAGGCTCACTATGGACTTCCGTGCCCTGAATCAAGTTTCAAAATCTGTAGTGCCCGTGGCAGCCTCATACCCTGAAATGATCTCTAAACTGCATCCCAAATGAAATTTTTCTCTGTTTTAGACATAACCAATGGGTTTTAGAGTCTGCCCCTGGCCCTTGAATGCCAATACAAAACAGCCTTTCAGTGGCTGAATAAACAATATGCATGGACTGTGCTTCCACAGGGATATAAGGATTCCCCATCAATATTTCATGAATACATGAAGGAAGCCCTGTCACTAGTGTCTTGCAGAGATGAGACCTAGACCAAACCTCCCCTTTGGAACTGCACAGTGGGAAGGACCGTACTTAGTTACTGATACCTTAGGCCCAAGCCTATACCAGATCCTAATGCCTGACAACCAGCAGTACTGGAAACACATCACCCAGTTAAAACCATATGGGTAATATGTGTTTTTATCAGTCTTTGTTTTCAGCTACCACCTGAAGACAGCACGGACAGCTGCTTTATGAAGACAGCACGGACAGCTGCTTTCTGAACAAAAGTCGCTTGAGGACGGTAACTATTTACTTCTGCTGTATAGTTAACATGTGTTTAATAGTTATGTAAATAAGTAGTAAAAATTTTTTTGTTGTTTGTTTTGTTGTTACATAGTATAAGTGGGGAGCATTAGTTTACTCCCTAGTAGAGTGAAACAAGTTAGCTTTTACATAGTAACATAGTAAATGACGGCAGATAAAGACCAGTATGGTCCATCTAGTCTGCCCAGTAAAATGGCAAGAGTAGGTGCACCTGCCGCTCCGTGCAGGCCACCCCTCCCCATGTCTTTGTTTTAGGGGTGAACCCCACAGCTCCGTGTAGGACACCCCTGTATGTTGAGAAATTAGTTAAGTTTATTTTGATTTTATCCTGTTGCTGTAAAGACAAGAGAAGAAGCCCCTCACGGCCTCTGTTCCGGAGGTCTTGGAGTTTTTACAAGCAGGGTTTGAAAAAAGCCTAGCGGCTAGCTCCTTCCGAGTTCAGTTAGCGGCCATTTCATGTTACATAGAAACATAGAAACATGATGACAGAAAAAGACCACAAGGCCCATCTAGTCTGTCCTTCCATAACAACAACTACAACAGTCCACTTTTTACCTTTAGAGATCCTCTGTGTTGGTCCCATGCTTTTTTGAATTCAGTTACTGTCCTCATCTCTACCACCCTCCACTGGGAGACTATTCCACGGATCCACTACTCTTTCCGTAAAGAAATATTTCCGCATATCACTCCTGAATCTATCTCCCTTCACCCTCATCCCATGTCCCACGTCAAAGAACTTGCTTTCATTTGAAAGAGGCTCTCCTCCCTGAACATTTATGCCACGGAGGTATTAAACATCTCAATCATATCACCTCTATCCCGCCTTTCCTCTAAGGTGTATATATTAGATCCTTAGTCTGTCCTCATATGCTTTATAATGAAGACTACTAATCATCTTAGTAGCAACCCTCTGCACCGACTCCATCCTGTTTCACATCCTTTTGAAGGTGCGGTCTCCAGAATTGCACACCATACTCCAAATGAGGTCACCCCCAAAGACTTATACAGAGGCATTATCACACCTCCTTTTTTTCTGCTAGCCATTCCTCTCCGTAGCACCCAAGCATCCTTCTAGCTTTTGCCGTCGCCTTTTCTACCTGTTTAGCTACTTTAAGATCATCGGACACAACTACGCCTAGGTCCCGCTCTTCTTTAGTGGACAAAAGTACTTCACCTCCTATGCTGTATTGCTCCCTTGGATTGCTGCAGCCCAAATGCATGACCTTACATTTTTTAACCTTAAATCCCAGCTGCCAAATTCTAGACCATTCTTCAAGCTTAGCTAGATCCCTCCTCATGTTATCTACACCTTCCTGGGTGTCTACTTTATTGCAGATTTTGGTATCATCCGCAAAGAGGCAAACCTTTCCAGACAGCCCTTCCGCTATATCACTAACAAAGATGTTAAAAAGAATCGGACCAAGGACAGATCCCTGGGGTACACCACTGGTAACATCCTTCTCCTCAGAGTGAGCTCCATTTACTTGTACTCTTTGTCGCCTCCCACCCAACCAATTTCTAACCCAAGCAGTAACTTTAGGGTCCATCCCTAGGGTGCTCAGTTTGTTTATAAGTCGCCTGTGAGGAACAGTGTCAAAGGCTTTACTGAAATCTAATTTATTATTTATTTATTATTATTATTTATTTATTTATTTATTTTTATTTATTTATTTATTATTTATTATTATTTATTTATTATGTCTCGGTTTCCTGTTGTTCTTGTATCTGCTCTCTTCTACTCAAGTCTCATTACAGGAAACTATCATCCGAATATGCACGATTGGCTGGGCTAACTCCACAGGTGGGGTATATCTCTATCAAGAAATACCCCCACCGTTCCCGGAAGGAAAGGATCTGGTCATCCTGAGTTTCTGTTCGGTACAGGACAAGCCAGTGTTCTATTCAGTAAACATCACTCAAGTACAGTGGGAGCCACCAGTTTCCACTTCTCTAGAAAGGACACAAGAATTGAGGGCACGCCCAGAACGTTACTTTCTAGGTCCTCCTGCTTTGATTTTGTACAATATTTCCTGTCAGGACAGAGGTACCTGGAAAATCACTTATACATGGGTTGTGAGTGATCAACAGCACATCACTGAGACTTCATTCCTTTTGGATGTATCTTGTTTACCTACCACCCCTCCCACTACTTCTGCTCCTCCTGTACTCTACCTTTCTGATATCCACCCATTTCAGGAAGGACATCCATTTCAGATTAAATATGATGCACCACACAATGTTTTATATGATGTGGAATACCATTTTCTTACTTGGCATCTATTTCCCAAATTGTTTCTAGTTACTCACAAATATCCAAATTGCTCTCAGTTTGTTGCCAACCACATACAAATGCTCAATACTTGGTTTGATATGCAGTCAGTAACACCCAGAGCTAAGCAATTTCGACACAAGCGTGAATTAATTGATACAATTTTAGGTGGCACAGGGACTGCACTGGGTGCCCTTAATGTAATTGATATAGAGGTGCTCCATAATAAAATGGGATCCACCGCTCAGCATGCTGCTGATGGTTTTACCTCACAACATATTATTAATGAAGCTTCCTCTAAACTATCCAATGTAGATGTAGATACCTTTGCTCTTATATCTCCCATTATAGAACAGAAAATTGTTACCTTAGCACATGCAGAATATAGATTGGGAAAGAATATTTCCTGGGCTCTTGCCTGTGATCAAGTACAGATCGAGCTTATTACTATACTAAAGGAAATTCTGATCACTGCTAAGTTAGGACACTGGCCACCATCTCTCATTCATATGGCTAGTACCAAAATACCAGAATTTGCTATAGCTCACCTTGATTGGTGGACAGTTAGTGTTCCCATTTGTTCACCACAAGGCTGCTCTATCTGTACTTTGATCCCATGGTCAGGACAACACACAGTTATTTATCCTATTGTTAATATTGGGGTGCAGTTTGATAATATGCTTATGTATCCTGTGGACCATCTCACATGGGTGCAGCCACTGGACGACACCTGGACTTCATTCAAGCCGATGGACCCCAGTTTGTGCGAGCAGACTACATTTCAGTTCAAGTGTCAACCTCACCAGTTTAAAGAGGCTGACACCTCCTGCTGGAACAATTCTTCCTCTTGCTCCCTGACTGTTAAGCTCTCATATTCCCCGACTACCTCACACAGTTTGTATTACCTTGGAGCTGGACACTTTTGTTTTTCATCTGTTCTTTCCCCAGAATGTTTCTTTTTCGATTGCTCCCAGAATGCATGACATTCGCCTTCCCAAGAACACTTTGTTGTACAGTTCAAACTATTTACTAAACAATACCTGGTGCAGTCATACACCACTGGTCTCCCTCACCATTAATGGGACAACTTATTCCACACCGCTGGTTACCAATGACTCTATGGACATTCCAGACTTTATCTCATATGCTGTGCATCCATTACCACTTGGCATGGGAGAAGAGACACTACATAAACTGCTCAACTTTACAGAACTCCATGCCTATATTGATCACCTTAAAACAACATCCACTGAAGTGAATCACACCATCGCTTATGAGAATGGACACATTCAACAAATTGTTGGACACTTGCTACAAGATGCTCATGTGTCTGTGTGGGAATTGTTATTTGGTTACTCACCTACTGCTGATCATGTCTTTAATGTTTTTATTCACCCTATTATTATTTTAACTGCTGTACAAATATTGCTATGCATTATCGTAATTTTCCTGTGCTGTAAGATGAAAAAAAATGTACATTTCCTTGCAGCGAATGTCATACAGAACAACAACATTTTAAGGTAGTTACACTGAACTTCTCCAGCATCCACCCCTACATCCAGGCTAATTAGGCTAATTCGGCATTTCCTATTACACTGAATACCAGAGTCAGCTGCAGTCTAGTATTGCTTCCTATCCTCACTCATAGCATCCTGGTACCGTTTGGTTTTAGCCTCCTTAAAAATTCCTGCAGACCTTATGCACTGTTCACTCTCTCTAAGACGGGCACGTAAGTGGCATATTGGGTTCCCCCCCCCCCCCCCAGTAGTGGCTGCTCTACCTAAGACACGAGGTTTGGACTCATAAGGAGACTTGTTTATCTCTAGAACACTAGAGACAGTACTAGAGACAGTACTGTGCAGGACAGGGGACCTGCTAGACATAGCAAGGTATTTAATACAGAAGGTATTAGACAAGCTGCCTACTATCAGGTAATGGCAGCTGGGACAGGTACCACAGGCTTGCTTCCACCATTTCCAGGCACAAATAATAAAGAAAAATAAAAAAGGTGTGGGAGATGTTAGCATACATTTCATGCAGCTGTGGACTCTGGTGAATTCAGTCTCCAAAACTTAAACTCTGACCCCCTGGTGATGTCAGTCTCTAGGACCTGTCTGCAGCCCCTCCTTGCTAAATCAAGAAGGGCAGACCTCAAAGGGAGTGGCCAAAGACAATAGCAGACCTCAAGGGGAAGTGCTGGAAAGGATTCAGTCCACTATAAAGGACAGACACACTTCCTGTCTCTCTCTCTCTCCCACCATCCAGTGGACATGAAGGACAGGAGGCTCGGATAATCAATTCCCTTCACCCCTACCCCTCTCTCTCTCTCTCTCTCTCCATGAGGCTCTGAGCCACATGTTCGGGCCTATCTCTCTCACACTTCACACATGCACACACAGATTCATTGATGCACACTGAAACAGCTCTGTAACAATCACTATATACCTCTGTTCAATACCTATGTATTAGGTTTTTATGTAAAAATAGGCTTTTCTCCAAGCCACACCTGTTGGGTTGTCTTATTATAAGCCCTCCTGCGTCTGTGAAGTGAAATGAACCCAGGACCAAGAATGAGACTAGACCAGAAGATTACATATTCAGAAGATTACACCTTGGTCCGGAAGGACTGGGATTTCTAGTCCCACAGGTGCTCCTTGTGGTCTTGGGCAAGCCACTTAACCCTCCATAGCCCATGTTCCCTGTAAAATAGTTATCTCCAAGTTATAGTGCCCTGTTCAATGTAATTTTAGTTTGTTCAATGTAAACCGCACTGATGCAGAATAGCGCGGTATATAAGAGAATGTAAAATAAAAATAAATAAAAAATAAATAGAAGTGTTTCCCACATCCTTAACATGAGATCATGCAAGATCTCATGAATAGGTAAGGTAGCTGCCTCCTTGGGAGCTTTAGGGTATTGCAGGATTTCTAATTCCTCTGCCCTAGGCTCTTTTTCAGGAGCCACTGTGATGGAAAGACCTCGAGCCACATCTCGGATAAAATCCTGAAAGGACATATCCTCTGGTGGAGACATCCTACGCTGAGGAGAAGAAGAATCCTCAGGAAGAAGTACTCTGGTATCGGCAAAGCTTTCAGAGTCTTCAGACTCGTCCGAGGATTCAAAGTATCTCCGATCCGGGTGATCGTGCAAGGCACAGTACCGGTACCGATTGAGTAGGCATCGGAGTGGTCCGGTACCGACCTGTTGATACCGGATGGACACGCATGACTCGGTCCCGGTAGAATACCTGCCGATGTCGATGCAGTTGGTGCTGGCACCGGAGTTGATGCCGGTACTGCTTGAATTGTCTGAAGTGGTTTCAAGGGCATCGAGGCTGTGAGAAGAGCCGCCAGACTGCGTTCAATAGCCAAGAATCTCTGGTCTATTGACGCTGACAATGCTTGGGTACTGGTACCGGAAGAAGCGGCCGGTACCCCAGAGCATGGCACCAGTAGTTCTGCTAAGGTTGAAGCCTCGAGAACATCCTGGAGCCCCATTAGTGCTTTGGAAGCCGAAGCCTCCCACCGGGGCAATTTTGCCGGTGAAAGTCCCTCAAGGGCAACGCCAGAGGCATCTCGCTGTCTAGAAGGAGATCTACCCTTTGAGGACTGGCTAGATTTATGTTAAGTTACCTGAGATCCATGGGAGGAAGACGAAGCCCTGGACAACGTCGATGCCACAGAGGCTGCATCGGAGGGAAAAAGGGTGCTAAGCTTAGCAGCTCAGTTCTGCCGGCCCCTTTTCGACATCATCCCACAGGCAACACACTCTGAAATAGAGCGGTCAGGACCTAAACATTTGAGGCACCACTCATGGGTGCTGGTGACGGAGATGGTATCGCCACACTTAGAATACTTTTTAAAACCAGAGGCGGGTTTTTCCATTCTGAAGGAAAGGTTGGGCCTAGTGCCCAAAATGGCGCATGGCACCTGAAGAGAAAATGAATGGAAAGACTCCAGAATTTTTTTTTTTTTTTTTTTAAGAAAAGAACGAACCACCACCGGCAGTACCAGTGTAGCGTTGAGGGAAGACAGACGCAACCACAAAAAACAATAGAAGGGATTTTTTTCTGCGGTGACAGGATGTGCAACATGTCGGCTCCGCGGAAAACGAAGAACTGGAGAGGGACAGTTGGGAAAGGTGGGAAGGCAGCACACAGGCACTGTGGGATGCTCCAAAAACCTTTCCTATTGGACGCTGGGGAGCGTTCCCGCACAGGCTCCGTCGGTACCAACGATACCCATATGTGAAGACTACATTCCTGCTTGTTCCTGGAAACAGTTTTATACTTCTAGTTCCACATTCCATGACAAATTCAAGCTGTGCTCTGCTGTAGCTGGCCTTTTTACCATCACGACTAACAGGTCTGAATTTGCCTTGTCCTCTGCTGCTTAAGAAACATCTGCCTTTTCTCTGTCAATCAAATACAGTATGAAAAGATTAATTTAAAAAAAATTGCAATCTAGACTCCCCTAGGTGCCTTGAACTCTGTCATACCTCAAATCAAACTACCATTTCAACAAAGTCTTCTTGTGTGTGAGACCAGATTGACAAAAGAAGGTTCATGAGCAATCAGCCTGAAGTAGACAGGGCTTTGCTCCTTTGCTCTTTCAGAATCCCTGGTGTAAAGCCAGAAGGTTGCCGATTCAAAGCCTAATGTCCCCTTAGCTAGATAACTGGCTCTGTTGCACTGCAGACTATTTCAGTGAGCTCTGAAATAAGTTGTACCATTCTTGGTGCTCAGTTCAATAAAATCTTAGGGCCCAGTATTCGAAAGGCATTTACACTGTTTACAGACCTGTAAACGGAGTAAATGTTGCTGAATGAGATATTCAACATCACTAACATGCCCCAATTAATTCCCCTATACGTCCCGATGCTAACCGCTTAGCATCGGAATGTGTCGTGGGCATTCTGGGGAGGAGCGAAGGCAGCGACAGTCACTACCCGGTTAGCAACTTGCAGGTAAAACTAGGCAAAGCAAAAGCTTGTCTTAGTTTTACCCATGGGAGCTAACCAGGCAGTAGTGCAATATTGCCACTACCTGGTTAGCTTCTGTGGCTCCAGGGCATGTGCGGCGATCCTGGATATTCAATGCCAGGGCCATATATGAGCGGTGCATAGCCGGCTCAATTCAAAATCAGGTTCTTAGTGTTTGGCAAAACCTCTGACATTCTTGCTAAATTTATTAGTAAAACCTATGAAAATACTGACCCTCTATCACCCCTATCTAGGTAAGGGATGTTAACTGTCTGAGGCAAAATATGAGCATTCCATATGGGCAGGTTCTTCCAGGTAGGACTCTTTTTAACCCAGATTCTAGTCCTTTTATGTTTACTTTAGATAATTTCCTATTTTTGATGTTTGCCTTTTCCAGATTCTCATTCAGCTTCTTGGTTGTGTTCTATAAGGTCCTTGTATAAATTTCTCCAAAACCTTTTTTTACAGTTTGAAATATTTTATCTGTCCTAATGCTTTTCCCCAGTACCCTTAGAACTGCTCTGCATCTCTCTAAATGTTTTATTTTGATATCTCTCCTTTGTGTTTTTTTCATATCTCTGCAGTTCTTGTGATAGTGCTACTACTCGCTATCTTTCTCCTTTTCTTATGGCCTTGTGTGCCTGGAGCACTGTTCCCTCTAAGCTGTGCGCGTGGGCGCGCGCACACACCTCGCCAAGTGAGCGCACATACTTTACAACAGAGTGCACAAAAATTACAGCTCTGATTCTGATAGAAAACACAGACGTCTTAAAATTTAAAAGTTATGATTGTAATTACTAGAAATTTCCCGCTTCATTTAGTAATCGTCTATTTTCATTTAATTTGATTAAATCAATGTGGTGTACTTACTGTATTCTGACGTGTAGTCAAATTTTAAAGTATATAACTCTGAGTGTCGTTATGTGGCGCACAAAAATTTAACCTTCCTTCAAAAGCTGCACACAGCTGATATTTTATGCGCACACAGCCTACAGACAATTAGAGGGAACATTGGCTTGGAGGTAGGATTTTCTCAGTAATGACCTGATTTACAATTGCGATATCGCTTTGTTGGCTTGGCCCCAGTACTGTGATGGCTTGATCAGCTCTAGTATGGCCATGGCCAGATGCAGAGGGCTGCTGTCATCCTTGTGTGCACATGATGGATGATCCAACAACACATGGACAATATTTCCTCCTGGAAAGACCATGGCTCTGTTTGATTTTGACGAGTCATCAGTTCAGAGGCAATTCCCGGATGAGTGTCTAAAACCTCTTCCCTTGAATCACCCCCTCCCTCCCCCACACAAGTTGTCAAGATCAAGGAATGCAATATTCAACAATTAAACAGACACAATTAAAACAAATAAAAAATTAACAACCAGTAACTAATTTGGCAAATATAACAATCACAGTAAACACCACCATCAAAGCAATAAAAACAAACAAACCAGGTTAAAATTCATTTGCAAAATAGTTAGGCTTTTAAGAACTGAAAGGACAACAGTCCTTCTATTGCCTATTAAATACAGGAGTTTGTTTCATAATTGAGGGACTTTGGTCAAGTCCCAACTAATCTCTTGCAATTAGTGAATATATATTCAAAAATACACTTTCTGAAGACCAGAGAGAGCAGATGGCACAATATCACTACAAACAGCCCTTTAGATACTAAGAATAAGCATTATAACAGAGCTTTAAATGTCTGAGTAAGTATAGTTACTCACCTGTAGTAGGTGTTCTTGTGAACAGCAGGGATAACTCCTCAAGCATGGGTGATGTCCCCCGACGGAGCCCCGCGTAGAAACGCTCCCCAGCTTCCCACTAGAAGCCTTTGGGAGACTCCATTGTGCATGCATACCTGCCTTCCTGCCTGCCGCGGCACTATCTTATCCTCAGTAAGTTACAAAAACTAGCAGCCAAAACAACTCCATGGGGAGGTGGGAGGGTTGTGACGACTTATTCCTGGAGAACATCTGCTACAGGTGAGTAAGTACACTGTGCAACTGGAGCAACAGGAAATGGAAGAAACAGCATGTGTAGTCCCTCCCTGGGACTGAACCGATTCAACATTCACAGCATACATCCACATTAGGATGACTCTTTTGGTAGCCTGGATGGACAGAAGGGCTAGTGGGAAGGAGTTGAACCTAAGTCCCAAACAGATGCCAGAGTACGGCTTGGCCTAAGTTACTGTCACGTCCGGCTTCCCCATTCAGGCATTAATGGGCTGTGAAGGTGTGGACAAAGGACCACATAGCAGCCCTACAAATCTCCTCCATGGAGACAGAGCATAGATTAGCCACAGATGCTGCCATAGCTCAGACACTGAGAGCTGTGACATGACCCTAAAGGCTCAGACCTGCTTGAGCATAATTGAAGAAAATGCAGTCTGCCACCCAAATGGACAGTGTGTGTTTGGAGACAGCCATGCCCAGCTTGCTGGGATCAAAAGAGACTAAAAGCTGGGTGGAACGATAGTGCATTCTGGTCCGCTCGAGGTAGAAAGCTAGAGCATGTTTATAATCCAATGTGTGCAGCTAGGCCTCCGCCCTATTGCCGCATGGCCTGGAAAAAAGGTGGGCAAGATCACTGACTTTTTTAGGTGGAAAGCAGACACCACCTTGGGGCAAGAAATGTGGATGGGAATGCAGCACCACCCAGTTGTGATGGAACTTTATGTATGGTGGATAAGCTGCTAAGACCTGAACACCACAAGAAACAAAACCTTCCAGGTCAGGAATTTCAGTGGGCAGGATGCCAATGCTCAAAAGGAATCAACAGGAGCTGCCCCAATACTACATTCAGATCCCATGCAATTTGCAAGGGCTTAATCAGAGGCTTGGACAGGAGCAGGCTCCACATGAAACGTGTCACCAGTGACTGAGCAGAGATGGGCTTCCCCTTCAAACCATGATGATTGCGCTAAGGTGAACCCGGACGGAGTTGGACTTAAGGCCAGAGTTAGAGAGATACAGGAGGTTCTCCAACAAGCTTTCCACTGACCAGAAGAAGGGATCCAGTGCCTTAGCAGCGCACCAGAATGAGAACCTCTGCCACTTGAAGACACAGGAATGCCATGTTGAATCCCTGTGGTAGGCCAGTAGGATTTCAGTCACCTCTCCTGGTAGGTTAAGCTTCAACAGGACTACCCATTCAACATCCAGGCTATGAGGGCCAGGAACAGGACATTGGGATGAAGCAGGGTTCTACCCCTCAGAGATGAGGTCAGGGTCACAACCCAGCCAGAGGCTCCCATTGGGAGAAGTGAAGCAGCAGGAAGAACCACGACTGCCTGGGCAATACAGGGCAATGAGTATCATGGACCTCTTGTCCGCCTAAAGCTTGAGCAACATCTTCACCACTAGCGGAATCAGGGAATACATGTAGAGCAGGCCCATCCCCCAATGCAGGAGAAAGGCATCCAAGACCAGCCTGTTCCTAGAAGCAAGGCTGCAGCAGAAGCGGTCCACCTGCGTATTGTGCGGTATGGCAAATAGGTCCACTGTCGAAGTATCCCCCCCTCCTGAAAGATGTGCTTCACCACCTTCCTTTTGAGGATCTATTCGTGTGGCTGGAGGACTCTGCTGAGGTGGTCTGCCAGGGCATTGAGCTGTCCAGACAGATAAGTAGCCTGCAGTTCCATTCCATGGCCAACGGCGAACTTCCAGAGGCGCACTGTCTCCTAACACAGATGGTACAAGCCTGTATCCCCCTGCTTCTTGACATAGAACATCACCACCTGATTGTCCATCTGAATGAGGACAACCCGGTTAGCCAGGTATGCCAGAATGCTTTGAGGGCATTTGCGATCACTCGCAATTCCAGAAAATTTATCTGGTGTAGGCTCTCTTGTGCGAACCACAGGTGAGTGTTCCAGCCCAATTTGGACGCATCGGTGGTTAGCATCCAGTGGGGCAGTGTTGGCTGAAAGGAGAAACTCCAGAGCAAGTGCTGTGGTTTCAGTCACCACTGTAGGGACTCCCACGAGGAGCGCAGTAACTGCCACCCACAAATCCCTGAGGCGACCCGTGACTTGCCGCCACCAAGTACTCAGAGTCCACTGAGCCTGGCACATCCTGAGATGGGCCATTGGGTCATGTGCACTGTGGAGGGCATGTTGGCCAACACCTGCAGCATCCCTTGAGCTGTTGTGTGCCGCTTCTGATGGACGGCGGTGACCACTTCTGTGAGCCCACTGCAGGTGGTCCAAGGGGAGACAGGCTTGGGCCGGGTGGAATTGAGTAGGGCTCCGATGAATTGGAGATGCTGCAAAGGTTGAAGATGCGACTTGGAGTAGTTTACAATGAACCCCAGCTGCTTGAGTACCTAAATCATCAGGTGGGCCACCTGACACATGCCACCTGGCGTGGAGCTCTTTATGAGCCAATTGCCTACGTAGGGGATGACCCCAGGGTCCTGAGGTAAGTGGCAATGAGTGCTAGCCACTTGGTAAAGACTCTGGGGGCCAACACCAGCCCAAAGAGCAGCATCCGCTACTGAACGCAGTGACTGCCCAGCACAAAGCGCAGGTGATTTTTGTGAGGAGGATGGTTCGGAATGTGCGTGTACACATCCTTCAGATCCAAGGAGAATAGTCCTTGAGAGATATGGGAGCAATAATCCCAGGGAGACCATCTGGAACTTCTCTCAAACCAGGAAGCAGTTCAGGTCCCTGAGGTCCAGGATGGGTTGGAAACCCATCTTCTTGAAGACAAGAAGTAGCGGGAGTAGAAAACCACCCTATCTGAGATGGGGGTATCAGCTCCATGGCCAACTCAGCCCAACAGGGCAGTGACCTCTGTCTGAAGGAAAAGGTGGTGGTGCAGATTTGGAGGATACTCCCCTGGGAAGAAGTGAGGAGAGAGCTGGGCAAAATGCAGCAGATACCAGCCTCACACGATCTGTATCACCCAGGCATCCATGGTGATGAGGGGCCACCTGTGTGCAAGGTGGTCAAGCTGACTGCCCACTTGAGAGGGTACCCCCATGGGAAGCGGGTGATTGGCTATGTTTCTGAGGAAGCTGTCAAAAACCTGCCCCCAGCTGTGGTAGGGGTGAGGGCTGAACCTTCTGTGGCTTGGCACACCGCTTGGGCTGAGTGCCTTGAGGGCTCCGATAATACCAGCACCTCTGCTGATAAAAGCAGTTCTTCCCCTGGTACTACTTCGAGGGATCAGCCATCTTGTGCGAGAGCCAGGAGATGGTCACCTGCTCCTTTTCTATGTAGTCTTCCCTCTCCTCTGTTTTCACCTTTGCATGGCATGTCCTCCAGTTTGTCCTGGACCTACTGCTCCAAGTCAAAAGACTGCAATCAGGCCAACCGGTGTGCCCAATATATCCACTGCAGTAACCCTGCCCACTGACTCAAAGGCATCATAGGTGGCCCAGACCATGTATTTGGAGATGTCAATCCCATGGCCCACCAACACTCTGATGGGATGAGGGACCCAAATTCGTTGAGGTCCCCCATGATGTCCTTCAAGAACAACCCCATGTAGAGCTGGTAAGACAGGATGCAGGCTACCTGCATAAAACCCTAGAAGCCACCACCTCCCAAAGCCATTGAGAGTCCTCTCCTCCTGGCTCGGGGGCACTGAGGAGTGGGTCTTTAAGTTCTTAATGCACCACATGGCTGACTCTACCACTAGGCAGTGGTGAGGCAGTTGAGGGCTTCTTAAACCCAGGGACCTTCTGCCACCCGGTACATCAAGTCAAGTCAATAGCTCATACCAGCACCATCATGGGGTTCTCCCACTTCCTGAGAAGGAGCTGCTGCAATATCTTGTGCATGGGCACCGTGACAGCCTCCTTTGGTACAGAGGGGTACTAGAGGATCTCCAACTCCTCTGCCCTTGACTCATCCTCCACCTGAAGGGAGAAGGGAATGGCCTTTGCCATGTCCTGGATGAAGTCCTGGAAGGACATGTCCTCTGGGGAAGACATTCGCCTCTCGTATGGAGGGGATGTCCAGGGACTCCCTCTCAGAAACCGACAATTCCTCCTCGGTCTCCCATCCCTCGAAGTCCAATTCTGAGAAGAAGTAGAAGTAGGACTGCCTGCCACTGACACCAACTCCGGTGGGGAAGACAGTCACTGCTGGAACTGATGGCGGTCCTCCTTTGGGCACCTGTGTGGTCAGAATCCGGGTGGACCCCAATGCTGACCTGACATCCCCGCCTCGATTGGAAGGGTATGGGTCTCCAAAACAGGCTGCAGGGTTTGAGGTGACGGCACCAAAGGCGGCAGATCCAGCAGAGCTTGTGCAGCCAAGAGAGCCGCCAATTGTGCTTCGAGCACCTGAAGGCACCCTGTCAGCACTATGGGTGTTCGGGACAGTACAAGAACCTTGGCCATTGACTCTGGCACCCGTCCCGGGGACTCCACGATAGTCAAGGCATCAGGAGACTGCCGGTGGCCCACTGGGATCTTGGAGTAGACTCCTCCTGCTGGAGGCACCTTTGCACGTCGCTCTTAGACATCATCCTCAGTGTCACATCAAGAAGGGCTCCAGTGTTAATGCCTATGTTTGTCATAGTTCCAAGCCGCCCCCTTCAATGTCAATGGGGCAGATAGTGAATCCTTCTGTGGCTCTGACTTGAAGTCAATGGACAGCCTCCATTCCATGGCACCACAGCTCCTTGGTTCTGAGTGAGCACGGGCACTGCGCGATGCTGATGCCTCAGCAGAGCCCTTCAAGGGTGTCAACGCCGATGTCTATGCTGGTGCTGATGACGCAGAGTCAAATGAGGGACTCACGCTGCTTCTCCCAGCCCTTGAGATGCTTTCTGGTCATCTGCATGCACTGATCACACGTGGGGGGGATTCATGGTCAGGGCCGAGGCACAGAATGCACCAAATGTGTTGGTCGGTCATCAAAACTGTGTGTGCACAGCGAGTGCACGTTTTGAAGACACTGGCCGGTTTCGACATGACCATAAAAATGGCCACAAGGTCAAAAGGCTCAGTAGTGACCAGTGAAAAGGCCCGGAAAAAAGTGAAAACTTCCTGAGGCCCAAAAAGAATAGAAACTCCCAAACAAATTGAGGATCGGCACACTGACGACAGGCATTTAGACTGAGAAAACAATAAAACGAGAAACCCGAAACACCCGAAAGAATAACTTCTTACAGCAGTCAGGAACATGTCTTTGGGGCTCCGCAAAAAAAGCAGACTAAGGATAAGATGGTGCTATGGCGACTGGGAAGGCAGGCACGCATGCATGATGGAGGCTCCCAAAGGCTTCCAATTGGAAGCTGGGCAGCGTTCCTGCGCTGGGCTCTGTTGGTGGGCATTGCCCATATGCAAGGACTTCTTCCTGCTTGTTCACAGAAAAATTATTTTACATTTTATTTGCTTTATTACTGGCAACCACTAAAGCTTCTGTAATAAAGATATAGCCCTGTCTCTAATCCTTTTGTCAAGAAAGTATTCACATAGTAGCACGCTATGCAATTTGCAATCTAGATTTTTTTAAAAGGTTCCACAGAGGGCCATTCACTAACAGTTAACATGTTCTATCTCCTGCAGGTCCCATTTTATTCCTGTGTGTCTTGCATGTGCTGTTGGTGAATGCATGTTTTTCTTTCTATATCAGACATTCACACTTTGGATACATTATGGATACAGAAAGATTATCAGAGAAAGGCATCATGCTTGGCAAGGTTGAAGGTCGACACAAAAGAGAAAGACCAGCAATCAATACCATAATAGGAGCTATAGATGCCACTCTAACAACAATTAGCCGCCTGAATGAAAAATCAAACACAGCTTAGGACACTATCTACAGCAGGGGTCTCAAACACGCGGCCCGCGGGCCGCATGCGGCCCGCGAGAGAGGTTTCTGCGGCCCGCGATGGAGAGGAAACAAAAAACCCCCCCAAAGCCCTGGCTTCTGCCGCTGCCGCCGTGGCAGCGCCAGAATCAGCTGTCCCGCGGCCCCTTACCGTGTGTCCGGCAGAGCCCTCAGCTTCAGCAACATCAGCGGCAGCTTTCAGGGCCGCGAAGAGAGTAGTATTTCCCTCTCGCGGCTCTGTTAAGCCTGCCGGGGCTGATGGGAATTCCCATCAGCCCCGGCGGGCTTAACAGGCCGCGAGAGGGAAATTACTCTTCTCTTCGCAGCTTGAAAAGCCCGCCGCTGATGTTGCTGAAGCTGAGGGCTCTGCCGGGCACACGGTAAGGGGCCGCGGGACAGCTGATTCTGCCGCTGCCACGGCGGTTTGGGGGGGCTGTGTCGGATATGCCATGCTTTCTCTTGCACCGAGCGGGCGGGGGCGGGGCTAGGACTGGAAATGGGCAGATGGGGGTTAGGACTGGAGGTGGTCTGAGGGGGGGGGGGGCTAAGACGGAAAAGGGGGTGATGGGGGGGGGGCTAATAAGTAAAATGGGGGGATGGACGGATTAGGCCAGGAAGGGGGCTGTTGGGGGGCTTAGGACTGGTAATGGGCTATGGGGGGGCTAGAACTGGTAATGGACTGGGGGGGGTTGCTAGGACTGGAAATGGGCTGAGTAGAGGGGGGGCTTGAACTTCAAATAACTGATGGGGACGGGGTTTTGGAATGGAAATGGGCTGAGTGGAAGGGGGCTTGGAATAGAAATGGGCTGATGGGGAGGGGGGCTTGGAATGGAAATGGGCTGATGGGGAGGGGGCTTGGAAAGGAGGGGGCTTGGAAAGGAAATGGGCTGTGAGGGGAGGGAGCTAGGACTGGAAATGGGCTTAGTTGGGGGGAGCAAGGACAGGAAATGGGCTGATGGGGCTAGGATAGGACTGGAATGGGCTGATGATGCGGGGACTAGAAGGGAGCGGATGCTGGGTGGGGCTGAAACTACAAGGGAGCTGATGTTGGGGGAGGATTAGAATGGGATAGGGCTGGGAGAGTAAAATGGAGAGGGGAAAAATATTTTGTGTGGGAGGGAAGAAAAATCTACAATTGGCCAGGTATTGGGTGAGTAAGTGTGGATTGAGGATGGAGTGGTCAAATTGAGTGGATGAAATAGGAATGAGGAAAGAGCAAAAGGAAAAAGATTAGTATGTTAAAACAGATGTAGAGAGAGAAAGGAAAAAAAACTAGAAGAGAGAAGAAAGGACAAATGGACAGCAGACCATGGAGAGTTAGCAGAAGACACCAAGAAACCAGAAGAAAGTGGCTGGCACAATTGCAACTGAAAAAAAATGCACAAAAGGTAGAAAAATATCTCTTTATTTGAATTTATTAACTGGAATATGTCAGCTCTGGGAAATGTGCATCATTAACGTCTGTGCTTTATTTAATACAAGAGGAAATTAATTTATAGTTTTATTTCTACAGTGTTGTTGTACATTTCCAAGTTTGGCTTTTGGGGTTCCCAGTTTAATTATTGTCTTCCTGTTTCTAAATTGTGATTCCTTGTTTGGTGATGGTGTATGTTCTGCATGTGTAACTGAGCTGAGGTATTCTGTTTATGTAATTCCTATTTGACATTGCCACTTGTTCTCTTTCCCCAGTAGGTCATGTATTGTTATTCTCTGAAATGTATTGGTTTAATATTTGCAGTGTTGCCTTTTGATAGGGTATGGTGCTTTGTGAGTCCTGGTAGTGCTGTTACGATACGGTGGGTTTGCTATGGGTTCTAAATGGGTAGTGTTTGTAGTAGTTCCTAATGTGTCTGGCGGTTGGCACTGGATTATAGTAATGTAGAAATCTTTTAGTCTTTCTTTATCCATACACTCATTAAGAGGCATGTTTACTAAAAGTTAGTTTATGGTAACATTATGCAAATATTTATGCAAATGAGGTCCCTTATGCAAATTAGGCCCGCCTCTTGTGCGGCCCCCGGGTTACTTTACAAGTCCTCATTTGGCCCTCAAAGCAATTTGAGTTTGAGACCCCTGATCTACAGGGTCATCATGAGTTAACAATAGCTCAAAGCCACTTACCAATAACACCACATTTGACTGTGTTCACTGGCCTGCCCTCTGGAGAGCACTAGAGAATGAAAATGTGCCACTGAAGATCATCCAATTTCTCCGAAAATCATACAATTGCTCAACCAGCATTGTGTGGATCCGAAATGAGCTATCCAAGGAATTTCCTATCCAAACTGGAGTCGGCCAGGGACATGTCTCTTCACCCCTGTTTTTCAATATCGTGATCAACACAATAATGAGAAAAACATTCAAGGACAGATGCGGGGTCCAGTACGGTGTGAACAATGTCCTGACCGACTTGATGTTCGCAGATGACAGTGCTATATTTGCTGACATGGATGCAGAGGCCATCAACATCCTTTTCCATATTGCCCAATCTTGTGGCCTAATAATCAATGTGGACAAGACCAAAGTTATGGCCACGGATGGATCATAGGCCATTGTTCACTTCAATGGAATTCAAATTGAGCATTTCAAGAATTCAAATACCTGGGATTGCTGGTACAGGAGATGAAGGTGGCATCCATCACTGAAGTCCTCAAAAGGACTGGCCAGGCAACAGTAGCATTCATCTCACTCAAATGGTGCCTCTGGAAGAAGGCCAATATCTCCACCAAGACCAAAATTTGCCTCTTCCAAACGCTGATCCTGCCAATTCTCCTGTACGGATTAGAAACATGAACTATGCTCAAAGCTGACTTTAAATGAGACAATTCAGACAAGGTGCAACCATCAATCCTCAGTCAAAAAACAAATCTAAAAACACGGACTGCTTTGGTTTGGCCATGTCTGCAGAATGAACACCAGTTGGCTGCCATACAAACTCCTCTGGCGAGAGCGACCTGTCCATTGGAGGGTTTAATGAGCAGCACCAAAGAAGACATGGCTCAAACAGATTGAGGAAGACCTAAGGAACCAACTGACCATCAATGAGACCAGAAATGTTGCCACTGATTGCCAAGGTTGGAAGAATATTGTGAGCAACATATGGAGTCCAGCAGCACCTACAGCAGCGTATTGGCTAAGAGGAAAGCCTTCTCTCTAAATGCCAGCTAGAGATTAAAGAAGCAGCAGCAGCAATAACACCACCACATCAACACAACAACATCAGGCATCCAAATTTATTAAAACACAAAAGGACTGTGAAAAATTGTAAGAAGACCTTGATAAATTGGAAGACTGGACGTCCAAATGTCAGAAGAAATTAAATGTGGACACATGCAAAGTTATGCATTTAGGGAAGAACAACCCAAACTACGGTTAAACGATGCGAGGTTCCACGTTAGGAACCACCATCCAGGAAAAGGATTTAGGTATCATCATGAATAATACATTGAAACACTCTGCCCAGTGTGCAGTGGCGGGCAAGAAAACAAATAGAATGCTAGGAATCATAAAGAAAGGAATGGAGAAGAAAACAAAGGATATTAAAATGCCTCTGTATTGTTCCATGGTGCGACCGCACCTTGAATATTGTGTGCAATTCTGGTCGCCATATCTTAAAAAGAATATAGCAGAACTAAAAAAGATACAGAGAAGAGCTACCAAAATGGTAAATGGGATGGAAGGATACCCCTATGAGGAAAGGCTTAAAAGGTTAGGGCTCTTCAACTTTGCAAAAAGATGGCTGAGGGGAGATATGACAGAGGTCTATCAAATATAAGAACATAAGATATGCCATACTGGGTCAGACAAAGGTCCATCAAGCCCAGTATCCTGTTTCCAACAGAGGCCAATCTAGATCATACGTACCTAGCAGTATCCCCAAAAGACACAGGTTCCACAATGCTTGTACTGGGTCAAGCATTGATATCCTGGGTCCCTTTTTAATAGTGGTTTATGGACCTTTCCTCCAGGAACTTGTCCAAACCTTTTTTAAACCCAGCTACACTAACAGCCTTTACTACATCCTCCGGTAACAAATTCCAGAGTTTGATTACACGTTGAGTGAAAAAATATTTTTTCTTATTTGTCTTAAATAGTTTACCCTGTAGCTTCATTACATGTCCCCTAGTCTTTCTAAATTCTGATAGCGTAAACAATCGATCTATGTTTACCCATTCCACTCCATTCATTAATTTATAGACCTCTATCATATCTCCCCTCAGCCGTCTCTTTTCCAGGTTGAAGAGCCCTAACCTTTGTAGCCTCTCTTCAGAGGCGTAGCCTTCCATCCCCTTTGAATGGAGAGGCACATGTAATGGTAGATTGGTTGTTTACTGCTTCAAAAAATAGAAAGACTAGGGACACGCAATGAAGCTATAATACAGCCCATTTAAGACTAACAGGAGAAAATATTTTTTCATGCAACACGTTATCAAACTCTAGAATTCTTTACTGGAGAATGTAGTAAAAGCTGTTAGTGTAACTGGGTTTAAAAGAGGTTTGAACATGTTCTTGTAGGAAAAGTCCATAAAACAGGGAATCCACTGCTTACCCCGGGATAAGCAGCATGGAATCTGTATACCTTTTTTGGGAACTTGACAGGTACTTGTGACCTGGATTGGCTGCTGTAGTTAACAGGATACTGGGCTTGATGGACTCTTGGGGGTATGGTTTACTAATCAGCAATAGCGGCTTCCGTGCGATAATGGAGCAGCGGCCCCACTGAAGCCACTACCGCCGATTAGTAAACATACCCCTTGGTCTGACCCAGTATGGCATATCTTCTTATGCTTTATCCTTACCTCTATTTTATGGTTTTAAGCTTCAGTGTGAAGACTATAAAATAGCATTTAAAATGTGAAGTGATTTGAGTAATGAATCCCAGGATTTTAATAGAATTTAATAAAATATGTTTCTAACAGAAAAGGTTTGTCAAACATGAAATAGTAAACTTAGCTGATTGCGCCACTGAAGAGGAATAGTCAAACAGAAGCATTTCTTTCTGCTGCTACCAAAATGCACTGGCATTAAGTTATTTTATAAATCTTTTCTGCCTTTTTCTGTTTGGATATTTTGCCTCTTCATTTCTGCTGCTAGAATTTTGTACTCTATGACTTCCACTATCTTCAGTCCCAGAGAGTTGCCTCCATCTAATATAACTACTGCAGGTGCAACAACCTTTCTTCTTTTCTGGACAGAACAGAAACTTAGAATTATACCAAATATTTGGTGTTTATTGGGCCTGTTCAACACATTTTTACATCAAAATTTGAGACATGCTGCATACCTCAACTTTACTGGCAAATAAGCAAGATGTTTACACGCATGTTAAAAAGTATTGGAGACCACAAAGACAATATTGAAGAACCAAAAGAAATTATGATGTCCAGAGACTGGGATCTCTACATCTATTTATGCACACTGCAGGAAAGAAAGAATGCAATTATTTTTATAGCAAATCCTTGATATTGATTTCCCTTGGTAGCGAGTGCTGCACGCTTGCACGTGGTGATGTTCTTATTTGTGTGCTCTCTCAACACACACACAGCATCAGATTTATTTATTTCATATTCTCATATACTGCCTTATCTGGCAATCAAGGCAGTTTACAATGAACAGAACTTGAACATTACATCTTACAGAGCTAGCTATGTACAACAACAGTAGTAAACTATTTACATTTTAACTGGTATGAAAGTCATAGGAGATTTAAGACACTTTGATGTTCCATAAAGCATAGTTACTCACCTGTAACAGGTGATCTCCGGGAACAGCAGGAATTTAGTCTTCACATATGGGTATCGTCGGTACCGACGGAGCCTGCGCAGGAACGCTCCCCAGCATCCAATTAGAAAGCTTTTGGAAGCACCCCACAGCGCCTGCATGCTGCCTTCCCGCCTTTCCCAACTGTCTCTCTCCAATGGAGTTTAAAGCTGAGAGAGAGAGAAAGGGAAAGAAAAAAAGAGAGAGAGAGAGAGAGAGATACAACTCCTAGGGGAGGTGGGTGGGTTGTGAAGACTAAATTCCTGCTGTTCCCGGAGATCACCTGTTACAGGTGAGTAACTATGCTATCTCCAAGAACAAGCAGGAATGTAGTCTTCACATATGGGGACTCCCTAGCTGCAGATGCCAGGGAGAAACCCCAGAAGTTGTGTGCCCTTGTGAAAGGGCTCCACTTCCCCCCCCCCCCTTGATCTCTGGCATCCTACGATGGATGGTGGGTAGGAGTTGATTAAGTATGGAACAGGTGTTGAAGAACAGCCTGACCAAACAAGGCATCCCGGCGGGAGTCCTTGTCTAAGAAGTAATGGGCTGTGAAGGTATGAACCGAGGCCCAAGTAGCTGCTCGACAGATGTCGTCGATAGACACAGAGTGAAGATGAGCCATAGAGGCTGCCATGGCCCTCACATTGTGAGCTGTGACATGACCTTCCAATGGAAGGTTTTTACTCTCATAGGCAAAAGAAATACACTGTGCAATCCAGTTGGACAGTGTTCTCTTGGAAACTGGAAGTCCCAAATGACTAGGATCAAAAGCAACAAAAAGTTGAGATGACTTTCTATGTTGCTGCATCCTTTGCAAGTAAAAGGCCAAAGCTCTTTTACAATCCAAAGTATGAAGATTCCTTTCTGCATTAGAGACATGAGGCCTTGGGGAAAAAAACAGGAAGGTAAACTGCTTGGTTTGGATGAAAAGGGGAAACCACTTTTGGCATAAAGTGAGGATGAGTCCTAAGAACTACCTTATCATGATGGTACCTTGTATAAGGAGGATCAGCCACCAATGCTTGCAACTCACTGATGCGACGTGCTGATGTGATTGCAGTAAGAAAAATAACCTTCCAGGAAAGGAATTTCAAAGAGGTAGTAGCCAATGGTTCAAAAGGCGGCTTCATGAGCTGGCCAAGAACCAGATTTAGATCCCATGCCACCGGTGGTAGCTTAACGGGAGGCTTAGTTAGAAGAAGTCCTCTCATAAATCTCGGTATGATAAGATGAGAGGAAATAGGTTGCCCATTTAAAGGTTTGAGGGAAGCTGCAATAGCACTCAAATGAACTCTCACTGAATTGGTCTTAAGCCCTGCATTAGACAAATGAAGGAGATATTCCAGTAATGATTCCAGAGGTATTGCAAGAGGGTCGAGACCCTTCTGCGAACACCATATGGTAAACCTTTTCCATTTGAAAGTATAAGAGCATCTTGTGGATGGTTTCCTGGAAGCATAAAGGATATCCTTTACTTGCTGAGAAAGACCATGAAGTTCTAGGCTTTCAGCAATCAGGCCCTGAGATGTAGAGACTGGGGGTTGGGATGCCACAGCATCCCGTCCTCCTGGGATAGGAGATCTTGAGCAGATCCTAACTCCACAGATGGAGCTTGAGAGAGATGTTAGAGCAGAGGGTACCACAATTGTCGTGGCCAATGTGGGGCTATGAGAATCATATGGCCTCTGTCTCTATGAAGTTTGAATAAAGTTCTGGGAATTAGGGGAATGGTTGGGAAGGCATACAGAAAGTCCCGACCCCAATGGAGGAGGAAGGCATCCCTGGCCTGACAACCCTGGGCTGGAATTCTGGAACAGAACCGGGGAAGTTTGGCATTCAAGAAGTTTGGCAACAAGGAGGGCTTTCATGTACTATGCCCCTCGTGTTGGAATGCCCTCCCACCCGACATCCGTTCAATTACAGACCTCATCCAGTTCAGGAAAGCATTGAAGCACCATCTCTTCCTGCAGCATTATGGTACCATTCAACAATCACCCACCCACAGACACCAAAACAGCAACCCCAACCCAACTACCATACAATACACTAGCGCTACACAAGAGCACCACCAACTCCTAGCAGGAGTATGTAGATATCCAGCTAAGACGGTAACTGCTTTAGCCTAGAGCTTTTATATAGTTTTCCCCAGTTAACCCAAGTTTTTCTACCCTGTTCTCTGTAAGTCCAGTACAGGATCTACCTGTACTCAAGGACGAAGTTACTGTTATCTGTAAACCGAGCTGATTTTAAAGAGCGCGGTATAGAAAAGACTTTAAATAAAATAAATAAATAAATAAATTCAGCAGACTTGCAAAGAGGTCTATGTCCGGGGTACCCCAAAATTGGAAAGTTTTGGCCACCTGGTCTGCATGGAGACCCCATTCGTGTGGAAGCAGAACTCGACTGAGTCTGTCTGCCCAAGAGTTTTGAATGCCTGGAAGATACACTGCAAGATGATGAATCGAATTCTCTCTGGCGAGGGCCCAAAGTCACAGAGCTTCATTGCAGAGCAACAGAGAGCCTGTTCCGCCCTGCTTGTTCACATAGAACATGACTACCTGGTTGTCCATTTGAATTAGGACAGTTTTGTAGCTGAGCTGGGTTTGAAACACTCAAAGAGCAAGGATGATTGCTCTGAGCTCTAGAAGATTGATGTGTAGATCAGTCTCCTGTGGAGTCCAGGTACCCTGGGTAGAGAGGCCTTGCAGATGGGCTCCCCAACCCACCTGTGAGGCATCTGTTAGAGTTACTTGGGGTGGGGGTTGCTGAAAAGGGGACCCCCACCAACAGGTTCTGGGGTGACTGCCACCATTGGAGAGACAACCTGAGACGATCTGAGGTTGCTATTTTGCCTGACAGGCAACCTGACGCCTGAGTCCATTGAGTGGATAGAGTCCACCTAGCTGCCCTCATATAGAGGCGGGCATAAGGGACCACATGCACGGTGGATGCCATGTGGCCTAGCAATTGTAACATTTCCCGAGCAGTGAGGTGAGACTTTAGCATTGCTTGGGAAGCTAACTGCACCATGCGAAGGCAGCAGGACTGTGGAGGATAGGCCCTTGTCTGTCTGGTATCCAGCAGAGCTCTTATGAACTCTAGAGACTGAGTGGGAGCTAGGTTGGATTTTGGGAAGTTTATGACAAGTCCCAAATATTGGAGGATACGCATTGTGCAAGATAGGGAAATCCTGGCCTCTGGCTCTGATGGGGCTCGAATGAGCCAATCGTCCAAGTAAGGGAAGACTAACATTCTTAGGGTGCGGAGAAATGCTGCAACCACAGTCATGCATTTTGTGAACACCCTTGGTGCCGAGGCCAGGCCAAAAGGAAGAACTCTGTATTGGTAGTGCTTCCCTTGAAATAGAAAGTGAAGAAATCTTCGGTGAGTTGGATGGATGAGAACATGAGTGTACGCATCCTTGAGATCTAGAGAACAAAGCCAGTCCTGACTCTGAAGGTATGGCAGTAGAGTTCATAGAGAAATCATTTTGAATTTCTCTTTGAACAGATATTTGTTCAATTCTCTGAGGTCTAAAATGGGTCTGTGCCCTCCTGTTTTCTTTGGAATAAGGAAAAAGGGGGAATAGAGCCCTGCACCGTTGATGAACAGATACTTCTTCTATTGCCCCTTGGGCAAGAAGCAGACTGACCTCGTGATCTAACTGAGAGTTGAGAGAGGTCTGAGAATTGAACTGTCTTACCATTGTAGGAGGGGGCATGCTGAGGAAGTGAAGCTTGTATCCCTCTCTCACAATGGACAAAGTTCAACTGTCTGCTGTTATCTGCCCCCATCTGGGAGCAAAATAACACAACCTTCCTGGGATGGTGGAAGGCTCTGGGCCGTTCAGGGCCAGGAAGACAAAGTTCTCTAGATGGAAGTCAAAGCCTCTGTGGAGGCTGAGTCTGCTGAGCTGGCTGAAGCTTAGCAGCCTTTGTTTTTCTTTGTTTAGGTTGCTGCTGACCCCTTTGGGCAGACTGACCTGACCGATGCCCCTGTTGGGTATAGGAGGGGTAGAACTTCTTCTTTCTAGTAAAGAATGTTTTTTGTAGGACTTTTTCCTTGCCGGATGAGCTGTAGATTTTGATAATCTATCCAAGGTGAGATTATCAGCATCTAGCTCATTAGCTTTCTCTTGCCAATTTTTGCCAAAGAGATTCTCTCCAGTGCAAGGAATATTCCCCAATTTGTTCTGTACCCAAAGTTCCAAATCAGATGCCTGGAGCCAGGCAATCCTACGTGCGCCTATGGCAATAGCAGAAGTTCTGCTTATGCACTCAAAACAATCAAAAGCTGCATGATTTACGAATTTGGAAACATCTTGAGCATATTTGATAAGAGCAAGATAATCGTGTCTTTTATCATCAGAAAGGAGAGGGCTCATAAGCTCTAGATCTCCTGTAACTTCTTTAAAGAACATTCCCACATATAAAATGTAGGAACTAATCCTGGCAGAAAGCATAGAGGCCTGGACGTTTCGACGCCCAAAGGCATCAAGAGTTCTACATTCATGTCCTGGAGGATTAGATGCATGTCTTTTTGCACTTTTGATCCTTCTCATAGCTGACTCCACCACCATGGAATGGTGGGGCAGCTGAGTTTTTTGAAATCCAGGACAGGGAGAAACTCGATACATGGTATCGAGCCTACGAGATTGAGGAGAAGTGGTAAGAGGTGTTTCCCACATCCTTAGCATGAGATCATGCAAGATCTCATGAATAGGCAAAGTAGCTGCCTCTTTGGGAGCTTTAGGATACTGTAAAATCTCCAATTCCTTTGCCCTAGGCTCTGTTTCAGGAGCCATTGTGATGGAAAGACCTCGAGCCACATCTTGGATAAAATCCTGGAAGGATACAGCCTCAAGAGGAGACATCCTACGTTTAGGAGAGGAAGAATCCTCAGGAAGAAGTACTCTGGTATCGACAGAGCTGTCAGAGTCTTCAGACTCGTCGGAGGATTCAAAGTATCTCCTGTCCGGGTAATCGTGCATCGCTCGATACTGGTACCAATCGAAGTAAGTATCGACAGGGTCCGGAACCGACTTGTCAGTACCAGAGGGCATAGCTTGCGTCGGAACCGGTAGTCCACCTGCCGACGTCGATGCCTCCGGTACCGGTTGAATTGTCTGAAGCGGTTTCAGGGGCATCGATGCCGAGAGAAGAGCCGCCAGACTGCGTTCAATAGCCAAAACTCTCTGGTCTATCGACGCCACCGATGCCTGGGTATCGGTACCGGGCAAAACGGCCAGTACCCCAGAGCATGGCACCAGTAGTTCTACCGAGGCTGGGGCCTCAAGAACATCCTGGAGCCCCGATGATGCTTTGGAAGCCGAAGCCTCCCGCCGGGGCAATTTTGCCGATATAAGTCCCTCAAGGGCAACACCAGAAGCATCTCGATACTTGGAAGGAGATCTACCCTTTGAGGACTGGCTAGACTTATGTTTAGTTAACTGAGATCCATGGGAGGAAGATGAAGCCCTGGAAGATGTTGATGACCCAGGTGCTGCATCGGAGGGAAAAAAGGTGCTAAGTTTAGCAGCTCGGTTTTGCCGACCCCTCTTCGACATCATCCCACAGGCAACACACTCGGAGATAGAGTGGTCAGGACCTAAATATTTGAGGCACCACTCATGGGTGTCGGTGATGGAGATGGTACCACCACACTTGGAACACTTTTTAAACCCCGAGGCGGGTTTTCCATTGCAGAGGAAAGTTGGGTCTAGTGCCCAAAATGGCGCGTGGCACCAGAGGAGAAAAAAGCTGGAAGACTCCAGGAAAATTTTTTATTTTTTTTTTTACAAAAAAAAGAAAGAAAGAACCGGCGGTACCGGTGTAGCGTCGAGGGAAGGCAGACGCGACCTCAAAAAAGAAGAATAAAAGGAATATTTTCTGCGGTGACAGAAGTGCAACCTGCCGGCTCCGCAGAAAATGAAGAACTGGAGAGAGACAGTTGGGAAAGGCGGGAAGGCAGCATGCAGGCGCTGTGGGATGCTCCCAAAAGCTTTCTAATTGGACGCTGGGGAGCGTTCCCGCGCAGGCTCCGTCGGTAACGACGATACCCATATGTGATGTTAAAAAATGTAAGGTCATACATTTGGGCTGCAGCAATCCAAGGGAGCAATATAGTATAGGGGGTGAAGTACTTTTGTCCACTAAAGAAGAGCGGGACCTAGGCGTGGTTGTGTCTGATGATCTTAAAGTAGCTAAACAGGTAGAAAAGGCAACGGCAAAAGCTAGAAGGATACTTGGGTGCATACGGAGAGGAATGGCTAGCAGAAAAAAGGAGGTGATAATGCCTCTGCATAAGTCTTTGGTGCGACCTCATTTGGAGTATAGTGTGCAATTCTGGAAACCGCACCTTCAAAAGGATGTGAACAGGATAGAGTCGGTGCAGAAGGTGGCTACTAAAATGATTAGTGGTCTTCATTATAAAGCATATGAGAACAGACTGAAGGATCTTAATATGTACACCTTAGAGGAAAGGCGGGATAGAGGTGATATGATTGAGATGTTTAAATACCTCCGTGGCATAAATGTTCAGGGAGAGAGTCTCTTTCAATTGAAAGCAAGTTCTGCTACGAGGGGACATGGGATGAGGGTGAAGGGAGATAGATTCAGGAGTGATATGCGGAAATATTTCTTTACGGAAAGAGTAGTGGATCCGTGGAATAGTCTCCCAGTGGAGGTGGTAGAGATGAAGACAGTAACTGAATTCAAAAAAGCATGGGACAAACACAGAGGATCTCTAAAGGTAAAAAGGGGACTGTTGTAGTTGTTATGGAAGGACAGATTAGATAGGCCATGTGGTCTTTTTCTGTCATCATGTTTCTATGTTTCTATGAATGTGAAGACTACATTCCTGCTTGTTCCTGGAGATATGGTAAATAACCGTGGCTGCGTGAAAAGGGTTAGATGTTTATTTGATGGGTTGTAGTGGGTTGAGCAATGATCAGAGAATAGTTATAGGATGGTGTTAGATTCTTTCTCTACCTAGCAGAAGGTAAATTGAGTGGGACTGACCATAGTGCTCATTGAAAAGGAATTTCTTTAATCTTTTTCTGAAGTCAGTAAGATCTTTTCTCTTATTGTTGAAGGAAGGGAATTCCAAAGAGTTGAGGCATAATGAGAGAATGCTATTTTGCTTGTTGTTTTGTATGTCTTGCGGAAGTTAGATGATATGCATAAACAACAATTTTGTGTACAATCCCTTTTTTGTCTAGTGTCTGTGGTTTTGGATATTAGTGATGTTATGTGTGATGATGATATGTCATGTAACAACTTGAAAATAACAAGATTCTTGCATTTGCTTCTACTGACCATAGGGAGCCAGTGAAGACTGTGTAAGATTGGTGTGATATGATCTGAATTAGATGCTTGCATTATTACCGTGTTTTGTGCAAGCTGGAGGTGTGCTAATGTTTGCTTTGGAAGGCCTTGAAGAACGCTATTACAATAGTCTATATGTGGACTGATCATTGCTTGGATAATAGTTCTAAAGTCTGATGGTTCGAGTAGGGGGTCTTAGTAGTTGTAGCATTTTAATCTTTCTATATTTGGCTTGGGTGGATTTAGTTATATGAGTGGAGAGATTGAGGGCTTTATCTATGGTGATTCCCAGGTATTTTCTCTCTTTTTTTTTACTGCGATTGCTACTTCTCCAAGGTGTATCTGTGGAGATGAGTTGAATTCCTTGTCTCAGGTTATAAATATGGCCTCTGCTTTATTGATGTTTATTTGCAGGTTGTTTGATGTGCAGTTTCATAGTAGCATGCTCTGATTTGCCCTAGGTTAAGATTTAAAGTACTGATTGGGAGGTATATCACGATATCATCAGCGTAAATATGGTAGAAAACGTTGTGCTTTTGAAAGATTTTGCAGATTGATTGAGCCATGCAGGATTCCTTGGTTTTGGACAAATCTCATCTCAACCCTTTATTTAATTTTTACCTGTTGGGTGCAGTCTTTTAGGTACGAGGTGAACCAGGTTAGGGCTGTTCCACAGATTCAAATATGCTGTAATCTTGCTATGACCCTATTATGGTTAATGGAATCAAAAGCCTGACGAAATATCAAGGAATATCATTATGACAGAATTTTTAGGTTTTTCAGTACTTTTGATGAGTCTATCAAATAGGGCTATGAGAAGGGTTTCTACACCGTGAAGTGTTCTGAAGCCATACTGTTGTGGATCCAGGAGAATTTGCGTCTAAGTGATCCTGTAGTTGGTTTTGAATTGCTTTTTCTATTATCTTTGCTAGGTATGGTAGGCTTGATATTGGCCTATAGGAACATGGTTGTAGTTTGTCTAGTGTGTTCGATTTTAATATAGAGTATAGATGCCTGTTTAAGAGATTTTGGCATGTAGCCTTGAGTTAAGGTTAGGTTTACAGTTTTTTGGATTATTGGTGCCAAGGCGTCATGCGCTATCTTTACCCAAGTATCTGGTCATGGATCTCCTGGTGCTGTGGTTGTGTTGATCATAGTGACAATTTTATCTAATTGTGATAGGGAGATTGTTGAGAGTGAGTTTAGCGTTGAGGAATCATGGGGGGGGGGGTTCAATAAAAGAATTTGGGGGGGTCATGGGAAGGAACACAATTTGGAACTGTAGTAGTTCACAAGTGTGTGAGGACTGATTTGAGTAGATGGGTTATCGTTGTCTGGTGATTTGGTTAGGGATTTTACTATCTGAAATAGTTCCTTTGGTCTGTTGAGAGATTTCATTAGTAACCTAGTGTGGTTTTCCTTCTTGGCTTTGTTTATGTCCTCTTTGTAGTTGTGAAGTGTATTCATGTTTTTGTGTTTGTCTTCTGAACTTTTGGTTTTTCTCCACTTTCTAATTTACGGAGGAGTCTTTTTAGGGATCTCAACTCATCATTATACCATATATTTGATCTTCTAGAGGTCTGATTATTTTTGGACAATGAGGCAGTTGCTGTCTCGGATATGGTATTGTTCCAGGTGGTGAGTAGTGCATCAATGTCTGATGTGTCATGGCTTATTTGTGGGAGAATGTCTTGAAGGGAGTTAGTGTCCTGTGAAGCAGCTCTGTAAATAAGGTAAAATGTTGCCTCCCTTGTTTCAATTAGGAGGGTGTCAAGATCTTCATAACATTTGTTGTCAATTAAAGTGGGCTTTAGGTTCACCTTGGCAAGAATAGAGGTACCAACTCCACGCTTATTTTTTCTTGTGGTGTGAAAGGATTCATACTCAGGATGTTTGATTTGGTTGAGTAGGACTGTATCCGTTTCTGTAAACCACATCTCTGTGATGAACACAATATCAGGTTTGTTGTCATGGATGTAATCAATATAGGAATTTTGTTTTTTTACTGATCTAGCATTTATTAGGAGACAGTTTATATTAGCAGGGGTTCGTTGATTAGCTGCTTTGGTATGACTTATGCTGATGCATGGAATTGTGTGGATGCGCCTGTGTGATGCATTTTGTGATTTTCCTAGGGGTCTGTGTCCATATATACTTTGTCTTTTGGACAATAGTTATATGGGATTATAGGTATGCTGTATGATATTTGATTTATTAGACATGTTTGGTGAATTGCAGAGGCAACTAAGCATTAGATAATACACTAAATGGTTAACTTTACAGATTAAAATCGGGTTGTCAACTTTGATAAAACAGGGCGAACTATCTACAGGCTGGTTAGTGGACTATGCAGTAGGTGGGTCTGGCTAGCAGACAGGATCAGAGCAAAGCTATGTTATATAGTCATAATTTATTTGGAAGAGCTAGGTCTTTATTGCTCTCCTGAATGTTGACAGGTCGGAGATGGCGCAGATTGGGGTAGGGAGGGAGCTTCAGAGAGACGGCACCTATAGTGAGACTGCTCTGTTCCTAGCAGCTTGGCAGCTTTTTCTTACTGCTGACGGGATGGTGAGCATATTGGCCATGACTGCTCTTCTCATTCTATTGTTCGGAGTACATTGCAGGATTTGTCCAGGGAGATTGCGGAGAGGCTATGCAGGACATTAAATGCATTAGGAGGGCTTTGTACTTTAGGCAGCTAGCTATAGAGAGTCAATGCAGTTGTGGCAGGATGGGTGTAACATGTTCATGACTGGAGGCACCATACCGAGTTCTGGCTGCAGTGTTCATGGCCAGGGGATGAAGTGCGCAGGCTGGAAGGCTGTGAAGGACGATATTCGCATAGTCAAAGTGTGGAATGATAAGTGCCTGAAATACAGTGCGTAAGTCAGTGGCCTCTAAAAAGGCACTTTATTCTTATACTTATAAGCTACTCTCTTCTCAAAGCTCAGAGTGTATGATACAGAATTCCCAACTACTATAACTCTCTAGTCCAGGCATGTCCAACTTCGAACAGGTCGTGATCTACTTTTTCCGGCCAAAAGTGCCAGTGATCTACCACCATGAAAATTAAATTTCAAATTAGTTTCAAATTAAATTTTAACTCAATAAAGTTGGAGGATTCCCCCCCCCCCCATTTTTAATGAACCTTCTGTCATTTACTTGGATGTGATCAGCTGTTAAGCAAATTAAGCAAAAACAAAACAGAGAGACGAAGATCCAGTAAGAACTGCGAGGGGAAATGGAAAGTACATTTTTTCTTCAAGTTTTATTGAGTAATAACTTTAACTGTCTTAATAACTTTCTTTAACTTTTATTGAGTAATTTGTGTTAAATTTAGGTCAAGTATTGATCCAGGCTGATCTTGAACAATCTTTAATATTTCGCTCTTGCTCATTAGGGAGACATCTGAGCCTGCATTTCATCCACCAGCTTTTTGAAGTTGGGTGAATATTGCATGAGGGCCAGTCTCAGGGAATCCTGGAGATGTTCATCTGTCATGTTGGAACGTTGTGTACTCTGTCATTTTCAGATGGGAAAACGCAGATTCACACAAATAAGTTGAACCAAAATAGGATCGTACAGCTTCACTGCATCTTCTCAAGTTGGGAAATTTGTCTCTAGGCACTAGCTTCCAAAACGATTCTTGCTCAGCACGGGTCTTGAGAAAAATGTCATTTTTAAGGGTTAATATTTCGTTTTCAAGAGATGGCTTGTTTAATGAGTAATTTTTGCTGATAGCAGCTGCAGTTTCTTTAATGTCCACATCTACTTTGAATGGGTATGACAAGTACTCCACAGCTGTTCCAATTTTTTGGAAGTCACAGAATCTATTTTCGAATTCTTGGATAACAGAACAGATTTGTGTCACATACTTCTCATTCTGAAAAACAAAATTTGGATATTGTCCCAGATGGTCCTGCGTATTAGGAAAATGATCAAAAGTGTTGTTTGCAAGGTCAGTCATCATTAGCTCAAATTTGCTCTTGTAGGATGAAACTGTACTCATCTCTCCAATGTATTTGTTTTTACCTTGTAGTTAAAGGTTCATGTCACTTAGTTTGCCTGTAAAGTCAGCGAGAAATGTCAGTTCACATAACCACTCTTCATCTTCCCTGTCCTTCAAAAAACATCTTATTTCATTCAGCAAACCATGAAATCTTTGCAGAAATTTGGGCCTACTTAGCCACCTTACATCTGTGTGCAAAATGATTTCCGCTGCCCCTTCATCAAGAGTAAGATTGAAAAGCCATCTTTGAAGTGATCTTCCACGAACTGAATTTACAATTTTGAAAGTGATGTCCATGACAGTCTTTGTACTGAGTCTCTTGCTTGACAAAACTTGCTGGTGAATGATGCAATGGTAAGAAAGGAAATCTGGGAAGTCGTCATGCTGTCTAGAGGGCTGTGAAACCGTTAACCTCGCCTGTCATTGCTCTTGCTCCATCAGTAGTGATGGAAACAAGTCTATGCAATGGAAGATTACACACTGTCACAAAAGAATAGAAAGAACTGAATATTTCCTGACCGGTAGTTCTCCCTTTTAAAGAAATCATTCCAAGTAGTTCTTCTTTAACACTGAAGTCTTCAAAAACTATCCGGATAAAGACTAGTAACTGGGCTATGTCTGTAGATTCATCCAGTTGGAGTGAGAAAGCAACACAATTTGAAACATCCTCCAACAATTGTTCAGTTGTGTCTCCACACATCTTTTCTATTCACTGCACAACTGTGTTTCTTGACAATTGTACATCTTGAATAGTAGCTATGATCTCTTTCTTATTTTTAAATCCTTCAAAAAGATTGTCAGCTGCTTCAAGAAAACAATCTTTTACAAATTCCCCTTCAGTAAAAGGTCTGCATTTCTTTGCGATCAGGTTGCTGACCTTGAAGGATGCTATGGCTACATTGACCGAATGTGACCTTGGCTTCGCCATCAACTGTTGCTGAGTAGCCAATTTCGATTTAAGTTCTTTGAGCTTCAGTTTACGAATTTCACTTTTGGGTGGAAAATCAGTATCAAACTTATTGCTATGCAGAGCCTTATAATGACGTTCCAGATTACCCTTTTTGGGCAAGGATACTGGGGCATTACAAATTAGACACCACCACTTGTCTTTCACCATGATGAAGAAGTAGTCCATTTCCCATTCATCATGAAAGTGGTAGGTTTTGCTCTTCTTTAGAACACATCTTCGTTATACTGGGGAGGCTGGATGTAGGAAGGCCAAATCTGCTAAGTTAGTATAAACACTTGCTGAATCTGGTCCAAAACTGTCACTGTCCCAAAGTATTAAAGATCAACAGGAACTGAAGACCTCTGGATGATCTGCAGTACAAGGACTGGAGATGCCAAAACCACACATGCAGTTCTAAAAGTAAAAATAAGAATTCATCATACTGGCACCAATAATCAAATACCACCAAACAATCATCAAAAAATCTCAAACACCTGTCCAGCAAACCAGATAAAATCAAATACCGCCAAACAAGTTCAAATACCACCACACGCGATTTAATTAATTCTGCACACAGTGCAGAATCAATGCAAAGGCAAGGCGAAATAAAATTGCAGAGACAAGCAAAGGTCACAGTGGTTTGAACCAATTTGAAGGCAAGGCATAGGCAACTTAGAACAAAATTGTTAAAGCCTGCCAAAATCACCAAATTCTTGACACTTTGTTGTGTCTGCCCAAAAACGTTTAATGAAAGCGAACTATAAAGCGACCATCAACCAGCACACGACACAACTAATACGGTAAGTGTATTCAAGCAAAGCCCGGGCGAATGGATATCGCCCGGTAGTATATAACACACTTCTAAGGGGTGTTGGGGCGGGGGCAGGAATGGGCGATTTTGAGAGGCAGGAGACCAGGTATGACGCTGGGCCTGTGGCATCTCGTTGCGGGGCACGGGCGGCAGCCCCCTGGGGTACCCACAAACTATTGGCACGAAAACCAGCGCCCCCAATACACCCGCAGTCAAGATTCCCACAGGCAGGGAAAAAAGACAGGCAAAGGATCAGTAGCAGCGGCAAGCCCTCGACAGATGACCTGCCGGCACGAGCTCTCTCTTAGCGACAGGGCGAGCTGCTGGAGAGATGGAGCCAAGTGGGGCTGGCGATCTACCTCTGACCCCCTCTGCAATCTACAGGTAGACCGTGATCTACCTGTTGGACATGCCTGCTCTAGTCAATCAATCTTGGGTACCTGAAACCAGCAATGCTTTTGTTTGACAAAATAAGACTAAGGGGCTTGTTTACAAAGCCGCGGTAGCGGTTCGCGGTCGTTATCGGAGCCGCGGCCCCATTGAAATCAATGGGGTCGCGGCTCCGATAACGACCGCGGCTTTGTAAACAAGCCCCTAAGTCTTGCACCGCTGTAAGAAATTGAATTGCATACAACTTGTTATTTACTGATCTAGTGTTCACTAACGCCCACTTAAGCCCCTTTTGACTCCCAAACCTGTGGGAATAGCTTATAACATCCAGTTGCATTGAGTCTTAAAATCCCATTCTGCTTTGCTACTCTACCACTCCCACTTACTACTATAATTTTCCCCTTCCCAAATCTACCCCATCTCAATGGTTAGCTTAACACATAAAAACAATAGCACAGTCTCCAATTCAAAACCCACACAAAATCCCTGCCATTCTCATTTCTTATCTAAATCCTTTAGTATATTACATACACACTACTACTACCACCATACTTCCCCCTGAGTGTTCCCTAGTTCATTTCAAAGGAATTGCAGTTTAACCAGCAGAAGCCTTTAGGAGGAGATAAATTGATTTACATAAAAACATCAGATCTCAATATTCTGACTAAAAAGGAAGAATGACATCATCTAACTGAGAAAAGCCTTCATAACTTTTACCTAGTCAACATGAATTCCTGAAGATGTAACCCATTTAGGCTTGAAAGTCTTGTATTATTTTCAGATTAGTCCCAGCTAGCAAAAAATGTTTCTCCAAAGTCAATAAAGCTGTTATAACTCTGCATTAGTCAGCTACTGCAAATTGTATTGTTTTAATGAGTAAGGGACCTTTCTGCTTCAAAGCTGAATTATTGCAGTATTAGAATTAGGGCTCCCATGTTTTTCACTTTTATTTCATTTATTGAATGTCACTCAAAATGTGCACACTTCCACATTATTTGTTCCTTTATTAGTTCTTTGGGCATAAATATTTAGATGTTAAGAAAGCATGCAATACAAAACTGAAAGATTACTACTTTGTCTCCTAGAAAATTCTATTTTATTCTTCCAGTGTCCACTTTTTCATGGACCTCTGTACAAGCCTTCATGTCACTTGCCAATTGATTCCTTCCAGATACATTCTTATGGGCCCCAATGGAGATGGAGACATACCACATCTTTAATCATCTAGCGAAACTTCAAATACCTTTCCAACTGCTTGCATGTATTAGTGCTAAAAATATCCAGTACTTTATTCACAACATATTCCATACAGAGAACTGACTGTGCAATAGAGCTAGAAATATGTAGCATATAGGCAGGACCCCTAGTTTCCTGAAATTACTTGATCTTCTAAGTGAAATCAGGGTCAGGAAGCTGTGCACAAGCACAGGGAAGAGGCCTTCCTCACTCCGAAACCACCTTCTCCAGGTCACGCACCCCACTGACAACAGGAGCAGAGTGGCAGTTCTTCCAGCCATATCCTCTACTTTGTTACCTAGAATTGGAGTTGGAGTTTATACCATTTAAATCTAGTGTTCTGCCTAGTTCCAAACCATTAGTCTGGTCCTAGGCACCACTACTAATTTCCTCCTCTCAGTCAGTTTGATGACAGGACAAAGGACACAAGGAGAGGAAATTGGCTGTGGAGGAGGAAGTAAAGAGTAGTTACTCACCTGTAACAGGTGTTCTCCAGGAGCAGCAGAAATCAGTCCTCACATATGGATGACGTCGGCGCCGACGGAGCCCCCGTGCGTAGCACTGCCCCAGCTTTCAAAGAAAGCCTTTGGGAATGCAGCGCGCAGGCGCAATCCCCTTCCGGCCCAAGGGTGCCATCTTGCTCAGTCTGATGACATAGCTAAAAGACAGCAAAAAAACAAAATGAAGTATATGACTGCAACTCCAAGAGAGAAGGGAGGGTCGCGAGGACTGATTCCTGCTGCTCCTGGAGAACACCTGTTACAGGTGAGTAACCACTCTTTCTCCAGGACCAAGCAGGAAGTCATTCCTCACATATGGGACTCCCCAGCTCTAGGCTACCGAGAACCCACAGCTGAAAAAATGGCACCCTCTCTCAAGAGTCTCAGCATCCATGATAAGAATATCCTCTGAGAATGCCCCCGTATGGTAGCCCAACACAAAGGACGGAGAGAGTAGGAGTTGCCTAAACCTCAAAGAGATTACAGAGTACCGCCTGTCCGAAAGCACTGGGACTCTCTCTTGAGGCAGTAGTGGGCTGTAAAAGTCTGGCTTGAAGACCAAGTAGCGGCCCGGCAGATGTCTGCCAACGGAACAGAGCCAAGATGAGCTACTGACGCGGCTTTCGCCCTGACACGGTGGGCTGTGACTCGACCCTGCAAGAAGAGGTCGGCTGCCTTGTACGCCCAAGTGATACAATCTGCTACCCAAGTGGACAACGTACGCTTGGAGACAGGTAACCCCATCTTATTAGGGTCAAAGGAGACGAAGAGCTAAGTAGCCCTTCGATGCCCCCACGTACGTTCTATGTAAAAAGACAATGCCCTCTTAAAGTCCAGGGTATGCAAGACTGTTTCAGCCCGGCTGATTTGCGGCCTGGGAAAGAAAGTCGAAAGAACCACCTCCTTGTTGAGGTGGAAAGGGGAGACCACTTTTGGAAGGAACTTGGGATGGGTCCCGTAGGACCACCCTGTTTCTATAGAACCGTGTGTATGGCCTATCAGAAACCACAGATTGTAGTTCACTCACACGTCTGGCCGAGGTAAGAACCACCAGGAAGAGTGTCTTCCAAGAGAGGAAGCGCAAATGGCAAGAAGCCATCGGCTCAAACGGTGGGTGAGTAAGTTGCTCCAAGACCACATTCAAATCCCACTCAGTCGCCAGTGGACGAACCGGAGGCTTCAGAAGAAGCAGACCTCTGAGGAAGCGGGACACCAAGGGATGAACCGACAGAGACTGTCCCTCCACCGGTGAGTGATGCACTGATAGAGCACTGAGGTGGACCCGAACAGAGTTAGACTTAAGGCCTAGGTCTGACAGGTGAAGTAGATACTGCAGTACTACTGGCACAAGGCAGGAGAAAGGATCTTCATTGCACTGAGCACACCATATTGTGAACCTACGCCACTTGAGGGCATAGGACTTTCCGGTGGACTGCCTCCTAGAGGCCAAAACCACCTCTTCAACCTCCTTAGGTAGAAGCAAGGGAGCTAGCACTATCCTTTCAGCAGCCAGGTCATCAGATTGAGGGACCTGAGATTGGGGTGCAGAAGGGAACCCTGATCTTGAGACAGGAGATCCTGTTGCAACCCCAGAGGGAAAGGAGTTTCCACCACCAACTGTAGCAGAAGTGGAAACCACAGTTGCCTTGGCTATCTGGGGGCTACCAGAATCACCAAGGCCTTGTCCCGGAGAATCCTGAACAGAGTTCGGGCCACCAGGGGCGTGGGAGGAAATGCATACAGGAGGCCCGTAGACCAAGAGATCAGAAAAGCATCTGCTGCCATTCTCAGGGGATGCGGCTGTCTGGAGCAAAACCTGGGCAGCTGACGGTTCAGTGGACTTGCAAAGAGATCGATGGATAGAAGTCCCCATCACAGAAAGATCTGCTGGATCACCAATGGATTCAACTGCCATTCGTGGGGCTGGAGAATCCTGCTTAGCTTGTCTGCTAAGAAGTTCTCCTAACCAGGTAGATAAACTGCTTTGAGAAACATGCCTTGTTTGACTGCAAAGGAGCAAAGGGCCTGCGCCTCCTGACATAGGAGCCTGGACCCTGTGCCCCCTTGCTTGTTCACATAGAACATTGTTACCTGATTGTCTGTCTGAACTAAGAGAGACTGGTGAGAGAGGGCAGGAGAAAAAGTCTGTAGGGCCAAGCGGATTGCTCGCAGCTCCAAAAGATTGATTTGCTGCGTGGCCTCCCGAGGAGACCAGAGGCCTTGAGTACATGTGCCCTGGCAAATGTGCACCCCAGCCCTTCAAAGAAGCATCGGTCGTCAGCACCGTTGTGTGTGTTGGGGCCTGAAAAGGTACCCCCTTGAGAAGGTTTGGGAAATGTAGCCACCACTGCAGGGAATCCAAAAGTAGTTTGGACACCTTTACTCTGTCTCGGAGGTCACCTGTGGCCTGCGCCCACTGAGCTCTGAGGCACCACTGAGCCGCCCGCATGTGCAGATGGGCATTCGATGTCACATGTACTGTGGATGCCATGTGGCCTAGGAGCTTCAGAAAGTGTCTGGCAGAGACCTGAGAATTGCTGTGGAACTGGTTGGCCAAGTCCATCAATCTCTGGGCCCTGTCCCTCAAGCAGGTAAGCTCTTGCCTGCAGGGTGTCTAATCTTGCCCCTATAAACTCTAGGTTCTGTGAGGGGAGAAAAGTGGACCTTGCGTAGTTTATCACAAAGCCCAGATGCTGAAGAAGAGAGACAGTGCGAAGAGTGGATTGTCTGGACTCCTGGATAGACTGGCCCCTGATCAGCCAGTCGTCCAGGTATGGGAAGACAAAAATTCCCTGATTCCTGAGATAGGCCACCACTACTGCCAGGCATTTGGTGAAAACCCTGGGGGCGGATGTTAGGCCAAAGGGAAGTACTCTGTACTGAAAATGGTTTCCTCCCACCACAAATCTGTGATACTATCGGTGGTCTGGATGAATGAGGATGTGAGTATAAGCATCCTTTAGGTCTAAGGAACATAGCCAGTCTCCCTGCTGAAGGTAGGGCAGCAGTATCCCAAGGGTAAGCATCTTGAACTTTTCCCTCTCCAGAAACTTGTTTAGGTTTCACAAGTCTAGGATAGGCCGGAGGCCTCCTGTCCTTTTTGGTACCAGGAAGTACCTGGAGTAGAAGCCTTGCCCTTCCAGGTGGTGAGGCACCGGTTCCACCGCCTGTTCCTTTAGAAGACTTGCCAACTCCTGAAGGAGGAGGTTTCTGTGCAGAGGGAGTCTTGGACACTTCCCTGGAAAGTAGGAGGGGGTATCTGGTGGAAGTGGAGCATATAGCCTTGTTGGACTATGCTGAGGACCCAGGTATCCCCTGTGATGGCTGGCCACCTGTAGGCATACAGGGTCAGCTGACCTCCTGTGCTAAGTGTAGCCAGCTGTGGAGAGGAGGCTTTGCTGTGGGAGTCAAAAACCCGCTCCCTGCTGTGCAGGAGCCAGAGCTGGCGGCTTGGGAGTCTTCTGCCTACGGGGCCTGTGTCCCTGCCCCTTGGCCTGCTGACCCTGTTGGGGAGCAGGAGAGGCCTGATATCGAGGGTAGGATTTGTAGGCAGCACCCTTCCTCTGGAAAAGGGGCTTCTTTCCCGAGCCCTTCTTTTTCTGAGAAGGGGCAGAAATCTTCCTGGACAGTCTTGTCCTGGTGAGAGTCTCAGCCTCGATTTCCGCAGCCTTTTCAGTCATGGGCTTACCGAAAAGGTTTTCACCTCAGCAGGGGACAAGGACCAACTTGTCCTGCACCCATAAATCCAGGTCTGATGACTGCAGCCAGGCCTGACGGCATACACCAATGTCAGCCGCGGCTACCCGAGCCGAAGCCTCGAAGCCATCATAGGCTGCTTGAGAGATAAACTTCGAGCACTCTCGAATCCCTGTTGACAAAGCCTTGAACCTCTGCAAAGGTTCCTCGGAGAGGCCAGCTGAGAACCCGGCAATCTCCTTTGCCAGGTCTCGTAGGTATATGCCCATGTACAGCTGGTAGGTCTGGACACGGCAAGAGAGCATAGAGCCCTGGAAGCACTTTCTTCCTAGGGCATCCAGGTTCCAGGCCTCCCGACCAGGGGGGCACCGAGGAGTGCATCTTCTGACTCTTCAGGCGGTGCATGGCCGATTCCACAACCATGGAGTTGTGCGGTAGCGGCGCCTTTTGGAACCCAGGACTCTTATGGACTCGATAAATGGAATCGACCCGTTTGCTCAGAACCGCCGCCGAGGCCAGTGCCTCCCACATGCGGAAGAGCAGCCGTTCCAGCATCGGAGGAACCGGTACAGTAAAGGCTTCCTTCGGAGGAAAGTGATACTGGAGGGCATCGAGCTCTTCGGCTCGAGGCTCCTCCTCGGTGTCCATAGGGAAGGCCAAGGCTTTGGCCATGTCCCTCACAAAGTCTGAGAACCGGGTATCCTCCGGGGGGGGGACCGTCTCCAAGGCTCAGACTCCGGTGCATCCGAAAGGACGCACCGGGTCCAGAAGGTGTCCGGGGACTCCTCGTCCTCCATCTCCCATGCCGACTCCTCCGAGGAGGAATCGAGCGGCTCCGGCCGTGTGGGCCTTGGTGCCACCCGCCCCAAGGCCGAAGATATCAGCATTGATTACCTCGGCCCCGCATGGGAGGTCGAGGGGGACCTTGACCGAAGATCGACTCGAGACTTCATTGACTCGAGGATCGGCTCAGTCTCCGGGGTCGACTTGGATGTTGAGGTCCCGGTGGTCGGGGCAGAGGCACCAGTCAGACCAGCGATCAGCACCCGCTGCTGTTCCATGAAGGCAGCCAAGCTGCTCTCCAAGGCTGTCAACCTGAGTCCAAGCTCAGGAGACTCAGCAGCCCCTGACTCGGGCCTCGACGGCATCAGGCCCGACGTCGGCTCCCCCGAAGGAGAGTCCATGAGGACAACTGCACTTACATGACTCGGGGACTCTGGCTCCACACGAGGTAACTTGGAAGGCCTCTCCAACTCCGAGAGCCAGGGGGCGGCAGTCAGGGCTACGCGACCTGGCCCTTGAGGATCCAGGAGCCTCCACCGATGCCGCCCTTGCGAGCTTCTTCTTCCTTCTGTGCTCCCAGGGTGGGAGACTCCCTCTCAGAGGAACCCCGACGGCGCTCGGGGTCAGACTCCTGAGATATCGAGGCCTCTGACGAAGTCCGGGCCTGGCCAAACGCGGAGTCAGAGAAAATTCTCTCACGTTGATGCTGATGGCTCCGAAGCGCCTTCGACGACATTTTGCCGCACGGGCCACAGGCCAGTGGGTCATGTTCGGGTCCGAGGCAACGGAGGCAGCAGTCATGTCTGTCAGTGAGAGACATAAGTTTCTTGCACTGATCACACTTTTTGAACCCGCTGGCAGCCATCGGGGGAAAAAGGGCCCCTGCAAGGTGAAAAGACCAAGCTGCCAGTGAAAACACAAAAAGAGCACGAAAGCTAGTCACGAAGGACAAAAACCGAAAATCAAAACTCTGGACTCGATACCAGTGTACCAAGCCCAGGCGGAAAGGAGAGCCGGCGTCAAACCGGATAAGAAAAAGCGAAAATCGCAGAAAAAAAAAAATCAACTTTTCCCGAGTGACACGAACTCACGTCCGTTGGACTCCGCCGAAAAAGAAAGACTGAGCAAGATGGCACCCTTAGGCGGGAAGGGGACCGCACATGCGCGCTGCATTCCCAAAGGCTTTCCTTGAAAGCTGGGGAAATGCTCCACACGGGGACTCCGTCCGCGCCGACGTCACCCATATGTGAGGACTGACTTCCTGCTTTGTCCTGGAGAAAAGAAAAGAACTGGCTGTGAATTGGCTGGGGGGAGAGAAATAACCAAGGGGGACTGAAACACAAGAGAGAAAAAGAAGGATGGAATCTGTCTTGGGGATGTAGTGCTAAAAGGATCTGTACTAGGATGTACATGCAAGAGAGGAGATCTGTGCTAAGAAGAGTGAGTGAGATAGAAGATATCCCCCCCTCTCCAACAGGCCCAGATCTCTTTTCTTCCCTTCTACTTTTGATCCTTCCCCTCCATATTCTTCCCTTTCTTTCTTCTCCTTCCTGGAGGGCCCTTTTCTTTATGCTTCTCCTCCTCTATTCCTAAGATACTACCCTCACACTGATCCCCCTTACTCCTTAACCTCCTTGTATTCCTGATTTCCCCTCCCTTCACAGATTACTGACATATCTTTCCTGCACCCAAAAGTAGCAGTAAAAGAATGTTCTCAGACATGTAAAGAAAGGTTAGGAAATGGTTATTTTTCTTATAGACAAAAAACAGCTCTGGAACATTCTAAAAGTAGTGAAAAAGTAGTATTTCACAAGAATAAAGTGAGAGAACAGGACGATTAGCCATCAAACTGCTCTGAAAATGGATTAAGGTTGATATAGGACTGCACAATGGAAGCAGACAAATCCTAGCTAATTTAATGAGCAAAAATCCATCAAACAAATGCATTGTCAAAGAGACCAAAGCTAATATTATCAGGGGTAGCAACAGAGGTACCCAGCAACTGACTCCGTTAGAAAGAAAAGAAGACACAAGTACTTGAGCCCTCTCCTTACCCTTCTGTTCATTATACAAACTTTGAAAAGTCAGAGGGAATGCTTTCATCAAGCTGTATCGAACACCATTAGCTCTGAGGGAAAATGTAACCAAAAGGAAACTTTTCAAATGGTGCCGAATGGCATCAAAAACTTTTTGACACAGAGTTCATGAAAAATTAATAGTGATCTTTAAGTGGCAAACGAGCAGTACATGTTACAGGTTTATTGAAGTTTTAGAGGGGAAAAAAGGTAGGCTAGCATGTTAAAGATATCCTGCAGGGAGTAATGCTGAAAGAAAATAAACCTACTGATGTGTCAAAGCCAGTGAGTCAGCCCCACAGAGGCAAATGAAATAAAGCATAAATGTTTACTTAAGAAACATACTAATCATTTATGACTGTTCCACTTTTGATAAGCTTTCTGAACCATGTCAAATATACTAATAAAGAACATTTTATAACAATTAGCAACAAGCAATGAATAATTTCTATTAAGCTTCCTTAGTCATTCCACCAGGGTTGCTACTTTATGGTAGCGCTAGCTTCCACAGCAATTATACAATAGCACATTATTCAAAAGCATTCTAGCACTGGGAGGAAGGGGCGAGGGGGGGGGGGGAAGAAAGACTCAAATATCCACCATCAGGGGTTTCTTCTCCACAATCAATCAGGTGCACCACAGGAACACCATCTATAGAACAGCAACCACCATTTGCCCAGTGTTAGGAAATTCATTTCCACCAAAGATTATAACTGCCCACTTAGCTTCAAAAGAAGCTGAACTGAGTTTCTGGCACTCGCGTATCATATTATTCGCTCCCACTCCTACAAATATCTATTCTTCACAATCTGCAGTTGTGGAAAGCTGCTGTAAATTTCTACAGAAAATGCTCTTGAAGTAAACTTCTGCTTTATGAAGGTATTTTGCTGTAGTTAGCAACATGAGGAATAAATCCGCCAAATCTACATGAACCTTTCTACCGATTCAAAAATCTCTTACTACTCCAAAATTCATATTCCACTTACAAGAGAAAAACACAAGAGCTGTTATTAAAATAAAATAAAATTTCAACTTGGAAACTTCCAGACGTGCTCCATGAATTGTACACTTTAAATGCACCTTTTTTTAGTTGCTATTCAGCAAAGTTATAAAATAGTGGTATAAAATCATGAGATGAAACATTGTTAAGAGCAGCATGCTTGATCCAAATAGTGTTCCTAAGGTGCTTTCCATACCGAAATACCACATTTCAAGAAAACATTTTTTAAGTTTCAGTGCTCTCTGGTTAAGGAGGGTCGAGAGTATTCAACTAAATGGAACCCACTACTTTACAAGATTTAGTGACTGCTAAGTCTAAATGATAAAGTGTAGGAACTGTTTATTAGGCACACATCAATTGACAAAATCATGCAAATTATATTTATTATTACTCTGTAACCATTTTTGAACATAAAACACTTGTTAAAAATGCAGTCTCCAAGGTCAATCTTCAGGAGGGCAGCAGTTCATCACCATGAGCGTGGGGCCTGAGCGGTCAACGACTGGACTTGTTCCCATCTACCGCCGATTCCCTGAGAGGAGGTGAATTTGAACAAGAAGTGTCTTTACCCAGCTCAGAGGATTGGGTCTTGCCTTTGGTGCAGCTGGGAACTTGAAACTGGTGTGCCGGAAGAAGGAAAAGCGGGATCGGCACCAGCTAAGATGGCGGAAGCCCCATCATCCCTCAATTACTGACTCAAACGGCTTTAGTTGAGAAAGTGTCCAGGGTGTGAGGGTCGAAGTCTTGTCATCTGAGCTTCTGGAAATAGCTTGGGTTTGATCTCCTCTGGTGCTGACTGACTGCCCGGAGAATCTCAAGGCTGATCTGCGGGGGGGGGACCTGACCCCAGGAGCATCATGATCGGGTGACTAATTGGAGAAGTGTAGTTTTAGCACTGAGGACCTTACACTGCTGAACACTTGTTCAGGGTACAAACAGAGGGGTTTGGACTGTTGTTAACTGCGCAGAGAACCAACAGGGAGAAAGAGTGCACCCGCAGGATGACAGAAGAAACAAACTGAGCAGGTGTAGTAAAGGCGATCAACAGACTTTATTAACCCCAACACATTTCAGCCGTCTTGGCCTCTCTCAGGAAGTCTGTTGACCACCTTTACTGCACCTGCTCAGTTTGTTTCTTCTTTTGTAAACTGTGGACACAGAATGGATGGGAGCAGCCATAGGAAAGCTCACACCGTAACCCCTCCTTGCCGTTCTGGTGCCTCAGCCACCGACAACACAGGAAGACACGGCTGACCAGCACAGCACTCACCAGTACCCTGAAGGAAGGTGGGAGGAGCTGCAGCCTGCACCTCATGGATGAGGCCCAACTGCTGCCGTGGACCCAACTGTTGGTGGCAGAAGGAGGGAGAAGCCGCAGCCCGTGTCACCTATTTGTGACCACTGCCTGCCATTCTACTTAGGGACCTACACAGAGGCAGGAGGTTACATCTGACTGGAGGTGAAGCCTTGTAGCACGATACAGGTGATCAGTAGTAGTGGTAGTAGTAGTAATAGTAGTAAGAGAGCTGCCTGAGACTATCGAAAAGGACTTTGTCACCAAACATCAAACTAAGGACTTTCAGCTCAGCAGATCTGCATCACAGCCAACAGCATCTGACAGTCCTTGGACTCCAGCAGCGCCAGACTGCAGAGCAGGAGAGGGAGAAGCAACCAGAGGAGCAGAAGCTATTACTATCACTGTCACCGCAACACCAAACCAAAGACAGGCTCAGAGCTGTCTGGCTGCCCAAGCCATGCCTGATTGACTGACTCATGGCTCCACATTATCTGCCCTCATATCAACTTCATCTCACCCCCCCCCCCCCTTATTACCCTCTCTCTTCTCTGTTTATCTCTTCCCCAATCTTGTCCTTCTCCCTTTCCTCAGCTCTTGAACTCCACCTTTTTCTTCTTCATTCATCCTTCTCCCTCCTCTCTTAAAATACCTCATCCTTGTTTCCACCATTCCATCTCCTCTCTGCCTCGCACCCTTCTCCTTTCTTCTGGTGACATTAATCCTAACCCTGGCCCCTCTAGACTATTCTCTCACTCTCATTACTCTCTCATCCATTCTAATCTCATCTATATTCCTCTCCTCTCTCTCTTTCGCTTGTGCATTATGGAATGCACATTCAGTTTCTAATAAAATTCCTCTTTACTCATGATCTTTTCATTTTTAACTCATTCAATCTTCTAGCTCTTACTGAAGCCTGGTTCCTCCCCGATGTTACTGCATTGGTGGATACCAATTTTCCCATACTTCTCGTGCCACTGGCCATGATGGTGGTGTTGGGTTTCTGCTTTTTCCTTCCTGCCAATTCCAACCCCTCCTTCTACCTCTGTCTCACTCCTTTTCCTCCTTTGAAGTCCATTACCTCTCCAGATAGCTGCCATTTATAGACCCTCTGATAAGTTCATCTCTACCTTTCTCACTGACTGACTCCTGGCTTTCCCGATTTCTAGATTCTTCTTCCCCCTCGCTCATTTTTGGTGACTTCAATATTTATGTTGATAACTCTTCTGACCCCTATACTTCTAAAGTCCTTTTCCTTACCTCCTCTTTCAATCTTCAACTTTGCTCTTCTGCTCTTACTCATCAGTGTGGTCACTGCCTTGACTTGTTTTTCTTCTCTGTTTACCCTCCAATTTCCGTACCTCAGTTCTTCCTTTTTCTGATCACCTCCTCCTAAGTTTCACACTTCATAACACCCCACCTCAAACCCGCTCTCTCTTCTATCTTTTTAGGGATCTTCTTGCTTTCGATCCACTGGCTGTTTCCACTATTGTCTCATCACCTCTTTCTTCCACTTTGTCTTCTGAATCTGTTGATGAGGCTATGGTTACCTATGCTGCCCTGTCCTCTGCTCTAGATACTTGCTCCACCCATCCCACACTCTGTAAGATGCACTACACTCCAGCCCTGGTTGTCCTCAACTACCCGCTATCTCCGCTCCTGTGCTTGTTCAGCTGAGCACATTTGACTCAAATCTCGCTCCCTTTCAGACTTTCTTCAAATTCATACTTACCTCCTTCCAGTCAGCCTTAGCACTTGCCAAGCAAAACTACTATGCCAATCTGACTACTTCACTTGCCACGGACGCCCACCATCTTTTCTCTACTCTTAACTCTCTCAAGATGCCTCCCCCAGCCCCCCTTCTCTTTCTGCCCAAACCCTAGCTGATTTTTTCCATAACAAAATCCACAAGATTACTCTCCAGTTCCCCCACTAGAAGAACTTCATTCCCTCTTCTTCCACCTCAATACCAACTTTTTCCATCAATCTCTATTACCCTTTCATCCTTTCCCATGATCTCTGAAGATGAAACCTCTCATCTTCTTTCCTCCTCCAAACTTACTACTTGCTCTTCTGATCCTATCCCCACCCATCTCCTTACCTCCATTTCTTCCTCTGTCATCCCTTCCATTTCACATATTCTCAACCTTTCCCTATCCACTACTACTGTGTCTTTGCAGCCTTCAAGCATGCTGTGGTCACACCCCTACTCAAAAAAAACTTTTCTTGTTCCTAGCTCTCCTCCTAATTATTGTCCCATATCCCTTCTTCCCTTCATTTCCAAACTTCTTGAGTGTGCAGTTCTCCACCATTGTCTTGAATTTTTTTCCTCTCAAGTCCTTCTGGATCTTTTTCAGTCTGACTTTTGCCCCCTACATTCTACTGAAACTGCACTTGCCAAAGTCTCCAGCAACTTGTCTCTGGCTAAATCTACTCTATCCTTACCCTTCTTGACCTTTCTGCTGCTTTTGGTACTGTTGACCACCACCTTCTCCTTGACACATTGTCCTCACTTGTTTTTAGAGGTTCTGTGCTGTCCTCGTTCTCTTATCATCTCTCCCGGTTCTCTTATCTCTCCCATCGCTCTTTCAGTGTTTGTTCTGTTGGTTCCTTCTCTACTTCTACACCACTCTCAGTTGGTGTACCCCAAGGATCTGTTCTGGGCCCTCTTTTTTTCTCTCTCTCTACACCCAATCCCTTGATGCTCTCATCTCCTCCCATGGCTTTCATATTATTTTTATGCTGATGATTCTCAGATCTATCTTTTTATAACTGATATTTCTCTGACACTCCAGGGTCCATATATCTGCCTGTCTCCCTGACATCACCACTTGGATGTCTCACTGCTGTTTGAAACTAAACATGGACAAAACCAAACTTCTCATTTTCCATCTAAATCTTCCTCTCCTTTCTCTGTTGATAAAATTCTTCTACTTCCTGTTACCTCAGCCCATAACCTTGGTGTCATTTTTGACTCCTCCCTTTCCTTCACCTCACATATCCAACAGATAGCTAAAACCTGTCTCTTTTATAACAAAATGTGCCCCTTCCTCTTTGAACACACTACTAAAACACTTATCCACTAATTACTTCCCATCTTGACTTCTACAACCTCCTTCTTGTTGGTCTCCCTCTGAATCATCTCTCTCCCCTTCAATCTATTCAGAATTCTGTTGCGCGACTAATCTTTCGCCAACCTTGATATACTCATATAACCCCTCTTCTCAAGTCACTTCATTGGCTTCCCTTCCATTTCCATATTTAATTCAAACTCCTCCTTTTGACCTTTAAATGCATTCATTCTTCTGCTCCTCACTATCTTTCCTCTCTCCTCTCCCCCTTCATCCCTCTTCGCAAACTTCATTCTTCTACTGGCTCCTCTTTTTGCCCTATTCTTCCACCACTAACTCCAGACTTCGGTCCTTTCACCTTGCTGCTCCTTATGTCTGGAACAAACTTCCTGAATTTGTACGTCAGACTTCATCTCTACCCCATTTCAAATCTATGCTAAAGGCTCACCTTTTAAAGGCTGCATTTGGCTCCTGATTCCTTAGTCCCATGTGTCTCCTTACCCTTTCCTATTCTATCCTTATTCCTATCTTTTGTCTTGTCTGTCTTGATTAGATTATAAGCTCTAACCAGAAGGGACTGTCTCTGTGTTTGTACAGCGCTGCATGTGTCTTGTAGCGCTTTATAAATGTTTAATAGTAGTAGTAGTAGAGCATCATTTAAAGAAGGAACATATATAATCTCAGAATGGCAAACACACTATCACCTTTTCTCTATTCAAAGGTTGGTCCAAAAAAAGAGAGATCACATACCCACAATTTGCCACTGATCAGCTGGGTCTACTAGGAATGAACTTCACAGATGAAATACCAGGATAAAGTCCACTGAGCTGTTCTTCCCAGATGTCCACAGATCTAGTGTCTCCCTGTAGCTCCTCTGTTTAACCAAAGCTGTGACAGTAGCAGCAGTAATTCAGAAGTATAGGGCTCTGCAACATTTTCTTTGTAGAGCATTAAGAATATCAACCAAAGAAACAGAGCCACTACAAGATTCATAAGTATGCAGGCTCAGAATCTTACAATATGATTGAGGTTATCACTGAAGCCTGCTACTAGAGTCTACTATCAACCTCTGCTGCAGGAGACTGTTAATCCTGCTGCCATTAGAGGTCCATGGTTAGAGGATGGGATAGAAGAAATGGAAGTCTGCCAAGAGGAAAGAGTAATGGGGATCAAGGTGTTGAAATTAGTTGAGAGGACTGTAAGAAAACTAAGGAAGATATAGAGGGGAAGGAACAGAAGTAGTCTTGTGGAGAGATATAAAGGGAAAGAAGAAGACACTAAGTGGGAGACTGGCTGGAAGGGAGAAATGACGGGGTGGGGGGGGGGTTGGGGAATGTATGAGAAAAAGAGATGGGAACTGAACTGGAGGGGAAGTGGTGTGCTAAAGAGGACCTGCACTGGATGACACCTCTTACCTCTCACAGTCCCAGATCCCTTTTTCTTCCTCCATCCCCAGTCCTTACCCCCCATATCCGCTCTTTTCTTTCTTTCATCCCCCATCCCAGAGTTATCAACACAAGAAAAGAAGAGTGCCACTGGAAGTGGGAGTGATGTAAGATGTAAAAGAAGAGTTTGGGGTGAGATAAAAACATAAAGGAGAGGTGATTACAGACAAGGGTTGATGGATTGGTGAATGGGAGTGAATGCAAATGGAGGAATGTGAAGATGTCCTGAAAAGGTCTGATCCATCCTGAAGTCTAAATTTTGAAGGTGGTGCCTAGATTTGGACCAGATCTGTCCAGACTTGCCTACTAAGATTCCAGCTATCTGCAAAGCCATTATGATTAGTAGAACTTTATACTGCAGATAGACAGAAAGGTTGATCAAAAATAAAGTACAAATTGGTGCTTATTTTCATTTATTTTAAATCTAGTTTTCATGTCTTTTTAGCTGGGGCCAAGGCATACAAGATCTTAAAGGTCAACAACAGAACTTTAAATTCTGTCCTAAATTTAACTAGCAATCAATGTAACTCAATTAGAGTAGGGGTTACATGATCATATTTTCACAGTCCCTTGATCAATTTTGTGGCCATGTTCTGCATCAACTGAAGGCACATCATATCTTTCTGGGAAAGACCCAAAATCAGGGCATTGCAATAGTCCAACTCTCTGATAAATAAGGCCACAGCCGGTGAATCTGCCACAGCAATAAATAAAAGTCCTAACTAAACAGGAGTCATGCATCAACATGCACAGCATATACCCAGGAATGCTGAGAGAATGTAAAGATGAAATCACAGAACTATTATTGATTTTTAATCATTAAAATCATCTATGGTAACAGACTATTGGAGGGTTGCTAACATAACGCCTATTTTTAAAAAGGCCTCCAGGAGTGATATGGCAAAATATAGACCAGTGAGCCTAATGTCGGTGCTGGGCAAAATATTAAGCACAAAATTACTAAATACTTGGATAGACATGGTTTTATGGGGCAAAGTCAACATGGATTTAGCAAAGTGAAGTTCTGCCTCACCAATCTGCTCCATTTCTTTAAAAGGCACGAACAAACATGTGGATAAAGGTGAACCAGTAGATATAATGTATTTAAACCTTTGGAATGTGTTTGATAAAGTCCCATATTAGAGACAGCTGAGGAAGTTAAAAAATCAAGGCATAGGAAGCAATGTTGGAACCTGGCTGAGTCAATTTTCTCAAATTATTTATTTATTTTATGTTTTAATACCACTTAGTCAATGAATCAAAGCAGTTTAGAGAACAAGAATACACAAATAACATAGTTAACATTCATTGAGTCAATACAGATAACCGTGACCAAACGTAAGTAACGAGGTTAAACCTAATTAATAATGAATACAACTATGATACGATGACACTTGGGCACGGTTGGAAACAACTAGGTAAGTTGCACAGGATACTGAACTAGGGGGACAACTAAATGACTTCAGGTGATAGCATCAGTACTGGGTAAGATCATATATATAGCTAGTGTAGATGTTGTTCTGCAGGTTATGTTGGGCTAGTATTCGGGCAGTCTAATTTCTTCCCAAACTGCTCTGTAAGTATGTCTTGAGCTGTTTACTGAATGTTGAGAGGTCCGGTATGCTTTCCAATTTTTCTGATAGTGAGTTTCAATGTGTTGGTGCATAGAACAAGAATGCTCTCCTGCATGTAGATTGAGTACTTTTTCTAAAAGACATAGGTATTGTTAGGGTATTTTGCGAGCAGCCTCTTCTTGTTCTACTTTTTAGGGTTGTTTGTATGAGTGATTCTAGGTGTGTTGCAGATATGTTGCATATAGCTCATACCTAACTACCCACCGAGCAAAGATAACACAGAGCAGGAAAACTTACCACACAGGCCTATTAAAACGCTCCATCAATAAACCACATGCATTGTTCAACATAGTAAAATCCATAACAGGAGAACCGGTCTCAGCACAACCCCCTATGCCTCAGCCGCAGCACTACGCTAACTACCTTCAATCAAAAATGATTAAAACGAACACAGACATAAATGTCAATAACGCCTCCACTTCACCTAAGGCATTCCATGGAATGCCGCTACACAACTTCTCCACAGTATCAAATAGAGAGGTTGTGAACATTATTGCCTCAATTAATCCCAGCACAGCTCCTAATGACCCATGTCCAGCCAGCTGGATCAAGGACATGCGACATGACCTCAGTCAAATATTGAGCAAAATACTGAACCAGTCCTTTTCTACAGGTTCATTCCCGCAGAGTCTGAAACACACTTCCATCAAGCCCCTACTGAAGAATAATAGACTTGACCCATCCAAGGTTGAATCCTTCAGGCCTATCTCGAGCATCCCACAGCTTGCAAAGATCATTGAGAAGGCGGCCCAACCACAACACCAACAACATATCGACACTGAAGCACCACTAGATCCATCTCAACATGGCTTCAGGGAAGCACATGGAGTCGACACAGTCCTTACAACCCTATTCAATGTTCTGGTAACAGGAATAAATAACATACAACAGGGATTCGTCCTCATCTTCCTGGACATCTCCGCCGCGTTCGACTCTGTGAATCATGACATACTCCTACAACGCTTGGAAGATAAGGGGATTCAAAGCACAGCACTCGAATGGTGTAAATCCTACCTATCTAACAGGTGGCAACAAGTAAAAACAGGCCACGCATCCTCAGAACCATTCATACAATCACAGGGAGTACCCCAAGGATCATCCTTATCGGCACTAATGTTTAATATCTACATGCAGCCGATATGTGACTTGATCAGAACCTTTAATGTACAATGTCTTGCTTACGCAGATGACATCCTCCTATATTTGCCGTTCTCAATTGAACATCCAGTATTCTCCCCAATAATCAACTGTTTTGAAGCTGTAGCCGAATGGTTGCTATCACAAAACCTTAGGATTAACCACAACAAAACTGACGTTCTTTTTGTCACAAGGAACCGTAAGTTCATACCTCCATCACTACTCGTCAACAACGTGAAGTTGAAAGCAAAATCTACAATCCGTTACCTTGGCATCACATTGGATCAACACCTGGACATGACAACACATGTCAAGAACATCACAAAAACTATATATTATAAGATCAAATCGTTACGTCACCTCCGCCCCCTACTAGATCCTACAGACTTCCGAACAACCTTCCAGGCATTAGTCCTCCCACACCTGGATTTTGCCAACATCATCCTCCATGGCCTCCCTAAATCAACTTTAAATCCGCTCCGCCTAGCCATGAATACAGCCGCCAGAGTCCTCTCCGGCTCATCAAGATCTGAACATATAACACCCATCATGAAAGAACTGCACTGGTTACCATTACATGCCAGAATCCAGTATAAGTCTTTAGTCCTTACTTTCAAGGCCCTAAATAACTACCCCCCTACGCCAATCAGCAAACTTATCCATGGCACCCTGGAAAACAGAAAAAGGAGAACTACATCAATGAACACCTTAATAGTCCCAAAAATAATAACGAAGTGCACTAAGGCCACCTCCAACAGGGCCTTCTCCTTATTTGCACCTCTAAACTGGAATGCACTACCGCACGAAATCCGTGCTATCAAAAACCTAATCCTATTCAGAAAAGCATTGAAATACCACTTATTCACAAAATGCTACCCAGAAGTCAACCTAGCCATTAACAATACTAGCACCTCAATACAACCAGAAAAGGGCTAGTTGGTCAATCTTCTCTCTAATCCTATTAGTGAACCACATTGCAACATCCAAATCATGTTTTATATTACTGTATATATCATTAAGTCAATCTGTACATAGTTCCCCCGGTTGTCCTATGTTGAATCTCCCTGTTCAATGCAAAACTCAATGTTACTTGTATGCATTGTAGTATGTTCTTGTTTCAATGTACACCGCACTGATTGAAATAGCGCGGTATAAAAGAATTGTTAAATAAATAAAATAAATAAATAAAGTTGTGTAATATTTTGAAGGTAATTATTAGAACTTTATATTTAATTCTGCTTGCTATTGGGAGCCAGTGAAGCAGGGTATAGGATTGGTATGATTCTTTCTGTTTTTTTGTGCTCTATGAATAAGTTATGCAGCAGTATGCTGAGCCATCTGGAGTTGATTTAGGGCTTGTTTTGACAGATCTTGGAGGACGCTGTTACAAAAATCAAAATGAGGGAAAATCATTGCCCGCAGCACTGTGCGAAAGTCCTGGGGAGATAAAAGTGATCTTAAATGTTGAAGGGTCCTGATCTTGCTATAAATCGCTCTAGTGATATTGGTAATGTGGATAGTGTCATACCCCGCCCTCTGCCTTAGGCTTGGAGGGCTGGGATAGCCATTATTTTTCTCTATTGAAGGTTAAATCAACTGACTTTCCTCTCGTGATGCATGCTGGGAAAAGTAGTTTTCCTTCTGATAGAAAATAGTCATAGAGTTATAGGCAAAACTATAACAAAGTTTATTTCTCCCAAAAGCAAAGGTTCAAATTAAGTTGCACCAGGATACTTCTCCAGTATTTGTTCAAAAAGGTTCTTTATACAAGTGTACTGGCTGAGCTTTTACATTCATTCATCAATCCAAATGCAGCTGCTTCTCACGTATACAAAAAAAGAACAAAACATGGCAGCTTCCTTTACCAAAGAAAATATCTTCTTTTCTTTAGGTTACACTCAGCTTATGCTATACAGTTTAGCAAAGGCTTTCAATACTGTCTGCAAAGCACAAAGTACAATCCATAGGTTGTTCTAGCTGTAAGGAATCACTCTCCTTAGAGTCCACCTGCATTGCTTCAGGTTCTTGTGCTGCACTGCCTTGCTTTAAACTACTGGCGAATGCCTCAGGGTGTTTTCTCCCTAAAACTCACTGTGGGTCTTTTAAAAACAGCTCTAGTGAATAGGGATAAGCAGTACCTGAGCCTGAGGAAACCTCTCTGCAGCTGTGCGGCTATCTCTTGCCAGCTCTGGGGAAACAGTCCCTTGTCCCTTAGCTTAGGTTCCTCCCTGTAGCTCTGTCACAGTTCTCCATTCAAGGCTGGGCTCTGCAGACTTCTGCACTGAGTCTTGGGCACCCACCTCTGAACTCTCTGAACCTTTTCCTTCAGTGCTGGGGTTTGAAGGTTTTCCTGCTCTTTCTCTATGAGCACTCCAGACCACCTTCGTGTCCTCTCCCCTTCTGTTTTGCTTGCTTCAGTTCCTTTCCTCCACGTGGCTTCCTTCCTCCAGCTACTGGCCTGCACAGAGCGACAGGTGCACCTACTCTTGCCATCTTGCTGGGCAGACTAGATGGACCATGCTGGTCTTTATCTGCCATCATTTACTATGTTACTATGTTACTGTGTTTCCTCCAACTGTGCTCCCGTCTGGGCTGCCTTCCGTGCTGCTCTCTCTCGTGCTGCTTTCTCTCGTGCTGCTCTCCTGACTCACTCTCCAGCCCTGGTTTATATCCCTGTTTTCTGATAAACCTCTCTGACTCTCTAGACAGGTGTTTGTAATCAGTTTCCAAGCCTGTTGCTACGTCATCAGGGCTTGGGTGTGTCAGCTTAGCTTTTGAATCCCTGTGTTTGTTTTCTCCAGAGAACTGCTGGAACGTGTGCCTTGCAGGGCTGTGACCTTTCCTAAAGGTAGAATCATTCTTTTCTTCTACTTCCATGGGCTCACTAGAGTCTTCCTTATCACAATAGTTAGGTTTAGATTCTGATCCAGAATTATTCCAAGATACCTTACCTCTTGCTTAGCTGCCAGTGTTACTTCACTGACTTTTATTGTTGATGGCAGGGTAAAAGTCTTATCCTTGGTGATAAACAGTACATCCGTCTTATTATAGTTTATTGAAAGGTTGTGGGATTTGAGCTATTGAATTACCTCATTGAAATATGTGACTATTTGGTGGAAGTTGGGGTCTGATATGTTGAATGGAAGGTATAACATAACATCATTGGTGTAATGTGGTAGTTTACCTTGTGCTTCTGTATGATTCTGCAGATCGTTGATATATAGATATATATAAAATAGTAAGGTTGAGAGAGCCAAGTCTTGTAGGATCCCTTGTAGCTGTTTATATGGGGTGGAAGTGTTCTGCCTATTTTTATCCTGGAGTGAAATCTGTTAAGTAAGATTTAAACCATAGTAATACCGTTCCATCAATACCAATCTGCTGTAGTCTTGTTATTAGGAGGCGGTGGAAAACTGAGTTGGAAACTGATGCAATATCTAATTAGATTAATATGAATGCTTGTTTCAATTTTTCTATTCCTTTTATTAGTTTATCTAACAGGGATGTAAGGAGGGTTTCCACTCCATGGCATGGTCTAATGCCATGTTGATGCGGATCCAGTGGAGCATACTTTTTTGTGAGTTCCTAAAGCTGGTGTTGGACCACTTTTCAATTATTTTTCCTATAAAAGGTAGGCTTGATATAGGTTTGTATGAACTTGGACTAGTCTTGTCTAGTAGCCCATGCTTTAGTATTGGACTTATTGATGCTATTTTGAAGTCTGTAGGTATGTGGCCTAGGGTTAGAGAAGGCTGAATTATTTTGAGTAGAACTGGTACCATTTCTGATCGTGTTATTTTGACCCAGTTGACAGGGCATGGGTTAAGCAGCGAGGTTGTAGTGTTGAGACTGGTAATTATTTCTTGCAGTTGTTCTTTACTGATTTATGTGACTGTATGCCCTGATGTGGAAGTGATATTGTTATTGAATTCTGTCACTTATGATACAGCCGATGCTATTGTTACTTCCTCCCCCCCCCCCCCCCCAGTGCCTTCAAGTCAGTGCTGACTCCTTGGTGACCTAGCTGCCCCTGGGTTTTCTTGGCAATGTATCATTGGAAACAGATTGTCAAGCCTTTTCTTCCGAGGCAATGGAGGGTAAAGTGACTTGCCCAAGGTCACAAGGAGTGCCAGTGGGAATTGAACCCTTGATCTTCTGGTTACTAGGCAGTTGTTCTAACCACTAGGCTTCTCCTCTATTGTTACTTTACTCCTGTAATAATTGGCTAGTGAGTGTGAATTGATGTTTTGATCCCTTTCTGATTTGGGCGCACGTGCTAGGGATTTGACAATTTCAAAACAGTTCCTAGGGCAGTTAAGTGATTTCATGAGTCTTGTGTGGTAATCCTTCTTAATTTGGTTGATGTTGTCAGGACAGTTTCAAAGTTTGATCATGAATAGCTGCTGGATGCGAAGTAACTTTCTATGTCTCCACTTACATTCTAGCCATCTTAGTTATTTATTTATTTATTTATTATTTATTACAGTTGCTTATATACCGCACTATTCGGCATCAGCGCGGTTTACAGTATAACAAAATGACCAAAACACACATTCTGTTTGGTTTTACATAGAACAAGGGTATGAACTTGGATAACAGGGGGGGATGAACTATATACATGAATTATATACATGAGATAGGTTACATGCATGACGCAAAAGTCCTGTAACATGGTTGAATTGAACAATATGTAATGAGTCCGTTTCGAATACAAGAGACATTGTGAGAATGGGCTGTAAAAAGGCAGTGTTTCTTAGGTGGTGTTATCTAGAATCATCGCTGGCTGGGTAGTATTGGAGGAAGAGGTGATGTTTGATAGCCTTCCTGAATTGGGTCAGGTCAGCAATGGCTCGAATGTTTGGTGGGAGTGTATTCCAATATTTGGGGACGTAAAGACTGAAGGCCCTATTCGCTGTCGTGTTATTGCATTTAGTCAAGGTTTTCAGGGTTGTTAATAGATTTAGGGCTGTTGACCTCCTGGCTCTGTTGGGGGGCACTGTATGAATGAGATCAGTAAGTGCTGTGGAGGATAGGCGCTTGATGGCCTTGAATGAAAGGATTAATGTTTTGAAGATAATCCTTCCGTGTATAGGTAGCCAATGAAGCTGTTTTAGAATCGGAGTCACATGGTCACTTCTGGTGGCTCCATGGAGAATCCTTGCTGCAGCATTCATGGCTAGTTGTAGTGGGTTTATTGTGGCTTGCGGGAGACCTTGTAGGATGGAGTTGGCAAAGTCAAAGTGCGGTAGGATCAGAGCTTGGAATATGGTCCGGAAATCATCTGGTTCCAGTAGGGAACGCAGATGCCTGAGTGAACGGATTTTAAAATAGACCGCTTTAACAATGTTGCCTATATGGCATTTCATGTCCAGATGTTTGTCTAAGGTGACTCCCAGGTATTTTATTGTTTCTTTGGTTTGTAATTCTGCTTCCTTGACCTTTATATGTGTTGGTGGGGTAAAGTCTGGGTCTCTGGCGATGAACAGTACCTCCATTTTCTTATGCTGGATGCGTAGATTTTGTGCTTGTAGCCAGTCCGATATGGCATTGAAACATTCTATAATAGGTGTGAGGTCCATTTGAACGGTTGAAAAAGGCATATATAGGAGGATGTCGTCCGCATATATCATACAGCTCACGTTAAATGCTCTAATGATGTTGCAAATGGGCTGCATGTATATGTTGAATAGTAGAGATGACAATGAGGATCCTTGCGGCACACCCTGTGTTTGATGGAATTGTTTGGACTCTTTTGCTCCGGATTTCACATATTGACATCGTCCATTTAGATAAGAGGTGCACCAATCGAGTGCAGTATTGCAGATTCCCTTTTCTTTCAGTCGCCCGAGGAGAATCTCATGATGAACCGAGTCAAAGGCTGCAGCGATGTCTAAAAAGATTAACACAAAGCCTTGTCGGATGTTGTCAATGCCTGTGAATATGTTATTGAATAAGAAGGTGAGGAGTGTCTCTACTCCATGGTACTCTCTAAACCCGTGTTGGCAATAATCTAAGGGAGCTGTGGCGTCTATATGATCCTGAATTTGCCTTTGGACCTCTTTCTCCAATATCTTTGCTAGTATGGGAATACTAGCTATTGGTCTGTACGAATCGGCTTGTTGAGGATCAAGTTTAGGGTTCTTCATTAATGGCCTGATCAATGTTTGCTTGAGGGTTGTTGGGAAGGAACCGGTAGTAAAGGAAAGTTCTGTCAGTTTTGCGATGAATGGACTGACTTCCTTGCGTAGCTCCTTGATCCAAAAGGCCGGGCAAGGGTCTGTTTGTGCTGTGGAGGTATTGAGGGAAGCTATTGTATCTTCAATGCTTTTTCTAGATGGTGTGGAAAATTTGCATAAAGGGGTTATGCCGGTAGGGTCTTGGAATGCGGCTGTTGATATTTTGTTGGTCTGTATGATCTTTGACTGAAGGTAGTCAGCGAATGTTTGTGGGTGGATATCCACTTGTTGTTCCGGAGTTGGTTCCTTAGAAAGAGTTTGAACCAAGTTGAAAAGATCCCGTGGTTTGTTAAGAGATCTTTTCAAAGTGTCAGTGTGGTGTTGTTTCATTTTTAATGAGATTGCTTCCCTGTGCCTTGTTAGGTGAAGTTGGTAGGCTGTCAAATCTTGTGCGGAGAGTGATCGGCGCCATTTTTTCTCTAGTTTGCGTAGTTGTGTTAGAGAAGCTCTCAATTCTTGGGAGAACCATGGGGCTGTATTTCTTATTCTCTTGGTTGCGTTGTTGCTTTGTGGACGTTGTGCGATAGCTGTGAGTTTGTGATTCCAAGCGGCGACTAGTTCTTCTGGGTCAGATGTGGTTATGGTGAGGAGGGGGTTAGTTTGCGAGAGTATTAACTCTCTGTCAAATGCGCGGAAGTTTCTAGATGATGCTTGAGCCGTGCTGTTACATTTTCGGGTGATAGCTCCTGTGTGTACCAATAGGCATAATGTTTATGACTTTTATGGGTTCTTATTTCTGTGGCTGCTGCTGCTGCTCTGCTTATTACTTTGTTCCAGTTCTACAGGATGCATCAATGTCAGTTAAGTGTGTGTTAAGGTGCGGAAAAGAGTCATTCGGAAAAGCTTCCTTGATAAATTGTCGGAATCGAGGTACTGATATAGGCATCGGTGTCTGTTTATGAGTCTTGAATGTGTGGAATATGGAAGTTTATTGCATAATGGTCTGACCATGGGACAGGTTGTATTTGTAGAGCAGGTAGTGTAGAGCTGTAGAATATTTTGCTGGATATGAATATACAGAAGTGGCCAAAAAATTAAGGCAGGTATCTTTTTCTACCATTTATTGTTAAATAATGTACTGTGGAGATGTCACACGTGCTTACTTATTTAATCAGCATGGCAATTAGTCACACCATGCGTCTGGCGTCCATTTTAGTTTACTTACACTCTGTAGTAGGTTTCTTGGATGAAGTTTTGAATTTTTACAACTAGGAAAAGATTGAAAGTTACATATGAAATATACAATCAAGATGGGTAGAAAGCGCGATATTAATGACTTTGTAAAGGGACAAGTTGTCACACTCCATGCTGAAGGATATACGCAATGTGCTATTGCAAAACATTTGCATATATCAAGGTGTGCAGCTCAGAATGTTCTGAAATCAGGTGGCTGTACACGTCGTTGGAAATGTGGGCGCAGATGGATAACTACTGGATGAGATGACAGATTCCTGAAAAGCATTATTACATCTAGTCCACATACTTCATCTCAACATATGGCTTAGTTAGATATGATTGAGGAATAAAGATAAGTGCCAGATCTGTCCGACGATGTCTTATGGATAAATTCAAACTCGTGGCCAGAAGACCTGCCAAGAAGCCTATGATGACCAGGAAACCAATTGCTACCCGCATACAGTTTTGTAGCAAGATGAAAGACAAATCTGCTGAATGGTGGGAGAGGGTAATGTTCACAGATGAAAGTACATTTCAGCAAGTACGTGGGAGTGGTTACAACTACGTCCGTCGACCAGCAGGCGAGAAACTAAATCCGAAGTACACGATCAAGACTGTTAAACACCCACCATTGGTCATGGTATGGGGTGGTATCTCGGTGAATGGACGATGTGGCCTGCACATTTTTGAGAAAGGTAAAAGAGTAAATGCTGCAAAATATATATCCGTGCTTAATAGTAAAGTTAAAATACACATGTATGTTTCTGGCACAACTGTATTTCAGCAGGACTTGGCACCGTGCCACACTGCAAAAACAGTCAAAAATTGGTTTGTGGACAACAAGATTGAACTGCTACCAAGTTGGCCATCAAACTCTCCGGATCTCAATGTAGTTGAAAACTGTTAGAATCTTATGAAGAAAAAGGTGGCAGCACACCGTCCAACTTCAGAAGCTTAAAGGACATACTCAAGCATGGACATACTCAACAAAATCACTCCGGCATACTGTAAAACGCTAGTTAACAGTATGCCTACAAGAATCAAGGCTGTGCTGAAAAATCATGGACATTCTATCAAATACTGACACATATATTGTTTCCTGAAAGCATAGTTACTCACCTGCAACAGGTGATCTCTGGGAACAGCAGGAATTTAGTCTTCACATATGGGTATCATCGGTACTGATGGAGCCTGCGCGGGAACGCTCCCCAGCGTCCAATTAGAAAGCTTTTGGGAGCATCCCACAGCGCCTGCGTGCTGCCTTCCCGCCTTTCCCAACTGCCTCTCTCCAGTTGAGTTTTAAAGCTGAGACAGAGAGAGAGAGAGAGGGAAAGAAAAGAAAAGAGAGATACAACTCCTAGGGGAGGTGGGTGGGTTGTGAAGGACTAATTCCTGCTGTTCCCGGAGATCATCTGTTACAGGTGAGTAACTATGCTAGCTCCAGGAACAAGCAGGAATGTAGTCTTCACATATGGGGACTCCCTAGCTACAGATGCCAGGGAGAGACCCCAGAAGTTCTGTGCCCCTGTGAAAGGGTTCACTTCCCCCCATCGATCTCTGGCATCCTAATGGGAAAGGTGGGTAGGAGTTGATTAAGTATGGAACAGGTGTTGTAGAACAGCCTGACCAAACAAGGCATCCCGGTGGGAGTCCTTGTCTAAGCAGTAATGGGCTGTGAAGGTATGAACCGAGGCCCAAGTAGCTGCTCGACAGATGTCGTCAATAGACACAAAGTGTAGATGAGCCATTGAGGCTGCCATGGCTCTCACATTGTGAGCTGTGACATGGTCTTTCAGAGAAAGGTTCTTACTCTGATAGGTAAAAGAAATACACTGTGCAATCCAGTTGGACAATGTTCTCTTGGAGACTGGAAATCCCAAATGAGAAGGATCGAAAGCAACAAAGAGTTGGGAGGACTTTCTATGTTGCTGTGTCCTTTCTAAGTAAAAGGCAAGTGCTCTTTTACAGTCCAAAGTATGAAGATTTCTTTCTGCATTTGAAGCATGAGACCTTGAAAAAATACAGGCAGGTAAACCGCCTGGTTTAAAAGAAAAGGTGAGACCACCTTTGGCATAAAGTGTGGATGAGTCCTAAGGACTACCTTATCATGATGGACCCTCGTGTAAGGAGGATCAGCAACTAATGCTTGCAATTCACTGATGCAATGTGCCGATGTGATTGCAATGAGAAAGATAACTTTCCAGGAAAGGAATTTCAAGGAGGTAGTAGCTAAAGGTTCAAAAGGCGGCTTCATGAGCTGCCCAAGAACCAGATTCAGGTCCCATGCCACTGGAGGTGGACTAATGGGAGGCTTAGTTAGAAGAAGGTCCCTCATAAATCTCGCTATGAGAGGATGAGAGGAAATAGGCTGCCCATTTAAAAGCTTTAAAGAAGCTGAAATAGCACTTAAATGGACTCCTAGTGAGTTAGTCTTAAGTCCTGCATTAGATAAATGAAGGAGATACTCCAGTAATGATTCCAGAGGTATCGCAAGGGGGTCAAGACCCTTTTGCGAACACCATATGGAAAACCTTTTCCAATTGAAAGCATAAGAGCGTCTTGTGGAAGGTTTCCTGGAAGCACAAAGGACATCCTTTACTTGTTGAGAAAGGTTAAGATCATGAAGGTCTAGGCTCTCAGCAACCAGGCCCTGAGAAGCAGAGAGTGGGGATTGGGATGCCACAACATTCCGTCCTCCTGAGACAGGAGATCTGGAGCAGATCCTAACTCCAGAGATGGAGCTTGAGAGTGATGTAGGAGCAGAGGGTACCACATCTGCCGTGGCCAATGTGGAGCTATGAGAATCATATGGCCTTTGTCTCTCTGAAGCTTGAATAGGGTTTTGGGAATTAGAGGAATGGGTGGAAAGGCATATAGGAAGTCCTGACCCTAATGGAGGAGGAAAGCATCCCTGGCCTGAGCAGGAATTCTGGAACAGAACCGGGGAAGTTTGGCATTCAACGGACTTGCAAAGAGGTCTATGTCCGGAGTTCCCCAAATTTGAAAAATGTTTGCTACCTGGTCTGCATGGAGAGACCATTCGTGTGGAAGCAGAACTCGACTGAGTGTTTGCCCAAAAGTTTTGAATGCCTGGCAGATACACAGCAAGGAGATGAATCTGATGCTCTCTGGCGAGGGCCCATAGTCGCAAAGCTCATTGCAAAGCAACAGAGAGCCTGTTCCTCCCTGCTTGTTCAGATAGAACATAGCTACTTGATTGTCTGTCTGAATTAGGACTGTCTTGTAGCTCAGCTGGGTGTGGAATACTCGAAGAGCAAGGAAGATTGCTCTGAGTTCTAGGAGATTGATATGTAAGTGGGTCTCCTGTGGAGTCCAGGTGCCTTGGGTAGAGAGATCTTGCAGGTGAGTTCCCCAACCCACCTGTGAGGCGTCTGTTGTTAGAGTGACCTGAGGTAGGGGTTGCTGGAAAGGGGACCCCACCAACAGGTTTTGGGTTGACTGCCACCATTGTAGAGACAAAATAAGGCGACGTGTGTTTGCTATTTTGTCTGATAGGCAGCCTGATGCCTGAGTCCACTGAGTGAATAGAGTCCATTGGGCTGCTCTCATATGGAGGCGAGCATAGGGAACCACATGCACGGTAGATGCCATGTGGCCTAGTAATTGTAACATTTCCCGAGCAGTGAGATGAGTGTTTAACATTGCCTGGGAGGCTAACTGCACAATGCAAAGGCAGCGGGGCTGTGGAAGATAGGCCCTTGCTTTTCTGGTATCCAGCAAAGCTCCTATAAACTCTAGAGACTGAATGGGAGTTAGGCTGGATTTTGGGATGTTTATGACCAGGCCCAAATACTGAAGGATACGCATTGTGCAAGATAGAGAAATTCTGGCCTCTGACTCTGATGGGGCTCGAATGAGCCAGTCGTCTAAGTAGGGGAAGACGAATATTCCTAGAGTGCGAAGAAATGCTGCTACCACAGCCATGCATTTCATAAACACCCTTGGTGCAGAGGCCAGGCCAAAAGGAAGCACCTGTATTGGTAGTGCTTTCCTTGGAAACAAAAACAAAGGAATCTTTGGTGAGTTGGATGGATGAGAACATGAGTGTACGCATCCTTGAGATCTAGAGAACAAAGCCAATCCTGCCTCTGAAGGTATGGCAGCAGAGTTCCCAGAGAAATCATCTTGAATTTCTCTCTGAACAGGAATTTGTTCAATTCTTTGAAGTCTAAAATGGGTCTGTGTCCCCCTGTTTTCATTGGAATAAGGAAATAGGGGGAGCAAAACCCTGTACCCTGTTGGGAAATGGGTACGTCTTCTATTGCCCCATGGGCAAGAAGTAAACTGACCTCTTGACCAAACGGAGTGCTGAGTGAAGTCTGAGAATTGAACTGTCTTACCACCGTAGGAAGGGGCATGTTGAAGAAATGAAGCTTGTACCCTTCTCTTACAATGGAAAGAGTCCATTCTTCTGCTGTTATCTGCCCCCATCTGGGGGCAAAATGAGACAACCTTCCTGGGATGGTGGAAGGCTCTGGCCCGTTGAGGGCCAGGAAGCCAAGTTCTCTAGATGGGAGTCAAAGCCCCTGTGGAGGCTGAGTCTGCTGGGTCGGTTGAGGCTTAGCAGTCTTTGTTTTCCTTTGCTTTGGGGGCTGCTGTCCCTTTCAGGCAGACTGACCTGCAGAATGCACTTGCTGGGTATAGGAGGGGTAAAACCTCTTCTTTTTAGAGAAGAATGGTTTCTTGTAGGATTTTCTCCTTGCAGGATCAGCTGTAGCCTTGGATAGTCTATCCAAAGTGGTGTTATCAGCATCCAGCTCATTAGCTTTCTCTTGCCAATTTTTGCCAAAGAGATTTTTGCCTGTGCAAGGGATATTCCCCAGTTTGTCCTGTGCCCAGAGTTCTAAGTCAGATGCCTGCAGCCAGGCAATCCTACAAGCACCTATGGCAATGGCAGAGGTTCCGCTTATGCACTCAAAGCAGTCAAAAGCTGCACGATTAACAAACTTGGAAACATCCTGGGCATGTTTGACAAGTGTAAGATAATCCTGCCTCTTATCATCAGGAAGGAGAGGGCTCATAAGCTTGAGATCTCCTGTAACCTCCTTAAGGAACATTCCCATGTATAAGATGTAGGAACTAATCCTAGTAGAAAGCATAGAGGCCTGGAAGGTTCGATGCCTAAGGGAATCAAGAGTCCTACATTCACGTTCTGGAGGATTAGATGCATGTCTTTTTGCACTCTTGATCCTTCTCATAGCTGACTCCACCACTATGGTGTGGTGTGGCAACCGAGTTTTCTGAAATCGAGGACAAGGAGGTACTTGATACATGGTATCCAGCCTACGGGAATGAGGAGAGGTGGTAAGAGGTGTTTCCCACATTCTTAGCATGAGATCATGCAAGATCTCATAAATAGGCAAAGTAGCTGCCTCCTTGGTAGCTTTAGGATATTGTAAAATCTCCAACTCCTTTGCTCTGGGCTCTGTTTCAGGAGCCACTGTGATGGAAAGACCTCTAGCCACCTCCCGGATGAAATCCTGAAAGGATATATCCTCTGGAGGGGACATCCTACATTTAGGAGAAGGTGGCTCCTCAGAGAGAAGTACTCCGGCATCGACAGAGCTGTCAGAGTCCTCAGAGTCATCGAAGGATTCAAAATATCTTCTGTCCAGGTGCTCTTGTAAAGCACGATACCGGTACTGATCTAAGTCAGTACCGGAGGGGTCCGGTACCGGCCTGTCGATACCGGAGGAAATAGCATGACACGGTGTTGGTAACACACTCGCCGATGTCGATGCTGTCGGTACCAGTACAAATATCGGTGCCGGAACCGGTGTCGATACCAGTTGAACTGTCTGAAGCGGTCCTGAAGGCACCGATGCCACAAGGAGAGCCGCCAGACTGTGCTCAATAGCGAAGAATCTCTGGTCTATTGAAGCTGCCGATGCCTGGGTGTCGGTACCGGACGAAGCGGCCGGTACCCCAGAGCAGGGCACCAATAGTTCTGCAGAGGTTGAGGCCTCGAGAACATCCTGGAGCCCCGATAGTGCTTTGGAAGCCAAAGCCTCCCGTCGGGGCAATTTTGCCGGTACTAGTCCCTTAAGGGCAAGGCCAGAGTCATCTTGATGCTTGGAAGGAGATCTACCTTTTGAGGAACGGCCAGATTTATGTTTAGTTACCTGAGATCCATGGGAGGAAGACGAAGCCCTGGAAGACGTTGATGCCACAGATGATGCATCGGAGGGAAAAAGGGTGCTAAGCTTAGCAGCTCGGTTTTGCCGACCCCTCTTCGACATCATCCCACAGGCAACACACTCCGAGATGGAGTGGTCAGGACCTAAACATTTGAGGCACCACTCGCGAGTGTCAGTGACGGAGATGGTACCGCCGCCACACTTGGAACACTTTTTAAAACCCGAAGTGGGTTTTTCCATTTTGAGAAGAAAATGGGTCTAGTGCCCAAAATGGCGCGTGGCACCCGAGAGAAAAAAAAAAGGCTGGAAAATCCAGAAAAAAAGATTACAAATTTTTTTTTTTTTAAGAAAGAAAGAAAGAAAGAACCGGCGGTACCGGTATAGCGTCGAGGAAGGCAGATGCTACCACAAAAAAAAAGAATGAAAAAATATGGGATAATTTCTGCGGTGACAGGAAACGACCTGCTGGCTCCGCAGAAAATGAAGAACTGGAGAGAGGCAGTTGGGAAAGGCGGGAAGGCAGCACGCAGGCGCTGTGGGATGCTCCCAAAAGCTTTCTAATTGGACGCTGGGGAGCATTCCCACGCAGGCTTCGTCGGTACCGATGATACCCATATGTGAAGACTACATTCCTGCTTGTTGCTAGAGATTAAAACTTTGAAAATTACATATATATCTTTGGTTCTTAAAGCTTTTGACCATGAAAGTGACAATAACACGTACTTTTCTAATACAATTCTGATATTTTGGATTCCTTAATTTTTTGGCCACTACTGTAAGGTCAAGGATATTACCCTTGTTATGAGTGGGTGTCGATGCAAGGTTAAAGTCACCTAGTAAGAGTAAGTGTTTGTCAGAGCATAATAATTCAAGTATGCTTGTTAGATCCTGGGTGTCTAATGTGTGTAATCTGTATAATATGAAAGAGAACAAACAAGCTATGCTTTGCCTAAGAACATCTAGTTCTTCAATGCTTTCGCTTGACCTGAGCGAGCGTATCATATCATCCTTCGCTAAGATTAGAACACTGCCTCCAACTCTATTTTCTCTTGGACAATTGAAGATGTTAAAGTCTGGCATTTTAAGTTGATTGAGGAGAACAGAGTCAGTGCTTGAAAGCCATGATTTTGTAATGAGCATGATGTCCAACTTGTTATCCATGACGTAGTCTGTTATAAATGGAATCTTGCTTCTTACAGAGTGAACATTAATCAGAGCACATTTTAAGTTTGACGGAATGTCGAGATCAGCAAAGATTATGCTTTCAGCAGCCATGCCATGAGATGGAAGGCTTGTGGATTGGGATGGAGAAGTGTCCTGAAATCCTGGGAGACGAGGTCGGGTGCATGTCCCAGGCGGAGAAGTGGAGTCTGCGCCAGAAAAGTCAGCAGAGGAAACCATGGCTGACTGGGGCCAGTAAGGGGCTATTAGGATCATGGAGCACCTGTTGGCCTATAGCATGAACAGGGTCTTGGGTATTAAGGGGATGGGCAGGAATGCATAAAGTGGAGAAGGAAGGCATCCATTGCCTGGCTGTGCCGGGAGGGAAGCCTCGAGCAAAACAGTGGAAGTTGTGCATGATGTGGCAAACAGAACTATTCGGAGGGGGGGATCCTCCCACATGTGGAAGATCCAAGATGCTCTTTCCCAATTTAAAGACCACTCGAATGTACATAGGATAAGGTTGAGCCTGTCAACAAGGAGACTGCGCTCGCCTGGGAGATACACCGTCCTGAGATGGATGTGGAGTGTAATGGAAAAGAACTAGAGACAAAGGGCTTCCTGGCAGATGGAATAGGAACCCCATTTCCCCCTACTTGTTCACATAGAACATGGCCACCTGATTGTCTGTTCGGACTAAGACCTGTTTGCCCAAGAGTTGGGTTGAAAAACCCCAAGGGCATTCGTGAGCTCCAGGAGGTTGATCTGCAACCGAGATTCCTGTTGTGTCCACTGCCCCCATGTGGTGAGATTGTCTAGATGTGCTTGCCACCTGAGTTTGGACGCTTCCGTTGTCAGGGTGCATTGAGGTGGAGGCATCTGAAAAGGTGACCCTCCGAGTAGGTTTTGAGTGAAGCACCACCACTGAAGGGAGTTGACAAGTGGAGGGGTGATGCAGATCTTGTCTGAGAGATGCCCGGTTGCTAGGCTTCATCGAGACGACAGAGTCCAATGGGCTTGATGCATGTGTAGGTGGGCATAGGGGACAACATGGACTGTGGAGGCCAAGTGCCCCAGAAGGCGCAGCATTTCTTGAGCTGTCACTACACTGTGACCCCTTTATGCTGCTGGCCAGCTCGATGAGTCAAGCAGAGTGATCCTGTGGAAGGAAAGGTCGAGCCTGATGGGTGTCCAGAAGTGCTCTGATGAATTTGAGCTGCTGGGATGGGACCAGGTGCGATTTTGGAATGTTTAGGACGAACCCCAGATCTTGGAGCACAGTGATGGTCCGATGAAGAGATACTTTTACCTCTTGTGGGGATTCTCTCCTGATTAGCCAGTCATCTAAGTAGGCGAAAACAAAGACTCCCACAGTACGAAGGTAGGCGGCAACCACTGCTATGCATTTTGTGAACACCTGATATTGAATAGTGGGTTTGCTGGAACTGAAAACGGAAATACTGTCTGTTCTGTGGATAAGCAAACGTGTGCATGTCTTCTTGAGGTCTACAGAACATAGCTAGTCATTCCTCTGAAGGTATGGCAGAAGAGTACTGAGGGAAATCATTTAGAATTTTTCTCGAATGAGGAATTTGTTTAGGGCCCTTAGATCTAAAATGGGCCTGAACCCTCCTGTCTTCTTGGGGATAAGAAAGTAAGGAGAGTAGAAATCCCTGCCCTCTTGGGTGGGTGGAACTCTTTCTATGGCCCCCTGAACTAACAGGATGGACACCTCGACTGACAGGAGATTTGCCTGCAAGGGGTTTGCAGGGTAATCACTCGTAGAGGTGGTGAGGGGCAAGCTTTTGAAATGAAGCAGATAGCCTTTTGGACAATGTTGAGAGTCCACTGCTCTGATGTGATGAGGTGCCACCTGTAACATAGTAACATAGTAAATGACGGCAGATAAAGACCAGTATGGTCCATGTAGTCTGCCTTAAGGCATAGGAACAGAGTCTGCCTGCTATTTGTAGGGGTGGGGGACCCTGCAGAGGCAGAGTAGCTATGATCTCTAGAAAAGAGTCAAAACTCAGGTGCTGGTTGTGACTGTGCAGCTGGTTGAGGTTTAGGCGTCTTGGGTTGGCGAGGGCCCTGCTGTCGCTGCTGAGGTTGGTAAGCAGTTTCAGGTGGATAAGAAGGATAATATGTTTTCTTCTTAGGACTGAAAGACTTCTTCGGATTAGTCTAGAGGGGTCTGATGTCTTTCTGGAGAGGCATTTGAGAGTGAGATCATCTGTCTCACTCTTTCCAGCCTTCTCTCTCCAACCTTTTACATAAAGGTTCTCTCCAGAGCAGGGGATATTGGCCAATTTATCCTGAACCCACTGCTCAAGGTCAGATGCCTGGAGGCAGACCATTCTGTGAGCACCAATGTAGACTGAGGTCTACTGGATGACTCAAAGGCATCGAAAGATGCTTTCGTAAGAAATTTGGATGTATTCTGATTTTGTCTGATTAAGACCTGGAATGCATCATCAGGAAGGATAGAGGAAAGGTTCTCTAGATCCCTGGAAATATCCTTGAGATACATGCACATATAGAGCATGTAGGAGGTAATCCTAGAAGTGAGTATGCATGCCTGAAAACACCGACAGCCAAAGGCATCGAGAGTTCTGGAATCCTTGCTCAGAGGCATGGAAGAATGATTTTTAAAACTCTTGATGTGACACAAAGCCAATTCCACCACCATGGAGTGGTGTAGTAGTTGAGACTTTTGGAAGCCAGGGCATGGTAGAACTCTGTACATGGTATGGAGTCGTTTGCAGATAGGTAGAACAGTTAGCGGGGCCTCCCACATATGTAGCATTAGATTCTGCAGGATGTGATGCATTGGTAACGTGGCCACTTCTTTGGGCGCTGAGGGGTATTGGAGGATTTCCAATTTCTCTGCCCTTGGTTCAGTCTCTGATGCCACAGTAATCTGCAGGCCTGTTGCCATGTCCTGAATGAAGTCTTGAAAAGACATGTCCTCTGGGGGGGAGACAGATGCCGCTCATGAAGAGGGGACAGATCAGAAAGGAGATCCCAGGTTACTCTGGAGTCTTCTGGTGCATTATCAGAATCGGAGGAAGTAGAGTCTGATTCTGACAGAAGGTCAAAGTATCGATGGTCTCTCACCTAGGTGTCAGTGTGACTTAGTTGTTACTAATTTTTTGGAGTTCCTGGAGTCCTCAATGGAGGGGTGACCTCGCGTTTTACCCTAATTCTAACTTTTGCCCTAGAGATCGACCGCCATTCTGTGTTTAAACTTTATTTTCGATCAATGAATACATTGTTTTTAGAAGCAAAAATTAGGATATTTCCTCATCTATCTAGATACACACAAGAGTTTTTCAGCACTGTGCTCTAGGGTTAGTGTTCTGGGGTTAAACTTTGTGTTACATTTTCCTTGTGTTTGTTTGATTCAGGTTGAGGTGGGAAAGCATGTTTCTTTTAGCCTAGACAATTGTTATATTTTCTTAGGGCCAGGGAAGGACTTTGTGCCCAGGTTGATGTCCATAGGTCCGCTGTAGGGTCCGTAAAGGGGGTTGGCTGGGGATGTGTTCACAATGAAATTTATTTCCTTGTTTTCTCAATTGTACTTTAATTCTTTACCTAAGTTTGTGGGCTAAAGAGATTTTTGATTCATTGTGGGGTTATGTGGTTGAATATGATATTTGATTTCTATACACTGTCTTTCTTTTATATGAAATGTGTATTAGCAAATTATGAAAAAATTATTTTTTTTTTTAAAAAAGTATTGACGATCTCGTGCTGATGTCGAGGGTTTGCATATACCGATTATCAGCCAGTGAGGTAGCGAGAACCTGATGAATACCAATGATGTCTGTCGGTTCCAAAGGAGGCATCAGAGGGAGAGGATCCCCTGATGCAGATTCGAGGTCCGGCATTGACCTCCGGAGATATCAGCTATGGGCCGGATGCAGACGCCTGCACCATTGGAGCTGTCCATACAGACAGTACCAAGGCTGCCAGGAGTGCTGCCAAACTCCTCTCAATAGCCAGGATGTGCTGGTCAAGGGAGGAGACCGATGCCTGGGTGGAATCTCGCATGGGGCTCTGAACCACCGTCCCAGAGCATGGAACCAGTAGCTCTCCGGAGGTCAAGGCCTCGGGCGCATCCTGGAGCCCCTGTTGTGCTTTGGAGGGCTGGTCCTCCCACTGGGGCTGTTTGGCAAGCCTGTCTGCATCAGATGCACCTTTCGGTGAATCTCGAATATGATGAAGGCACTTACCTCGAGGATCAGTATTGAGTTTCGATGCTGATAACTTAGACTTAGTCTTCTGTTTGGACTTTGAGGAGACCTGAGAACCAAGAGAGGAAGCAGACGTCCTCGACGATGTGGAAGCCGCTGAAATAGCATCCGGGGCAAACAGAGAACCACACTGTTTGGCTGTTTTTTAGGTCTCTTTTTGTCATTTATTGGCACAAAGAACAATCAGACGATAAATGGTCTGGACCCAAACATTTTAAACAAGTCATGTTTATCAGTGACTGATATTGTACCAGAACAGTTTGTACATTTTTTGAAGCCGCTGATGTGTTTTTCTATCATGGTGGAACAAAAGTCGGCCAAGGCCTAATTTGGTGATAGAAACCACCAAAATTAGAAAAAAGTGAAAGAAAGAAAAGTATTTTGAAAATTAAAGAAATCTCAGGGCCTGTATCAGGACAGGTACTGGCGTCGACGGAAAGGCAGTACTGATGATACACATATGTGAAGACTGCATTCCTGCTTGTTCCTAGAGATAGTATACACCACTCAACCTATCTCTTTGCACAATGAAATTTCAATTTAAGGTGAACAGCTTAATTAAACTAACTGCTAATTTTAACTGGTATATTAGACACTGTTGGCAGCTCTGTTTCAACTTCAACTCGTCTGCCCAACCCACTTTAAGAATGTTCCTCATTGGCCAACTTAGGCCATTAATAGTGTCTTCTTCTCTTCCTCTTTGGTCCACCTGGGCTACTAGCATGTTCTCCTCCTTCCATTGGCCCACCAAGGCCACTGGACGCTATGGAAATACTACGTGCCACAACTGAACTTTTAGTCAGCATGGGAAACCTGTTCTAATGTAGAATGGTACATAGCTTTGCGCATAGCATACAAAATAACATCACTGGTGGTCAATTTATTTTAGAATTCAAAAGTAGAAAATCCAAGTGTTCTCTGATGCTGTTATTGCTGTGTGCCGTTGAGTCAATGCAGACTCTTGGCAACCCTGTGGATAGTTTATAAAACTTTGCTTTTTACAAATGTCTCTTCCTTCAGTTATGCCAAGCTCTGACCTTTTAAATTTAGTTTCCATCACAGAAAAGGAAAGGTTCAGATTTCATTCTCTTAATCTATTCTGCTTAACCCAACAACCATTTCTGAATAGCTTTCATTCTTGCTAAAAAGGTTCGGAGGTTAAAGCTGCTTCTCCTCATTTACATTTTAACATCGCCACTTTCTCTTGCACATATTCTTGCCCTTGGACAGTCTTCATTTGTAAAAATCCAAATCAAAAGTTAAACAACTTCCAGAGCAGTAAGACTTATAAACTATCTCTTGTCTCTCTTACTTCCCCAACCCAATTCAATTGCAGGTATTTGGAGAGAGAAAAAAAAACATTTTGACTGTGATAAGGACCAGTGTTATCATCAATCAATATACACATATCTATGTCAAGTGAACAGTTCTTTCAAGAACTGGAAAGAGGACAAAATAGTTCCAAATCAGCAAAAATCTGTCACCGTCTCTCTTTAGGTTCTAACTGTGCTCATTAACTCCAACACAGTTCAAGATAAGAAAGAAATGTTATATGATATTTTGTACATGATATACTGGTAAGAAGGACAATACCATCCAAACAATGTGTGTGTGTGTGTATAAAGGGGTGTGTGTGTCAATGAGGACTCCTGGCGACATTGTGTCCATTTTACACGACAAATAATGCAAGCTGATGTAATATTCTGTCTACATTTAAAATTAGATAGTTTGTGAAGCATATGCAGATACATCATGCTGAACTTCAACAGTAAGACAAATATTATCCTTCAGGTCTTGAAAACAACATCACAATCTTCATTCTCTTGCGCAAATATTGCAATATAAATATACTCAAGCAGATTACACAAAACTGAAAGCTGGGGAAATCATCATCTGTTTTAATATGGCTAACAGTCTGGGATAAGCTAACTATTGCTCTTGCACCAATCTGGTTTCATGGTCAAACAGACAGCAGAAGATATATGTACAGATGGATTTAATTACTCAATTTCACAAAGTGGTTGATGAATGCTTTAATGGCATACCCCAGAGGCTAATCGCTGTTCTTGCATTTTACAGGTTTCTATGACAACATTGACAGTAGTAAGCAAGATTCAAACCAGCCAAATGCACTGTTCTGGTAACAGAATTTGCCTGAAATTAAAATTTCAGCACATCAAGATTTATTGCTGTGAGTTGTACAGTATGTGCACAGAGATGCTTTTGATCTCAAACTGATTTGGGGTTTTGTTGCGACTAACCAATTCCTATAAATAGTAATGGTCATCTTTTAATGCCACTATAATTCCTTTCAGGACACAGGTTTCAAATAAATTATCTAGCACAACTACCTGCTTTAGTTAAGCAATTCTGGATCCACAAACTATGATACCTTCTGCTGAATTGCCCATTCATCATCACCAGTCTGAAGAAGATGTGCTCACAAGGATGTCAACTACTGTCCTTCCAGGATTACAATCCTGCAGGAATGCTGCATTAAAAACAATCCCCATTATTAAAGTCAATTTGCCAGCATACTGGCAACACAAAATGAACTTTATACCACCAAGATGTATGCTCAGTTACTGACATTTGGGCTATTAAGCATCACATCTGCAAATGCTCAAGATCCCTATTGGAAACCAAGAGGGCAAACACTCTGTCCTACAGTACATTCTATCCAGAACTCTAAGGCAGGAAGGTACCCCCTATGACAAAATTAAGCAGAAAATAAAGAGGTAATATCTACTATATGATTAGATTACTAAAACCATAAAGCAATTTACTTGCACTAAAAGGCTGAACAAAAGATTCCTGAATACGTGCAAGTCGAAGACCCATTTTTCTTACTAACAGATGTTTCACTATATAACCAAAGCTTGTCTACTTTCTTTAGATCTTCTCTTCTACTAATCATTGTATAGCATTGTGTAGCACTGTACATAAACACATAAGAGACTATCACTGCTCATGCATCTTACAATCTGTTTAAGACAAAGAAACAGAACAAACAGGGGAATAGGGTAGTCATTGAGGGAAATGATTAAAAGACACTGTGTTAAATAAGAGAATAAATGGATCAAGATCCAAAAGCAGCCTGCCTTGATTTGAAAAGGATCAGAGATGGAGAACGATGCACCGATTCAGGTAGTCTATTCCAGGCATACGGTGCAGAACACTGAAATGAACGGAGTCTGGTGCTGGCAGTAGAAGAGAAGGGCACAGATAAGAGCGATTTGCTTGATGTGCGGAGTTCTCAAGGAGGGGTGTAGGGAGAGATAAGAGAGGAGAGGTAATGAGGAGCTGCAGAGCAAATAAACTTGTAAGTCAGTAGGAGAACTTTGACCTGTATGCAGAAATGGATAGGGAGGGGTGAAGTGACTTGAGAAGAGGGGTTACATGAGCGTTGTGACACATGCAGAAGGTTAGCCATGCAGCTGAGTTTGGAATGGATTGAAGGGGAGAGGAATGATTCAATGGGAGACCAGTGAGGAACAGGTTGCAATAGTCTAGCTAGGAGGTGATGAGAGAGTGAATAAGGTTCTTAGTAGAGTGTTCCAATAGCAAGAGATGAATTTTGCTGATGTCAGAGAGAAAAAACAAAACAGGTTTTAGCTGTATGTTGGATATGTGCAGAGAGAGAGAAAAGAATCAAAGATGACCCCAAGGTGGCAAGCCCAGGAAACAGAGAGGATGACAGCATTATCCACAGAAATAGAGAAGGGGGGGGGGGGAGGGGGAGTAGGGCTTAGAAGTAAAGAAAAGAAGCTCCATCTTCGTCATGTTCAATTTCAAACAGTGGCACGACATCTAGGCAGCAACATCAGACTGAAGGCTAAGTTTCGGGCCTGGATTCCAGGAGAGATTACTGGTGTATAGAGGAAAATCTAAATCTCTTTCGCCTAAAGATGGCATTGAAAACTATGGGAAGAGATCAGGGCACCAAGGGCAGAAGAAGGGGCCCCAAGACAGAGTCCTGAGGTACACCGACTGAAAGTGGGATTGGAGCGAAGGACGCACCAGAGCAGTGGTTCTCAAACCTGTCCTGGGGGACCCCCAGCCAGTCGGATTTTCAGGATATCTGCAATAAATATGTATGAGAGAGATTTGCATATAAATGGAGGTAAGCAGTTGTGCAAACTTCTCTGATGCATATTCATTGTGGATATCTTCAAAACCCGACTGGCTAGGGGATCTCCCCAGGACAGGTTTGAGAACCACTGCACCAGAGGATACACTAAGAGGCCAGTTCTGTTTTAGATGTCCTGCCCCTGTACGGCCAATCAGAATCAGGGCGTACAGCAGTAGTAACCGATTCTGATGCCGTGGGGGCTAGGCGTGCCCATGGGATTAGAATCGGGACAACCCACCTGGACGTGCAGGCCAGGCCCCAATTCTGAAAAGCCACACATCCTGCACTTAACCTGCAAGCCCAGACATGCTCCTGAATGGAGCTGCAATGCCATGGCATCCTGTTGCAAAGGCACCGTAGCTCCATTCAGGAGCCGCAATCCCCGGGCAGACCCACAATTCGCCTTTCCCTGTTGGCAGACCCACAATTCCCCTTTTCCTGTTGTCTGACCCCTGATCGGACCTGCCATGGCCAGGGTTGGGCAGCAGGAATCCCCCTGCACCCCTTACCGCCTTTTTCCGGCCCCGCCTCCTACATCCTGTTCATGGGGACTTAGTCCACCTCTGAGGCTGGCCCCAGATGTACAGCGCAGACCTCGAAATCTAACCTGTATGTCCAGTATCAGTCGCTGCCCTCTGCCCGCCCTTGCTCCTCCCAAGGACTGCCCCCTCCCACCCAGAAACAGAGCTCCCCACACAAACCGGTAATATGTCCAGATCGGACGTCCAGACCCGCTAAATGTGATCGGAATGACCCCCTAAAGTGCAATGAAAGAGATAAGAGAAGCAAGGAAGGACAGAGCCCCACAATCCAAGTAAAGACAGGGTATCGAGGTGTTGATGGTGATCAACAGTGTCAACAGCAGCAGACAGGTCAAGAAAGATGAGTAAAGGCCCTTGATTTGGCCAGAAAAGGACACTAGAGAGTTTGGCAAGGACTATTTCTGTAGAATGTAGAGGATGAAAGTCAGATTGCAATGGAACCAGAATAGCTTGAGAAGAAAAAGTCAAGATAGTGGCTGTGAAACGCATGTTAAAATAGTTTGGACGTGAAAGGGAGGAGGGAGATGGACAGATAACTGGAAAAGCAGGAAGGGTCCAGGGAAGAATTTTTGAGGAGTAATGTAACCACAGCATGTTTGAAGGCAAGAGAATGGGTTGCAGTGGATAAGACAAATAGAAGGGCTGATAGCAGAGAAGATAAAACTCAGTAGACAGGATGGAATGGGATCTGAAAATGTGTAGTTTTCTCCTCAGTGAGTTTAGAAAAGATAGAAAGGGTGGCAGGTGATGAAAAGAGGATTTGAGAATGAAACGAGGGAAGGGAAGATGGAAATGATCCAGTGGAGAATTCAAGACTAATCTTGTGAACCTTGTCATGGAAGTAGTCAGTCAAGGGCAGGGCAGGAAGTGAAGGAGGGGTCAGAAGCAGAGGAACTTTGGGGAGTGTTGAGCCTGAAAGATGGCAAAGTCTGAGGCAAGAGAGTTTGTCAGATGGACATAATACTCTTGCTTGGTGAGTGCTAAAGAAGGCTGGAAGGAGATTAGAAAGAATCTGAATTCAGCATGGGCATAGGATTTAGCCAAAGGAGCTCAGAAAGAGGGGACACAGGAACATAGATATCAGATTTTGGGGGCTGAGCCACGGTTAAAGTATAGTACACCTTACAGGACGTAGAAAGGGAGGGAACAAGAGCATCCACATCAGAGGAGAGTTATAGGAAAAGACTGCCTCATCAGCAGGCACAGATGACACAGTAGATAAGAGGAGATGAAACAGCAATGGTGTCAATAACCTGAAAATTCCTAAATATGTTGGTGGAATTTGTGATAAGGAAGCTTATCATAGCTCAGGAAGGAGCTATAGAAAAGGTGAAGTGACTCTGAACAAGCAACCTGTCAGTTCTGGTAGAAATAAGAAAACAGAATTTTCCCATAAAAGACTACCAGTCCCAGAATGCACCAGGTTTCCAACAGCCATTAGAGGAGCTGAAGTGGGGAAACGTGTGTTCAATCAGGAGGGCTATGAGGTAATCCCTAAGCACTCATCTCAAAGGGCAGGGCCTGATTCAGCACAGCTGCGCTGTATTAGGGGGGAGCACTCATCTAAGCAGAATAAGAGTACAGTTTATTCTACAGATGACCATCTTCATGATCACCTTGGATGTCCAGAGAAGGATCCTCAGTTTCATCTGAAGGATTATCAGAAGCAGAAGCCAAACCGGACAGACAGAGAGGGAAAGAGACCCTCTGGAAGAAGGAAGAGAAAAGCCTTTGAGAGGTCTAGAAGAGTCCAAAGCAGTACGTATACTGGGAGGTATTCCAAGGGCCAGCATACACCATTGGACTGGGGAAAGCCAGAGGAATGGTGCTGCAGAGCTAGGAATCACCAGAGGCTACCTGTGAGGGAGACGGCTGCATGTGGAAGGGACCCTAAGACCTGTGCCAGAAGGTATGTGAAGAGAGATCCAGTGTCCAGGGATCTGGATTGGAAGGCTGGACATAAGAACTGGACTACATACTGGCCAGGCTATATAGAGAGGAACTCGAGCAGCAATGGAAGCTCAGGTATGAACACTGATCTATGCCCTAGCTATAACCTTGAAAGACAGCAGGGAAACAAGTATTCTCCTGAAAATGTTCCATTGAGAGATTCATCTGTGCCAATCCATGATATTGAACCCATGCTTGTTGAACAAGGGGGAATAATAGCAGATGAGGATCCTGTTTATATGGACTGTTCTCTATCCGAACTCCGTTGGTAACTTTCTGTTATAAAGTACAGCAACCATCACAAAGAAATAAAAATTTGTTCTTTAATCTACTCAGAAAAGCTCCTGAAGCAGGATTTGACCCACACAGTACAAAGCAAGCCAGCTAAGGGGTTTCAGCTGGATAACTGCTAGCAATTAAGCCTTACCTAATTGCTTGTGAGCTAGGAGAGAATCACTTCTGTATCTATGTGGGAAGTAATCAGAAGTTAACCTGAAAAGAACAGTTTGTTTCTTGCTTTGTGGCTTTTCATTTGTTGTTTTCCTGATTTTGACTTTGTTTTTCCAAGTTAACACTGAAAGCAAGTAACCTAATTTATGTGCTACCAAGCATATCTGTGTTGGGAGAAATAACCCCATAAATAAATATCTTATTGGCTTTACCCAAGAGCACAACTAAATTATTGTCAGCAGCTGTGTCTGGTGTGAATGAACTACATTGCCCACAATACCTTGCAAATCATATAGATATATGCATTGCCAAGACTGTGAAGATTCTCACCCAGGCAGACATCTGACAAATTTGGATGAGACTATAGCAGAGTGTGGTTAAGAATGAAAGTTAACAGATGATGGTTAGATAAGGGGAAAACAGAGGTGGAGAATTTTAGGGCAAGCAGTTGGAGAAAAAAAACAAGGACAAAGCAGTAATCATATTGTTGAGTAAGGGCGGTATAACACAGCTGGAGCATGAACAAGGAGGTTAAGGCAAGGAGCTGTGATGCAGGAGAGTCAGAGGTCATCAGTATGAATGTTAAAACCCCCAAGAATGAGAAAAGGGGAAGACAGTACCAGAAAGAATGAAAGCCAGGAGTCAAAATTACTGAGAAAGGAAGAAATGGACTTATCAGGGGGTTGATAACTGACAGCTACCCAGAGAGGTAAAGGACCTCAAAAGAAGAAAAGATGGAGGTGGGGGGGGGGGGGTTTGAAAACAGCAGGAAGGAAAGAGCGAGCCGAGATGTATAAGAGAAAGCGTAGTTACTCACCTGTAACAGGTGTTCTCCAGGAGCAGCAGGAATCAGTCCTCACTTATGGGGTGAGGTCGGCGCCGACGGAGCCCTCGCGGAGCAATTTTCCCCAGCTTTCAAAGAAAGCCTTTGGGAATTGCAGCGCGCATGCGCGGGCGGTCGTATTCCCGCCCGAGGGTGCCATCTTAGCCAGTCAGATGACATAGCTAAAAAAGACAGCATAAAAATTTGCAAAAGAACATAAGCAGACGATTGCAACTCCAAGGGGAGGAGGGAGGGTAGTGAGGACTGATTCCTGCTGCTCCAGGAGAACACCAGTTACAGGTGAGTAACTACGCTTTCTCCAGGACCAAGCAGGAAGTCAGTCCTCACTTATGGGACTCCCAAGCTCAAGGCTACCGGAGACCCTAAGCACAAAAATGAGCTCCCTCTAGCTCAGCAGCACAGAAGGATAGAATCTTCGCTGAAATATCACCCACCGGTAGCCCACAGCCGGGATGGAGGGTAGGAGTTGCTCAGACCTCAAAGAGATTACGGAGGACTGCCTGTCCGAAAGCACTGTCCCTACGGGACTCCCTCTCGAGACAGTAATGGACCGCAAAAGTCTGGCTCGAAGACCAAGTAGCGGCCCGGCAGATGTCTGCCAGCGGAACAGAGCGGAGGTAAGCCACTGACGTAGCCTTTGCCCGAACGCAATGAGCCGTGACTCGACCTTCTAAGGAGAGTCCGGCTGCCCCATAAGCCCAAGAGATACAGTCCGCAACCCAGATGGACAGAGTACGCTTGGAGACCGGGAGCCCCAATTTATTGGGGTCAAAAGACACAAAAAGCTGAGCAGCTTTACGGTGCTCCCGCGTACGGTCAAGGTAGAAGTTCAATGCCCTTCTACAGTCCAGGGTATGGAGGACCGTTTCAGCTCGGCTGGAGTGTGGTCTGGGAAAGAAGGTTGGAAGTACCACCTCCTGATTGATGTGAAAAGGGGAGACCACTTTAGGCAGAAATTTTGGGTGAGTCCGTAGGACTACCCTATTCTTGTAGAACCTAGTGTAAGGGGGATCAGACACGAGGGCCTGCAATTCACTTACGCGTCTAGCGGAAGTGAGGGCTATCAAGAACAGTGTTTTCCAAGACAGAAAACGGAGAGAACAGGTAGCCATAGGTTCAAAAGGCGGACAGGTGATCCGCTGCAAAACCACATTCAGGTCCCAGTCAGGCGCTGGCGGGCGCAGAGGTGGTTTAAGTAGAAGGAGACCTCGGAGAAACCTCGCTACGAGAGGGTCGCTCGAGAGAGGTCTACCGTGCACCGGCACATGATGTGCCGAAAGAGCACTGAGGTGAACTTTGACGGAGTTGGACTTAAGTCCCAGATTAGAGAAGTGTAGCAAGTACTGCAAGATCACCGACACCGGGCAGGAGAAGGGATCCTGAGACTGTTGGGTACACCAGACTGCAAAGCGACGCCATTTAAGGGCGTAGCATTTGCGGGTAGAAGGCCGTCGCGAAGCCAAGACGACCTCCTCCACCTCCGCCGGCAGGAGAAGGGGAGCAAGGACTACCCTCTCAGCAGCCAGGCCATGAGGTTGAGAGACCTGAGGTTGGGGTGCAGTAGGGACCCCTGATCCTGAGTGAGGAGATCCGGTTGCACCCCCAGAGGGCGTGGATCCTCCACCGCCAGTTGCAGTAGGAGCGGAAACCACGGCTGCCTGGGCCAGCGAGGGGCCACCAGGATCATGAAGGCTTTGTCTCGGAGAACCTTGAAAAGAGTCCGAGAGACTAGCGGGATGGGAGGGAAAGCGTACAGAAGGCTCCCCGACCATGAGATCAGAAAGGCGTCCGCCGCAACCCGAAGGGGGTGTGGCTGACGAGAGCAGAAGCGAGGAAGCTGCCGGTTGTGAGGACTGGCAAAGAGATCCACCGTGGGGAGGCCCCACTTGAGGAAGAGCTTCTGAACTACCAAGGGATCCAGACGCCACTCGTGCGGCTGGAGGACCCTGCTGAGTTTGTCCGCAAGGCAATTTTCCTGGCCCGGGAGATAAACTGCCTTGAGGAGAATGCCGTGACTGACGGCCCAAGAGCAGAGCTTCTGTGTCTCCCTGCAGAGGAGGAAGGAGCCCGTGCCCCCCTGTTTGTTCACGTAGAACATGGCAACTTGATTGTCCGTCTGTACAAGGACGGACTGTTGGGAAGTCAGGTGGGAGAAGGCCTTGAGAGCTAGGCGGATCGCCCTGAGCTCCAGGAAGTTGATCTGCTGAGCAGACTCCCACGTGGTCCAGAGGCCCTGAGTACGTGCCTCTTGGCAATGTGCTCCCCAGCCCAGGAGGGATGCATCGGTGGTCAGCACCCGGGTCGGTTGAGGTGACTGGAAAGGCATTCCGAAGATCAGGTTCGGCTGCCGGAGCCACCACCGGAGAGACGAGACCAGCGGCTCGGAGACGCGCACTAGGTCTGCTAGGCCGCCTGTGGCTTGTCGCCACTGCTGGCGGAGACACCATTGAGCAGACCGCATATTCAGGCGGGCATTGGGGGTCACATGGACGGTGGAAGCCATATGGCCGAGCAGTCTCAGGAAGCGCCTGGCGGAGACCAGGGGCTGGCTGCGAAAGCGGTCGGCTAGGTCCATGAGCCGTTGAGCCCTGTCGAGCGGTAGGTATGCTCACGCCTGAGGAGTGTGCAGCCTCGCGCCGATGAACTCGAGATCCTGTGAGGGGAGCAAAGTGGACTTTGCGAAGTTTATAACAAAGCCCAAGTGCTGCAGAAGAGTCACCGTGCGGCACGTGGCGTTGGTGACCTCCTGAGCGGACGCTGCTCTGATGAGCCAGTCGTCGAGGTACGGAAAGACATAGAGGCCGTGAAGCCGGAGATGGGCCGCCACGACCGCGAGACATTTTGTGAAGACTCGCGGTGCGGAGGACAGGCCAAAGGGCAGTACTCTGTACTGGTAATGATTTCCGGCCACCACAAACCTTAGGTATTGGCGGTGGCTTGGGTGGATGAGGATGTGCGTGTAGGCATCCTTTAGATCCAAGGAGCATAGCCAATCTCCCTGCTGGAGGTAGGGCAGAAGGATTCCAAGGGTAAGCATTTTGAACTTCTCCCGCACAAGGAACTTGTTGAGGTTGCGCAAGTCCAGGATGGGTCTGAGGCCCCCTGTTCTCTTTGGTATCAGAAAATACCTGGAATAAAAGCCTTGACCTCTCAGGTGGTGGGGCACCGGTTCCACCGCCTGTTCCTGCAGAAGACCTGCTAACTCCTGAAGGAGTAATTCCCTGTGCAGAGGGGGTTGCGGAGGTTCTCACGGAAAATAGGAGGGAGGGACCTGATGGAAGTGGAGAAGATAGCCTTCTCGCACGACTTGAAGCACCCAGGCATCTGCGGTGATGCTGGACCACCTGTGGGCGAAGTGAACCAGCCGGCCTCCGGTGCTGGGAGGAACCAGCGGGGGGGGAGAGAGGCTATGCTTTGTGAGTCAAAAACCCCCACCCTGCTGAGCAGGGGCTGGTGGTGCAGGCTTGGGGGCTTGCTGCCTACGGGACCCGTTACCCCGTCCCTTGGCCTGCTGGCCCTGTTGGGGAGCTGCAGGGGCCTGATAATGGGGGTACTGTTTGTAGGCAGCCGCCTTCCTCGGGTAAAAGGACTTTTCTCCCCGAGCCCTTCTTCTTCTGGGAAGGGGCGGAGGTCTTCCTAGAAAGCCTGGTCCTGGTGAGAGTCTCAGTCTCAATTTGTGCAGCCTTATCCGCCATGGGCTTGCCAAAGAGGTTTTCGCCTCGGCAGGGGACATCGACCAACTTGTCCTGCACCCAGGGCTCAAGGTCTGACGACTGAAGCCAAGCCTGTCGGCGGGCACCGATGCCGGCTGCGGCCACTCGAGCCGATGCTTCAAAGCCATCATAGGCTGCTCGGGACATGAACTTTGAGCATTCCCGAATGCCAGTGGACAAGGCCAGGAACCTCCGCAAGGGTTCCTCGGACAAACCAGCGGAGAATCCGGCTAGCTCTTTAGCCAGATCCCGGAGATACATGCCCATGTAGAGCTGGTAAGTCTGGACACGACATGCGAGCATAGAGCCCTGGAAACACTTCTTACCAAGGCCATCCAGGTTACGGGCCTCCCTGCCAGGAGGCACCGAGGAGTGCATCTTCTGGCTCTTAAGACGATGCATGGCCGATTCCACAACCATGGAATGGTGTGGTAGCTGTGCCTTTTGAAAGCCAGGGCTCTTGCGGACTCGATAGATAGAATCGACCCGCTTGCTCAGGACCGGCGAGGAGGCCGGACTCTCCCACATGCGGAAGAGTAGTCGTTCCAGCATAGGAGGAACCGGTACAGTAAAGTGTTCCCTCGCGGGAGAGTCATACTGGAGGGCGTCGAGCTCTTCGGCTCGAGGCTCCTCCTCGGGATCCGCAGGGAAGGCCAAAGCCTTGGCCATATCCCTAACGAAGTCCGAGAACCGGGCATCCTCCGGGGGGGACTGCTTCCGAGGCTCGGACTCCGGTGAGTCCGAGGGGACACACCGAGTCCGGAAAGAATCAGGCGACTCTTCCTCTTCAGACTCCCAGACCGACTCCGACGAGGACTCGGTGGGGTCGGCCCGGGCAGGGCGCGGCGCCTGCCGCCCCGACGCCGAGGGAGTCGGCGTCGGCGACCTCGGTCCCGAACGGGAGGCCGAGGGTGACCTCGACCGAGGATCGACTCGAGTTCTCATTGACTCGAGGATCGGCTCGGTCTCCGGGGTCGACTTGGACGTCGACGTCCCGGCGGTCGGGGCAGCGGCGCCAGCGAGCAGTGCCCGCTGCTGGTCCATGAAGGCAGACAGTCTGCTCTCCAAGGCCGTCAACCTGAGTCCGAGCTCAGGTGACCCAGCAGCCCCCGACTCGGGCCCCGACGGCGTCGGGCCCGACATCGGCTGTCGCGGAGGCGAGTCCAGAAGGACTACAGGACTTACCCGAGCAGGCATCTCCGACTCCAGGCGAGGTCGCTTCGGGAGGTGTTCCTTCTCCAAGGACCCGGGGCGGCTATCGGGGCTATGCGACCTGGCCCTCGCGGAACCAGGAGCATCCACTGACGCCGCCCTCGCGGGTTTCGCCGTCCGACGATGGTCCCCGGAGGGAGAACCCCGGTCGGAGGAACTCCGGCGACGGTCCGAGCTGGAGCCTTTTGACGCGGAGGCCTCCGACGAGGTCCGGGTACGGCTGGGGTCAGCGAAGATTCGATCACGCTGATGCCGCCGACTCCTCAACGCTTTTGAGGACATTTTGCCGCAGGGCCCACAGATCAGTTCCTCATGATCCGGGCCCAGGCAGCGGAGGCAAAAGTCGTGTGTGTCAGTTAGTAACATATTTCGGTCACACTGACCACACCGCTTAAAGCCACTGGCAGCCATCGGGGGAAAAAGGGCCCCTGCGAGGTCAAAGGACCGGGCTGCCAGGGAAAAATCGAAAACGAAAGCTGACAAAGTCAGAAAAACCGAAAAAAAGTAGGAGGACTCGTGACCGGCGTCGCGAGTCCGGACGGGAAAAACGATCGGCGTCGAACCGAAGGAAAAAGAATAAAATAATGAAGAAAATCAACTTTTTCGCGGGGACAAGACGGGTACGTCTGTAGGGCTCCGCGGAAAAAAGAAGACTGGCTAAGATGGCACCCTCGGGCGGGAAGATGACCGCGCATGCGCGCTGCAATTCCCAAAGGCTTTCTTTGAAAGCTGGGGAAAATTGCTCCGCGAGGGCTCCGTCGGCGCCGACGTCACCCCATAAGTGAGGACTGACTTCCTGCTTGGTCCTGGAGAAAAAGGTAATTTCCATGACAGAGAGCAGCAACAGAAGCAGTGTCTTCAGAGAGAAGTCTCAGTTACAGCAAGATGCAGAGCACCAGTAATGAAATGCAGATATGTTTCTTGAAGGCAGTGTGCACATTCCACAGGGCACCTAAGAAGGGAGAAGAAAGAAGTAAGAGAGGGATATAAATAAGGTTTGAGGGGTTGTGGCTGGATCTGCGCAAGAAGTGTGAGAGATGCCTAGGGGGCCAGGATTGGGATTGATATTCCCAGATGAGAGAAGGAGAAGCAGCAGGAGAATATGGGGAAGAGAAGAACAGACACAATGGTAACAAGGGAAGGATGCTGTTGGAGAGAGTGGAGACAGCTGAACGAGAGGAAGAAAAGCATAGTAACTTATCTGTAACAGGTGTTTCCGGGGACAACAAGAATCAGTCCTCACAAACGGGTGATGTCGGCACCGACGGAGCCTGCGCGGAAGCATCTCCCCAGCTTTCGAAGAAAGCCTTTGGGAGATGCACTATGCATGCGTGGTCTTCTTCAAGCCCAAGGGTATCATCTTGCCTCAATCTAATGACATAGCTATGATGGCAAAAATTAAAATAAAGAAGCAACTCCAAAGGGGGGGAGGAGGGAGGGTTCTGAGGACCAATTCCTGCTCTCCCTGGAGAACACCTGTTACAGGTGAGTAACTATGCTTTCTCCGTAAACAAGCAGGGTCAGTCCTCACATAAGGGACTCCCCAGCTACAGGGTACTGAGAACCTGTTCAAAATGCCATGGTGAACAGAGAAGGTGAGCCGTGAGCTGTAGCAACTAAGTCCCAATTGAGAGACTCTCGCAAGACCCAGGTGTCTTGCTGAAAACCAGCACTACGATAGCATGAACATAAAAGGATCGGAGGGCAGGAGTTTCCTACACCCCAAAGAGGTTACAGAACACGGCCTGGCCAAAGGCGCTCTCTTGTCAGGACTCCCTCTCCAGGCAGTAGTGAACTGTGAAGGTATGCACTGAAGAACAGGTGGCGACCCGGCAGATTTCTGTAACAGGTACGGAATGCAGAGGTAGCCATGGCTCTGACGCAGTCCGCCATGACCCAATGGTCTAGTGAGATTCGAGTCTGCTCATAGGTGAGGGAAATGCAGTCCGCCACCCAAGTGGACAGAGTTCGCTTAGTTACTGGAAGCCCCGGTCAACTGGGGTCATAGGAGACAAAGAGCTGAGGCTCTTTGCAGTGGCCCCAAGTCTACTGTAGTTAGAAAGACAGGGCCCTCTTAAAATCCAGAGTATGGAGAACAGTCTCCGCCTTGCCAGCATGAGGCCTTGGGAAGAAGGTGGGGAGCACTGCCTCCTGATTGAGGTGGAAGGGGGACAGCACCTTTCGCAGAAACTTGGGGTGTGTGTGGAGCACCACTCTGTTCTTGTAGAACCTCATGTAGGGCGGGGCTCTGCCATTAGTGCCTGTAGCTCGCTGACCCTGCGAGCCGACGCGAGTGCCACGAGGAAGACAACCTTCCAGGAGAGGTACTGCAGATGGCAGGTAGCCAGGGGCTCAAACGGCAGTTTAGTGAGCTGTAAGAGCACCACATTGAGATCCCACTCCGCCATTGGTGGGCAGCCAGAGGGCTTGGACAACATAAGGCCCCGCAGGAAACGAGAGATAAGGGGCTGAGCCGAGAGGAGCATGCCCTCGACAGAGTGGTGGTGTGCTGCAATAGCGCTCAGGTGCACTTTGGCTGAGTTGGACTTCGGTCCCATCTGTGACAAGTGAAGTAAGTACTGTAGCACCAGCTACACCGCACAGAAGAAAGGGTTTGCCTACCTCTCGGCGCACCACACCAAAAATCACCACCATTTGAAGGTGTATACCCTTCTCATGGAGGCTTTATGGAAGGCCAAAAGGACCTCCTCCACATCATGTGTGAGGTTGAAAGAAGCTAGAACTACCCTTTCAGCAGCCAAGCTGTAAGCGACAGGGACCCCAGGTTGGTGTGCAGGAGAGAGCCCTCTTCCTGGGAGAGTAGTCTTGGGGCACAGACCAGGGAAATTGGAGGTGCCATCTACAGACAGAGAAGCAGCAGGAACCAGGGATGCCGGGGCCACCAGGGGACTACTAGAATCAGCAATACCCTGTCATGCTGGACCTTGAAGAGTGTCTTGGCAACCAGCGGTGTTGGTGGGAAGGCGTAAAGGGGGGCCTTCTGTCCATGGGATGAGGAATGAATCCACTGCCATCCAGAGCAGAAACGGGGCAACTGGGTGTTGTCTAGGCTGGTGAACAGATCCACTAGGGGGATGCCCCAGAGTTGGAAAAGCTGGGAGGTCACTCTGGGGTCCAGATGCTACTCGTGCAGCTGGAGGACTCTGCTCAGCCTGTCCACAGAGTTGTTGTCTAGGCCCGGGAGGTAGACCACACACAGCAGCATCTTGTTGCATGTCACATATGAGGAGAGGGCTGTCGCCTCTTGACAGAAGGAGTATGACCCTGTGCCTCCTTGTTTGTCAACATAGATCACTGTGACTTGGTTGTCCATCTGGACCAGCACCTACTGGTGCTGCAACTGTTGGCAAAAGGCTTGGAGGGCCATAAATATTGCCCGGAGTTCCAGGAGGTTGATCTGCAACAGGCACTCCATCTGGGACTACAGGCCTTAGGTGCAGAGGTCTGAAGTAGTTTTATTGAAGGGAAAAGACTGAGGAGAGTTAGCATCAAGAGGAGATAGTGATATGGCGCCATAGGAATAGATGGGAAAGAGAAGACACAGATTGGAAATGACATATGATATGGTAAGACAGGGCTCGACAAACCCCAGGTCACCATGGTGACCAAAAAATCAAACCTGGCGTCTGGGACGCCGGGCACATGGGCAGAAGCACTAGCCCCATGTCTGCCTGTGGGGAGAAGTGCAGAAAAAGGAAAAGCCAGTATCTGCTCATGGGGATCCAAACCTCTACAAGCAGAAGAGCTAAAAAAAGGGCCGCGATTTAGACCAGGAGAGCCGGTGCCTGAAAAGCCTGCAAAAAAATGCTAGTTTGCTGCACAGATGGCTGAATAAATTAAAGTGGTAGTATCTTTTATAGTAACTAGTGAATGATGAGAGAATGGAGGGGCAGGGGGTGAATGCAAGGTGGAAGGTTGAAAGAGAGAGTGGGAAAGGATAGAGTTGGGGGGTGGGGTGAGAAGAGTGCAAAGGGTTGGAAGGAGCAGAAATTAATGCATGGGAATTAAAGGGCACAACATGTATAGTATGTGCAAAAGGCACACTCCTTCTCTCGCCACATACACACACAGGCACTCCATCTTCACACCACACACACACAGGTGTAACTTAATGGGTCAGTGGGAGTGGTGAGTTAGTACTGTGCAGTCGCCCATTAAGAGCCAGATTTATTAAGCTTTTTCCCATAGAAAATGGGAAAAGTATCTTCTAAATTAGGCCCTAAAACCTAAAAAGTAACTGCAATACATCTTTTTGGAGGACGAGGGCATGCACTGTGAGCTCAGTTTCTAAAAAAATTTGTTGATGCCTCTGGTAAGGCAGGAAAGGAAGCCTAGGTGGGTTGGGGTGCACCTGGGATAAATAGTGTTAATGAGCCAGAGGAAAGTTATGTAAGAAATTTAGACCATGGACTGGGTGGGCAAGGGGGGGATGGGAGAGAAATAAAAATCAGCAGATTAGAAGAAAGCTACCAAGTTTAGTGATAGTGACAAGGGTTAATTGCTTCCTGCATAAATAAGAGGAGAAATACAGGTACACATACATCAGTAGGTTCAGCACAAAACCAAAATGAAAACAGGAAGCAGTGGGTAGGACAGTAACCCAAGATCAAAAAAAAAAAAAAAAAGCAAAACACAAAACAAAAAAAAAAATTTAAATAAAAAAACACAAAAAACAAAAAACAAACACCAAAACACAAAAATTTATAAGCAAGAATAGTTAGTAACCAAAGTAGCTAAGACTCGCTTACTAGGCCCTCTCAGCAAACTGAGCTAAGTCCAAAAAAGGGGAACTTTAACAATCAAACTCAAAAATTAATTAAAAGCATACCTAATTTAGCCTTGGATCTCACTTTTGTGTTACGTTTTCCCTGTATGTATGGTAGCTTTTGAGGGTAAAAATTTCTTATTTTTTGAACCAAGACAACTTTCTGATTTTCTCTTCTGGCAAAAGATGGTGCTAGGGTCCATATAGGCACCCCAATAGCAGCACTGTAAGGACCGTTAAAGAGTTTCATTCAAGGGGGGGCTTCTTTGATGCATTTTATCTCCTGGTTTATTTTCTTTTATTTGGATCCTTCTTTTTTCCTTTAATTGTGGTCTAATGGGGCATTTATTTCTTGTATATTTGTATGCTTTATTGTTACCAATTTTGCATTCATTTTCTTTTATGACGTGTACAGTAAAAAGTATTAAATAAATAAAGTATACCTTACAGGAAATACTATATTGTACAAGCCAAATGCTACTTATGTTCAATATCCCTAAAATATTCAGTGGGCGAAAAATGGCAAGATAATTTGGTTATACTGAATGCTGATTTGGAACATATAGCAGTCTGGTTGAAAGATAGTTGCCTGATCCTGAGAACTGGGAAATCAGGAATTTTATAGCTAGAAAAAAAGGAGATGCGAATTTTGTGGTTCATACTGGAGGTCATCAGATTTTGAGGAAACTGGCCTTTCATAATCTAAGATTATGGGTTGACCAGGTTTTGGCTTAATACACATATTTTTAAATTGAATTGAACAATTTATCATCTTCATGTGCTATGTTCAATACATTCTTTTAGATCTGGATAAGATGTGTTTAGTGATTCAATATTTGATTTTGTCCCATTTAAATTATGGAAATATGTTTGTGGGTCTACACAAAACAAATTTGACAAGAATAAAATAATTACAAAATACTGCGTTACTGTTGCTGGGAAGGCTTAGTATAAGAAATTATATTTCTCCAATGTTACAATGTCTGCATTGGTTGCCAATGTCCTATCAAAAAATTTTCAAACTTTTAATTCTGGTTGTTAAATTGCGTCATATATTGGCATCCATATATTCTTTCATCAACCCAATTGTAATTTGTAATCGGCTGCAGGTAACTTGTTTCAAAAGTTCCTTTGTTAAATCTGTCCATTTGCACTGGGCTAGGAACAGAATATTTTCTGCTGTAGAATCTCTCTCTCTCAGGCAGCAGGGGGGGGGGGGGGGGGTAAATGGGACAACGGCCCTACCAAAATATTTTTTCCCAACACAGTGTCAGAAAGTAGAGAGCTTGGGATAGGGGCTGGAGACTGATTTATTTGGCTTCTTCATTCAAAAAGATGTTATGTTGCCCCTGTATCTGGTGGAACAAGTTACTGAAGAAATCTGTCAGGAACCTAATTATGTTTTCATAAATTAATAAAATCTTGGCTGTGGCAAATGCCATTTGGGAAATATAATAGTTAAAGAAGATAATATCTAATGAGAGCATCTAGCAGAGTGAGTAGACATTTTAAAATGATTGTTTTATTGTATAATATTGTACTGCACATTGATACTGTGAACTAATAGTATTAGTGCATTATATCTGCTACAATGTCTATCATAGGGGTACGATGGCAGATAGCATACTGTAAAATAGGTGTTAAGTTGTGCTAAGTGTTTGTAAATGGGGTTCTTAGTATCAGGCTTGTGCAGCATTAATCCTTTGCTGCAATTAAGTTATAAAACATAGAGTACAATTCATGCATGCTACTCATTTTGAACTCCTCTTTCTAAAACCGACTTTTATGGGCAATTTTTAATCTCCTCATCTCTTTCACAGGCTATGGAAGCAAACCATTCCCCTTTGGTTAACTGAGGTGTGGGAGGGTAGGTCAAATGTGCTTGCATTATCCCCAGAAATCAGTTCTCAACAGTGGTTGTCACCTCATTCTACTAAGGCACACAGAAAGCACTTCCATAGGCCCCTACAGACAGGAAAGCATAGTTACTCACCTGTAACAGGTGTTCTCCAGGGACAGCAGGAATCAGTCCTCACATATGGATGACAAAGATGCTGTCGGAACACGCGTGGAATCATCTCCAAAGCCTTTATGAGATGCCACCACGCATGCATGGTCCCCTTCCTGTCCAAGGGTGCCATTTTGCTCAAACATATGACACAGCTAAGACAGCAGGAAAATAATTGGTATAGTTAAGGCAACACTATGGGGAGGAAGGAGGGTTGTGAGGACTGATTCCTGCTGTCCCTGGAGAACACAATTGTTACAGGTGAGTAAACAGGTGTTCTCCAGGGGCACCTGGAGAACACCAGGAATAAGCAGGAAACCAGTCCTCACATATGGGACTCCCTAGCTACAGAAAAAAAACATGATCAAGCCATGAAAGGACCCTGGTATCCAGGGAGAACCATCACTCCAGTAGCCTGAACATAGAGGGGTCGGAGGGTCGGAGTTGCCTAAACCCCCAAAAGATTACAGAGTACGGCCTGGCCAAAGGTGCTGTCCCATTGGGACTCCCTCTCCAGGCAGTAGTGAGCTCCAAAGATGTGGGCTGAAGACTAGGTGGCGGCCTGGCAGATGTCTGCCACTGGGACAGAGTGCAAGTTTGCAACCGAGGTCGTCATAGCCCTGACGCTATGAGCCATGACTCAGCGCTCCAGCAGGAGCTCAGCCTGTTCGTAGGCGAGGGCAATGCAGTCCGCAACCCAGGTGGACAGGGTCCACTTGGTCACAGCCTCCCTCAGCCGACTGGGGTCATAGGAGATAAAAACCTGGGAGGCTTTGCGGTGGTCCTGGATACACTGTAGGTAGAAGGGCAGGGCCCTCTTACAGTCCAGAGTATGAAGTATAGCCTCCATGTTGCTGGAGTGAGACTGTGGGAAGGTGGTGAGCAGCACCATCTCCTGACTGAGGTGGAAGAAGGAGACCACTTTCGGCAGAAATTTGGGGTGCATGTGAAGCATGACCCTGTTTGTATTGAATCTTGTATATGGCTCTGCCACCAGAGCCTAAAGCTCACTGAATCTGCGATCGGAGGTGAGCGCCACTAGGAAGGTGACCTTCCAGGAGAGGTACCACAGGTGGCTAGTGGCTCAAACGGCGGCCGGGTGAAGCACTTCAGCACTAAATTAAGGTCCCATTCTGCTGGGGGCACGGATTGGGGGCTTGGAGAGCAGTAGGCCCTGCAGAAAGCAGGTGACGGGGTGAGCCGAGAGAGGCTTGCCCTCGATAGGGTAGTGGTGTGCTGAAAGGGCACCCAGGTGCACCCTAAGTTGGACTTGAGTCCGGGATGGGAGAAGTGTGCAGCAGGTAATTGCAGGACTAGCTGTACTGTGCAGAAGGGGTCTGCCCATTTCTACGAGCACCACAGGAGTATCTCTACCACTTGAAAGCGTAAGCACATCTTGTGGAAGGCTTGCGGGAGGCCAGCAGGACCTCCTCCAACTCCACTGAGAGGTTAAAAGGAGCCAAGGCTACCCGTTCAGCAGCCACCTGAACGGGTGGCTTGATGGACTAGAGTGAGGATCTTGAAAGGGATCCGGAATTGTAACGGCAGCCAGTGAAGGTGTTGTAGGAGGGGAGTGACGTGATCGCGCGGAGAGGCATGTAAGAGCATCTGGGCAGCCGTGTTTTGAATTAACTGTAGTCTATGTAACTGATACTGAGGAATACCGGCATAAATGGAATTACAGAAATCTAACCGGGTTATGACTAGTGAAAGAAGAAGGGTAGTGAGTGCCTGAGGAGATAGAAAAGGCCGAATAGCACGAATCTGCCGAAGGCAGTAGAAAGAACGCTGAGAAATAGAAGAAATGTGATCATGAAAAGTGAGTGCACTATCAAGAATGACACCGAGATACGGAAGTTTGGAAACTGTGGAGATAGAAGCACCAGAGAGAGAAGGCGTAAGAGGCAGAATGGGAGAACCGTGGGTGAACCAAATAGCAGCCGTTTTGGAGATATTCAGAACCAGACAATTTGAGGAGAGCCAGGAGGAAACCGAAGATAGACAAACCTCCAGCGGAGTGATATCGGGATGGGATGAGGAGTATGGTGCAGAAGGAGAATATCGTCAGCATAATAATAGCCCGAAATCCCCGACTGTTGGACAAGAACTAACAGCTCTTACTACATCCTCCGGTAACAAATTCCAGAGTTTGATTACACATTGAGTGAAAAAATATTTTCTCTTATTAGCCTTAAATAGTTTTACCCTGTAGATTCATTGCATGTCCCCTAGTCTTTCTATATTCTGATGACAAACAATCGATCTACGTTTACCCATTCCACTCCATTCATTAACTTATAGACCTCTATCATATCTCCCCTCAGACATCTCTTTTCCAGGTTGAAGAGCCCTAACCTTTTTAGCCTCTCTTCATAGGGGTATCCTTCCAATCCCTATAATATTTTGGTGGCTCTTCTCTGTACCTTTTCTAATAACGCTATATCCTTTTTAAGATACGGTGACCAGAATTGTACACAATACTCAAAGTGCGGACGCACCATGGAATGATACAGAGGCATTATAATATTCTTTGTTTTATTTTCCATTCCTTTCCTTATGATACCTAGCACTCTATTTGCTCTCTTGGCCACTGCTGCACATTGGGTGGAAGGTTTTAACATGTTATCCACGATGATACCTAAAATCTTTTTCCTGGGTGGTGGTTCCTAATGTGGAACCTTGCATCGTGTATCCATAGTTTGGGTTTCTCTTTCCTAGGTGCATAACTTTGCACTTGTCCACATTAAATTTCATCTGCCATTTGGATGCCCAGTCTTCCAATTTATCAAGATCCTCTTGCAATTTTCTACAATCCTCTTGGGTTTTAACAACTTTAGCTTTGTGTCATCTGCAAATTTGATAACCTCACTCGTTATTCCCTTTTCCAGGTCATTTATGAATATGTCAAAAAGCAACAGACCCAGCACAGATCCCTGGGGTACTCCACTCTTCACCTTTTTCCACTGGGAAAATTGGCTATTTAGCCCTACCCTCTGCTTTCTATCTTTTAACCAGTTCCTGATCCACAATAGTACACTGCCTCCTATTCCATGACTTTTTAGCTTTGGCAAAAGTCTCTGATGAGAGACCTTGTCAAAGGCTTTCTGAAAGTCCAGATACACTATATCTACTGACTCACCCTTGTCTACCTGTTTATTCACACCTTCAAAAAAACATAACAGATTAGTAAGACAAGATCTTCCTTGTCTAAAGCCATGTTGGCTGTCTTCCATTAAGCCATGACTATCCACATGTTAAGTAATTTTGTTCTTTATGATGGTTTCTACCATTTTTCCCGGTACTGACATCAGGCTCACCAGTCTGTAGTTTCCAGGATCACCCCTGGAACCCTTTTTAAAAATTGGCATTACATTGTCAATCCTGACTAGGGCTGTTAGAATCCATTCCAAGGTGAAGATCTTAGACTTTAGGAAGACTAACTTTGCGAAGATGGGCCAATACCTTCAGGGAGTCGTTAGTGGGATGGGAACAGCTGGGGGATGTAGAAAAACAGTGGGCAAAACTGAAAGGGGGTATTTTAAAGGCAACCAACCTTTTTGTTAAAATGGTAAATAAAGGCAAAAAGGAACAGGAGACCGCTATGGTTTTCGAAGGAAGTAGCTGAAAAAGTGAAGAAAAAGAGGGAGGCCTTCATGAAATACAAGAGATCACAGAGAGAGGAAGACAGGCATCTGTATTTGGAAAAACTTAGAGAAGCTAGCAAAGTAGTCAAGAAGGCAAAGATTCAAAAGGAGGAGGAAATAGCCAATGCAATAAAATGGGGGGATAAGACATTTTTCAGATATATTAGTGAGAAGAGGAAGGGCAAAAGTGGTATTGTCAGACTCAAGGGTGCAGGGGGGGAATATGTAGAAGCTGATAAGGATAAAGCGGAATTGCTTAACAAATATTTTTGTTCTGTGTTCACAGATGAAGAACCAGGAGCAGGACCTCAGAAAACACCCACAAATAAGAACAGAAGCGAGGGACATCTTGAACAATTTTCAGAAGACTGTGTTCGTGAGAAACTAGCTCAACTTAAAGTAGACAAAGCGATGGGACCGGATGGGATACACCCTAGAATACTGAGGGAACTTGGGGACATTCTAGCAACTCCACTGACTGACCTTTTCAATGCCTCGTTCGAGTCGGGAGTGGTGCCAAAGGACTGGAGAGAGGCTCATGTGGTGCCTTTACACAAAAGCGGAAGTAAGGATGTGGTTGAAAACTACAGGCCGGTTAGTTTAACTTCGGTGGTGAGTAAATTATTGGAAATGCTGCTGAAAGAGAAAATAGTGAGGTTTCTGGAGTCCGGCGGATTACAGGATCCGAGGCAGCATGGATTCACCAGAGGCAGGTCTTGTCAGACAAATCTGATTGATTTCTTTGACTGGGTGACCAGGGAGTTGGACCGAGGGAGAGCTCTAGATGTGGTGTATTTAGATTTCAGTAAAGCCTTTGACACTGTTCCTAACAGGCGACTTATAAACAAACTGAGCACCCTAGGGATGGACCCTAAAGTTACTGCTTGGGTTAGAAATTGGTTGGGTGGGAGGCGACAAAGAGTACAAGTAAATGGAGCTCACTCTGAGGAGAAGGATGTTACCAGTGGTGTGCCCCAGGGATCTGTCCTTGGTCCGATTCTTTTTAACATCTTTGTTAGTGATATAGCGGAAGGGCTGTCGGGTAAGGTTTGCCACTTTGCGGATGATACCAAAATCTGCAATAGAGTAGACACCCAGGAAGGTGTAGATAACATGAGGAGGGATCTAGCTAAGCTTGAAGAATGGTCTAGAATTTGGCAGCTGGGATTTAATGTTAAAAAATGTAAGGTCATGCATTTGGGCTGCAGCAATCCAAGGGAGCAATACAGTATAGGAGGTGAAGTATTTTTGTCCACTAAAGAAGAGCGGGACCTAGGCGTGGTTGTGTCTGATGATCTTAAAGTAGCTAAACAGGTAGAAAAGGCGACGGCAAAAGCTAGAAGGATGCTTGGGTGCATACGGAGAGGAATGGCTAGCAGAAAAAAGGAGGTGATAATGCCTCTGTATAAGTCTTTGGTGCGACCTCATTTGGAGTATGGTGTGCAATTCTGGAGACCGCACCTTCAAAAGGATGTGAACAGGATGGAGTCGGTGCAGAGGGTTGCTACTAAAATGATTAATGGGCTTCATTATAAAGCATATGAGGACAGACTTAAGGATCTTAATATGTACACCTTAGAGGAAAGGCGGGATAGAGGTGATATGATTGAGATGTTTAAATACCTCCATGGCATAAATGTTCAGGGAGAGAGCCTCTTTCAATTGAAAGCAAGTTCTGCTACGAGGGGACATGGGATGAGGGTGAAGGGAGATAGATTCAGGAGTGATATGCGGAAATATTTCTTTATGGAAAGAGTTGTGGATCCGTGGAATAGTCTCCCAGTGGAGGTGGTAGAGATGAGGACAGTAACTGAATTCAAAAAAGCATGGGACCAACACAGAGGATCTGTAAAGGTAAAAAGTGGACTGTTGTAGTTATGGAAGGACAGACTAGATGGGCCTTGTGGTCTTTTTCTGTCATCATGTTTCTATGTTTCTATAATCTTCAGGTATTACAGATGAGGGGAGTCAAAATGGAGGATCTCGAGATCCTCCGACCGAGGGTCATCTACCAACTCGGTAGTAATTACCAGAGCTGTGGCCATGTCCCACATAAGTCAAGGAAGACACTGTTCTCAGGCGGGGACTGAAGCCGAGCCCCCAGCGGGGATGAGTCCGGGTCCGACAGAAGGCCCCGATGCTTCTGGGTGTCTGAGAAGTGTCATCTTCAGATTCCCTGTCAAAGTCATCAGAGGTGGACTCGACGATCGAACAGACCTGGGTCAAGATCGGAGGCTAGTAGGCCTTGGCGGTATGGCTGTTGGCCAGGGAGGATGTGACCTCCATCAGTGATCAGCCCTGGCATGAATGTGACCTCCATCAGTGATCAGCCCTGGCAAGGGGAGCTCCGGGTGATCAACTCGATGCTGGGGGAAGTTCACTCCTGCTCCAACACCTCGGGTCTTCCTCCTGGGGCTCAAGGACCTGAGTCTCGTGAAGCTTTCTTCTTCAGGATCTGGACCAGGGACACCCGGTCAGAGGACCTGTGGACCCGACTGGTAGCCACAGAGTCACTGCGTAATCCCAGGGTCTCAGACTGGGCCCTGGAAAGGGTTTCTGAGGCAGAGTCTGACCTGAACATCCGGCCATGCTTCTCCTGCCTGCTTCCAACTGCTTTGGGGGTCAGCCTCTTGCAAGACCTGCAAGTTTCCATGCTGTGGTTGGGACTGAGGCAACGGAGACGGCAGTCGTACGTGTCGTGATAAAAAAAAGACGAACACAGATAATACTTTTTAAAGCCACAGGCCATTGGGGGAAAAAGGACTCCGACGAGGTCAAAGACGCAAGGAACTGCCAGAGGGGAAAAAAGGCATAAATCATGCTGGCAAATAATTCACAGGCCCAAGGACATGGTGCCAAGGCAAGTGAACTCAGGTGAGGGAAAGGGACCAGCCGTGGCCAGAGAGAGAAAATTAACTTTAGAGGAAAAAAATCAACTTTTTCTGGGGGATCAGACATACCCCTGCTGGACTTCATGGAAAAAAGGAGAATGGGCAAGATGACACCCTTGGGTGGGAAGGGGACCATGCGTGAGTTGTGGAATCTCCCAAAGGCTTTCTTTGAAAGCTGGGGAGATGCTTCTGCGCGTGCTTCTTCAGCGCAGACATCACCCATTTGTGAGAACTGACTTCCTGCTTGTTCCTGGAGAAACTCATACTCATAGTAGCGCTGTTAAATGGAGCTAATCACACTTCCTGTGAACTTTTGTTTGTTAACAACTTTTATAAAGGAAATTGAGTCTTCTACTAAATTGCTTGATTTGGTTCCAGTTTCATGTCTTCAGGCACTACAAAAACAGATTGATGTATGTACCAAGGGATCTTAAGAAAACAACTATCATACCTAATTTGGGGGAAAAAAGGGAGTAAAATAAGGGTGACCAAGGTTCAGATTTTCATCCAATTTCTAATCTCCCCATATTATCAAAAATTTTAGAAAAAGTAATTTTTAGACAATTATGTATGGTTTTGGCTCATTCTAGGTACAGCACTTTTCACTCTCTGGTTATTGGCAGTACAATTTTGAGTCTATAGGTAGTGACATGCTGGTGCTGAATGCAGACATCAGTAGATGAGGGCTTAGCTGACAGACTATACTTGGAAGATTTCAGCCTGTTTGAATTCCAGGTTGATTCATGGGGCATCTTATCTGATCACATATGAAGGAACTGATGAGCAGCTATCTAAGCCTCAGCTAAGCAGACTTCCTTTTGAGAATACATGGACAAAATATGGAGGGTTCTGGTGGAGATGAAGCCCCAAAGATCATCAGTGGACAAGCTGAGAGGTTCTGTTCAGTTGAGTGCTGGGAATTCTTGGTTCCTGTTGTCCAGTTTCACCAGAGCAATGGAGGTTTCTGCTCACCTTCTGTATTCCCCACAGGTCATCTTCCCTTCCTTCTGACTGCATAGAAGATTCCTAGGGTCAGAATGGCACAGAAATCTTTAAGGGTGCCCTCTAAGGTATTACAGATGAGGGTTTGAAAGCCTCTCCCTCAGTGGAGCAGGTAGGTGGTCGGTTGTCCTTGTTTGTGAAGAATGGGCTTAGCTTGCTCCCATCCTGAGGGTACTGTAAGTCATAAGACTTTGCCCACCGACTTGCAGATTTGTACTTAGGCTCCCTGTATCAGGCCAGGTCAAAGATGTGGCAGTAGTTTTTTTGTCTTAGTAAAGGTGGTGAAATCATTAGAGAAAGACATCATGCTTGGCAAGATAGAAGGTCAGCACAAAAGAGGAAGGCCAGCAATGAGATGGATTGATACAGTAACAGCAGCTACAGGTACGAGTCTGTCAACAATGAGCCACCTGACTGAAGACCGGACACAATTTAGGACAACTATCCAGAGGGTTGCCATGAGTCAACACTGACTCAACGGCACTTAACAACAACAAAGGTGGTATCCCTAAAAATGGGGGCTGTTTTTGTTCTGTTCTGGACTTTAAAAAAGGTGATCATGTCTTTCAGAATTATACATTTTTCTATGAACATTTTGTGGTCTACTATTTTGGTAGTATGCTGTGGGAAATTTCTCATGGTGTAGGACCTCAAGGAAGCTTACCTTCATATCCCCATTTGGGGTACTTCATTGGGTTCACATTCCTGGGTTGATATTACCAGTTCTAGGTGCTTTCCTTTTGGCCTAGCTACGGCCCCCTGTACCTTTAAATGGTCATGGTAGTAGTTCAGAAATTGCAGTCTCTAGGCTGGGTGTTCAAGCTCAAAAGAGCAGGTTGTTCCCTTCTCAATACACAAAAGGTTTAGGGGTGTGTTTTAATGCTTAGTAGGGATTAGGGTTTCCTTCCCAAATGAAGAAGCATGAAATTGCAGGGCTGGATTTGTCCAGTGGATGTGAAGAATTCTCCGAGGGCCTAGGATTATTTGCAGATCCTGGGTTCTATGACAGCAACACTTAAGGCTTGTGCTCACATACACCTTTGCAAGCTTCATGGTTGTCTTCTTAAGTGACACAAAACCAGAGTCCTTAGGCACGGGAGGTCAGATCCCATACAGGTGGTGACTAGATGTTCACTGTGCCATTTCTGTCTTTGGTCCCAGGATAAGCAGTGATATATGCTGTTTATCATGGGGTTAGGCAGAACATGATCTTGTCCAGAGATGCCTGTAAGAATGACTGGGGCTGAAGAACATCTCCTAATCTTCAGTGGCTCTGCTATGAGAGCAATGTGCATGTAGAATTTTTGAGCAAGCACTCCCTCGTTACAGAAAAATGGCAGCTTTCTAGCAGGATGAACCCTTTGATTCATAGTCAGCAGGCAACACCTATGTCGGATCCCAGAGTGACTTTGTTCATTGTCAAGGTCCCTCAGTTTGTTCATTTAGGGCATAGAGGGTGGTAAGGGGGGCTGTACAACTCCCCTGCAGCCATGGTCCAGTCCTCAAGGCCAAGGATTTCAAAATGTAGCATATCTTCTGGAGTTGGTAATTTTCCAGAGAACCAGACTGGGCCAGGCAGCTGTGGGCCGTGGATTTACTGTCTCCTTGACTTGCAACCTTAAGGTCATCTTTGACTCTCATAGTAACATAGTAAATGATGGCAGATAAAGACCAGTATGGTCCATCTAGTCTGCCCAGCAAGGTGGCAAAAGTAGGTGCACCTGCCACTCCGTGCAGGTCACCCCTCCCCATGTCTTTGTTTAGGGGTGAACCCACCACTCCGTGTAGGGCACCCTTGTTTATTGAGAAATTAGATAGTTAAGTTTATTTTGATTTTATCCTGTTGCTATAGAGGGATCCACTGTGTCTGTCCCATGCCATTTTGAATTCTGTCACTGTATCTGTCTCCACCACTTCTGCACATATTCAAAAAATAGTTAAAATCTGTCATTTCTTGCTTGATAACATCAGCAAAATTCATACCTTCCTCTCAGAATGCACCGTCAAAACCCTTATCCACTCTCTTGCCACCTCTGATTTAGCAACTTGCTCCTCACTGGTATCTCACTGAATCATCTATCTCCCCTTCAATCAGTTCAAAACTCAGCTGCATCTTCTGCCACTGCTACGCTTATGTAATCTTCTTCTCAAATTGGCTTCCTATCCGTTTTTACATACAGTTCAGACCTCTCCCTCTCTTATCTCTCCCTACATCCCTCCATAGCAAATCACTCTTATCTATGCCCTTCTCTTCTACTATCAACGCCAGACTCTGTTCTTTCCACCTTGCTGCACCATATGCCTGGAAGTGACTGAGTCAATATATCAAAGCTCCGTTCTCTGGTCCTATTCAAATCATGACTAAATCCCCATCTCTTTGAGGCTGCTTTTGGATTCTGACCCCCTTATTCTTCTGTCTCCCCAGCCCCCTGTTGTTCTGTTTGTCTGTCTCAGCAGACTGTAAGCTCTCTGAAGAAGGGACTGTCTTATGTGTATATGTACAGTGCTGCAGTAGCGCTATATAAATGATAAGTAACAGTAGTAATACCATAGCGCGGAGACAGTGGACAGTCTTAGAACTAAGGCGTATCAGGGATATGATGCCCTATGGGCACAGCTGGATTTGCCAGCTGCTTTTGATATTGTCCATCATGGCCTGTTACTGTCCTGCTTTTAAGATTTTTGCTTATGCTCTTATACCAGTCTTCTTCTGTTATGCATTTTCACTCCTACTCATAGTTCTCATTGAGAGGAAATGTGCAGAAATCATTGGCCTATTCCCTCATCCCATCAGAACTTGCTATCCACTAATAAGCCTGCATTGCTTGGGGTAGATAAAAGGTATCTACTGTACTATTTGGAGACCAAATACGGTTGTTGTCCTTTAGTCGTGCAAAGTTGGCACAGCCCATAGTGGGCAGAGAATCCTTAAGCATTACTCCACATCATTAGGTGTTGACTGATCTAAGGAAAACATGCATTACATGTAGCAATGTTGGCCTGCAGAAAGTTTTGGTAAGGGTCACCACAACAGAACTGCAATTTACTTAAATTTATAATGGGGAGCTTTCAAACACCTCTAACATCATCTCTTCTGGAATGCTAAAAAAGATAAAGTAAAACAAATTAAAGGGGAAAATGATAACTCTCTTAACTGTCCGCTGTATTATCCAAACAAAAGATACTTTGCAGTATTGCTGCTTTAACTGAAGTGACCAAATCGCTTGTGTCTATGCTGCCTGGAAAGTTGCTGTGTATTTTTTACATTCTCATTCAATTGAACTGAGACAGAAAAGCAAACTAGATTTAAACTAATACATCTCTATGGATTATTCTTACTTTCTTCTATTTCTAGCCACAACCTTATCCGATTTGTAATAGCTATGGACAGATTTTTTAATTACTTCTCACTCTTGCTGGAAGGACCTAAAGTGCTTTTCACCCATCCACCTCCACTCATTAAATCCCATTTCAAACTTTCCTTGTCCTCACTTACCAATGATTAATGGTATTTTTTGCATTTGAGGCTTCACTAATTGGACAACATAACTCGTATTCCATGAATTCTCTTTCCTGGCACTTCTCATAGAAACTGTAAAACATTTTGTGACACTTCGGCATGAAAAACACTATACATAACAAAACTAGCGCTGCATTAAATCATCTAATTGGATAGGTTTTATTTTTATCCATTTGTATGAGGCCCATAAAGAAATAAAATGCAAATGTTGTTTCACGGCTCAGTGGTAAAAAGGGATTCAATATCACATTTTAGGTGAATAAGGAACATTAGTACAATAAAGCAAAATGCGTGGGAGTCCTTAAACAATGGATCAGAATAGAAAAGGCTCACAAAGGAAAACGTGCGACTTACTCACAGGCTGAGGGGAAAGGCACCAAGTAGCTTTTTTACAAGTACACATAAGCTGAAGAATTGAAGAGGCTCTTGAGCTATTATGTAAGCGCATCATTCTTTCCCCAATTGGTCTTTAAGTTTTCCAGGCGTTCTTGCTGGTTCAGAGTGACCAATATGAAAACCTACCTTATATAATTTATAAGGACTTTACTGACGTGCATATATCCATGATCAAAATGCATCCAAGTGTCCCAAAGACATGACAGAAACTGTATTAACATGAGCTATATCTAAGTAAACCTAGTTAAACTGTGGGCTCCCATAAGCATATTGGCATGTCCCAAAATGTTTTTACAGAAAAAATTTGATAATTTATGTTATTCTGTCATAAAACCTGATCATAAATCAAACATTTTTGCTAGTACGATTCCACATACAGAGCAATGTAAGAAAACTCAGCCAGTGCCCTATCCTAGAGGATGCTTAACAGTAAAACAACTCATCCTGCATTAATGAAAGGTAAGACAGTGGCGCTGACTGAAAGGAAAAACTGATTTTGAATATTTCAATATGCAGATGCAATTTTATTCTACATCCTCTTCTGAGGATGCTTTCTATACTTTATTAAAGGCAATGTTCAGGCCATTCTTAATCATTAAAGGAGACACATTAGAAAAAGCGCCCTAGATAATACAGATGTACGGTAAGCTAAAATTATTAGAATCAATGGTTTTAATTCTGAATTTTATTTCATTCCTGACAGGTATTCGTATTTAAAGGGTGGAGTTTAGGGGTTGTCATTTTAAAGGGTACTTCCCAATTCCATCATTATGACCACTCCTCCGGTGGGAGGAGTGGTCTAGTGGTTAGGACAAGGTACTTCAGGCCGGAGGGCCGGGAGTTCAAGTCCCACCTGGGGACAGCAATCTCAGGCCGGAGGGACTGGTATTTCTAGTCCTATAGGCACTTCTTGTGGTCTTGGGCAAGCCACTTAACCCTCCATTGCCCATGTTCCCTGTAAGTATTAGTGTATGTGTCCCATACACCCTCGTGTTAAATGTATCCCCCAATTGACCGCTTTGACCCGGTGAAAAGCGGGATATAAATACAGCTAAAAATAAAAAATAAATAAATAAAATAAATAAATAAACTGGCAGAAAAACCCGAAGTAAAGTATCTCGGTGTGACACTCGACAAAGATCTGAACCTTCAATCTCACATCGCCAAAAACACCAGGAACGCATACCTCAAAATGAGAACCATAAGACGCCTCAAGCCAATCCTCTCACAGGATCACTTCCGCACCATCTGTCAGGCTCTTATCACTCCCATCCTAGACTACTACAACCCCATCTACCTCGGACTCTCAAAACAAGCCGCCCGGCCATTACAGATGCTCAAAACACGGCAGCCCAAACAACAACTGGATCTTCAAGGCACGATCACATCACCCCCATTCTCAAGCACCTCCACTGGCTCCCAATCAGCTCCCGCATCCGTTACAAGGTACTTCTAAACACATTCAAAATCAAACAGAACATCTCCACAGATAGTCTGAAACCCCTCATTAGACCGGACCCAGGCATCAGACCCAGAAGGAGAGGCACCTCAGACACTATCAACATACCCAGAGCCTTTCCTAAAACAAGAAAAGACACTTCAAGAAGAGCACTATCCCTGGCCGCACCCACGCTCTGGAACTCACTCCCCGATGACCTGAGATCAATAACAGACCTCAAGGACTTCCGGAAGATGCTCAAAATGACGTTCTTCACAGAACACTACAAGGACATCACATGAACTGACCAATGACCTCCCTTCTCTGCCCACCTCTTCCCCTACCCTCCTCAGCATCGTCCTTCCCCTCCCCATCAAAATGTAAACAGTTCCTGTACATAGCTCATACTGTATATAGCTCACCACGCAATCAATTGTACACCACTCACACACACACACTGTCGATTTTTCACTGCATGCCCACACCCACCCACCCTGCCACTTGATTTGTCTGATGTGTAAACCGCTTTGATTTCAGGATAAAGCAGTATATAAATCCTTTTAAATAAATAAATAAATAATGCGAGCCTCATGTTGATGTATTAAGGACAAGCTACAGGCATCTGATAAGTGGACCCAGGAAAGACTATTTTTGAAACAGCACAGCCATGACCTAACAGTACATACTGCTCACTTCAGAAACACTGCTAAAATTTAAGGCAGAAAACACATTAGGACAAAATGACTCAGGAATATGATCGAAAGAAACAAATAAAACCGCTAAAAAGATTAGTGGATACACAGTGAAATGCAGCTAATATTGCAGTTCTGTATATGGTCTCAAGAACATGCAAAGACCTCACTCGGGCAGTTTTCTTCCTTAAGGAACTCTCCTCGTCCTCACTTAGTACACAAGAGAGGACTATTCACTCATCCAACACAGGTTAAAATGTTATTTACTGTGGCTCCCTATTGGCAATGGGGCCTATTCAATAATAAAGTGCACTGCAGTTTAGCAAGTGAACACCAGAGTTAGCACAAGCACAATTCCTCAATTTTCTTTGCTGGCCAACAAAACACTTTGATTTTCTCAGAAGAACTGTACACAGATTTTGTGTTTCAGTTAGGTTGGTTGCTAATCAAAAAGGCTTGCTACCAACCTTCTAGCAACATAAGAACATAACTTGGATCAAACCAAAAGGTCAATATATCAGGTCACTGACTAACAATCCAAGGGAGTGTGTAAAAAAAAACAACAACCTAGAGCATATGCAAAGCTGTCTATCTACTGCCATCTTTAGCAATCAGGATGCATTAAATCCAGAGACAACATTCCAGACTCATATTAAGGAGCATGGGATTGACCCATATTTTATAAATTTCTTTCATCTTATGAACCTGATTATACTATTTGCCCTCACAACATTTGGCTAGGGAGTTATGCAAATTATTCATTCCATAAAGTAGTATTGTATTTTCTTTGTCATTTCATTTGGGAGCTCTCCTACTTTTTGAATTACCAGACATAGGGACAGTATTTCCTAGTTATGTTTTCCTTACCTTCAATCATATCTACACTATATTATCTCTCTTCTAAGCTGAAGTGTGCAAATTTTTTAAATCTCTACTTGCAAAGGCATTCTTCCATATTACTAACCATTTTTATTGCCTTGTTCTGTATTTTTTTCTAGATGCACTAACTTTCTGGGAAGGGGTGAGCAAAGCTACACAAATATTTCAAGATGGCCTTCTATAATAGCATAAAAGCATTTGCTCTTTTTTTTTATAATTCCTAATATAATGACTACTTGGAATTCACTGCTTTGAACAGCAACACTACCCACCATTCAGTGCACCTACCAAAATACTACACTAACTGTGAAGAAGATCTAGCATTTTCCAGAACAGGGAAGTTTAATTTCTACCCAATAACATAATACTGGGAGGAAAACTCCAACCCATATAAACCACTCCCAAAGATAGAACCCTGTCTTTGGCACACAGCCACTATACCATAAGGAGGGAGTGAGCAGTCTGCCCTTATGAGACAGCTGTGGGTGGCCAGTCCCAGCTCCTCACACCATCCAGGGGAGCCACAGGAGCAGCGGAGGAAAGAGCAGAGGGGAAGGTGGGTGTCAAGCTCCAGCCTACAGCTTGAACTCCCAGAGTGACGGTGTCTACTCAGCCAGCACCCTCTCTAGTTCAAGGAGAAGAGCAGCTCTGTCTGTGAGGAGACTAGGATAGCCTCTTACTACAAGACGAGGAGAGAGGGGTTCCAATTCACCTATCTCAGCCACCTAGGCACACTAGAACCAGGAGCCACCTGCAAGCTGAAATCTGGGGACCTGAACTACAAGAGCCACCAGTTCAGAGAACTGGAACCACCAGAGGCTAGCTGCAACCAATGACACCAGAGCTGGGAGTGAACCAAGGCAGTATCATGGACCTGTGTTACTATCAAAGTACATTGCGACAAACATATTAGAGCTGGAAGGGATGTTCTCACTAATCGCAAGTCACCAAAAGCAACAGAGAAGTAATTGATTCAATGTAACAGATTGCATAACAAGAAGAAAAAGGAGTTATCAGTTGGTTCACTGTTCTATTTTTTGACATCTCTGCCTTTATTTTGTTATTGTATAAGTGACTCTAAAGTTTTAAGTTAATGTTTAGTTCAGAACACAAAATCTGAACTGGTCTCAGTTATTCTGAAAAGGGTTGTGAGCGGAGTTTAAGTGCCAAGGCCTTCCAGTGTATACTGATCACATCCAACAAACCCCGAAATTGAACATGAGCAGAGTGTAAAAGACTATAAACTTGGATTGGTGTGACCACTGTCTGCCATACAGCAAAAGGCAGAATTGTAGGGACTACACACAGGCAGAGGGGCTACAATAATTCAACTAGCCATTTTTATTGCTATGGCTCGTTGGTCTAATGTTTTTAGAGGACTATAAACAATGATTCCAAGATTTCTTTTTTAGAAAGGTAATAATGAAACTAGAGACCGCTGCTGTCTACAAGGCGGCTGGATTACACAGGTACACTAAAAAAAATTGTTTTTAAACTGCCTCTAATGTTTCGATTGATTTTTACGTTTTTTGGTGCGCTGAATCCAAATCTGGTAACCAATTTGCTCCATCACGTACAGATTTTTTGCTACATTGGGTTAGCAGTTTGAGGTGAACGTTTCAGATTGAGTGCGATCGAGATAAAAGTTTCTTGGATGAATTCTTTATACTAATTGTTTAGTAGTTATTCAAATAAGAATAAAGAAAATTGTAACAAGGCAGCACATAAGAATAGAGTAATGTCAACAAAACACACTGTGATGGTAGCAAAATTGTCTGCACTTAAAACAGCCACATACATGTGCACAAACATTGAGCATATAAGAGCGAGGTTAGACACAAAGCAAAGCAAAGAAATGTGCAAAAAATGTTGTACAGGTATGTATGTAAGAATAGAAAACGCAAACCGCACCATTGCAATACATGAAGACAAACACCCGATGGTGTGAAAATAAAATTCTAATAAATGAGATCCGACACTGTGGTAATAACTAGCAAATTTTTATTTCAAAGTTTAGTAAAAACACGATATTTGTCAACACAGTTTAGATTTTAAAGTCATTCTTGGGTCAATCAATCTCCTGGTGGGCCCGTTTCTTCTTCTTCCCCCGAATGCTTCTCTTGGTGCGCTGCTTGGCGTATTTTTCATCTGGGGTTTCCCGCAGCAGCAACCAGCAGAAATCAGCCATCATAGTGGTGTTCCATCTTCCTTGGTACCTTCTCTCTGCGTCCTTGATGTCCTGGTGAAACCTTTCACCTTGTTCTTCACTCTACGCCCCAAGTTTTCGGGAAAGTAGTTCACATGGGAGTGCAAGAAATGGACTTTCAGGCTCATGTTACAGCCTTGTTCTTTGAAGGCATTGAGCATCCTGGCAACAATATCCTTATAGTTCTCATCCCGCCTGTTCCCCAAGAATTTGAGAACAACATCCTTGAAGGAATCCCAGGCTTCTTTTTCCTTCTCAGACATCGTTTCAGCGAATGCTCCATCTGAAATGAGTTTCCTTATATCAGGGCCAACAAACACTCCTTCCTTTAGCTTTGCTTCAGAAAGTCGGGGGAACTTTGAGCAAAAGTACCGAAAGCACTTTTGGAAGGGACTTGATGAATTGCTTAATGAGACCCAACTTAATGTGGAGAGGTGGTAATAGAATTTTATCACGAGGTACCAAGCTCTCATGAAGAACATTTTTCTCACCGGGTCTCAAATACTCCCGAATTGGCCAGTCTTTTTTCCCCCAGTGTAGGTCGCGGGCCCGGCTATCCCACAAGCAAAGGAAGCAGGGATATTTGGTGAAACCGGATTGCTGCCCTAATAGCATGGATAGAATTTTAAAGTCTCCACAAATCATCCACTTATGCTCATCATAACGAATCTTCTGAAGAATCAGGGCCAAATTCTCGTATTTTTCTTGGAGAATAACAGAGTGAGCAATAGGAACTGAAGCGAATATGTTGCCGTTATGAAGAATAACACCTTTTATGCTGTCTTTTGACGAATCAATGAACAGCCGCCATTCAGCAGGATCATACTTGAGTTTAAACTTTTCCATCACTCCGTATATATCGTTGCAAAATACCAAATCTTCCTCTTTGCTGAAATACTTCAAAAATTGTGTCTCGCGGTTGCGGTACCAATAAAAAGTTGTTCCTGGTGACAATAGATTTTTCTGTTTAAGCCGAGAACCTAGCAGTTGGGCAGCATCTTTTGGGAGTCCTAAATCCCGGACTAAATCATTCAATTCAGCTTGAGAGAAAAGTTCAGGTTTCGGATCTGGTTCAGTTTCAAACTCAGAAGTACTGGACTCATCGGGAAAAGCCATCTGATGAGTCTCATCATGATCAGAACCGTCCACACAAATATGATCCAAAGATTTTGGTGGTTTAGGCACAGGTACTTCGTTGCTATGAGGCATAGGCCTAATTGCTGAGGGAAGGTTGGGGTAACTTATTACGTTCTTATTTTTTAAGTTGTATCCCTTCACAATGCAAGAGCAAAAATAGCAGTCACTGCTGTGGTCTCTTTGTTCACGCCACATCATAGGTATTCCGAAACGAAATGCTTGTTTTTTACCTTTCATCCATAAGCGTAGATCTTCCTCACATGTCTTGCACACTTTGTGAGGAGCCCACGGTTTGTCTTGATCGCCTAACTTCAAACCGAAATAGGCGAAATATACTTTTTTAATAAATGCAGAAATGTTCCTCTGCCACTTTTTCACGGTATATTCCCCACAAATAAAACAAAAACTGTCCGGAGAGTTGACGCAACCTCTGGCTCTGTGAGCCATCACAAATACACAGCACTGCAAACTACAACTGTAGTGAACCACTTTGGAATAAAGCTGGATTACGACTGAGCAAACAAAAGGTAATAATGAACTTGCAAGAAACTGAAATTTGACAGGAATGTTCATGTCGCAACCACCGTGTTTGAGCGATCGAAGCGAACGAGGCGAGGCGAACAGGAAAGAACATGCGCCAGCGCGAGTACTGGATTTAGCCCCCCGCCTCCCAATTGTCCTGTTAATGTATAAAATGAATACAAAACACTCTAAAATATCATGAGGGAGTGTTTCTAGTTAGCTAACCATTACAACCTCTATTTTGGGCCAAGAAAATAAACTGCAGTCGGCTAAAAAGAAATTATGTGAACATTCCTTATATGGGTAAGAAATCTAATTTTGCAAGAAAACGTGACGTGATGGAACATTTTGGCTATTTTTCCTGGATTCAGCACCCCAAAATCTATAGGAATCAGTTGCAAAACTGGAGGCAGTTTTTTGGTAGTGTACCTGTGTTATCTTTCCTGTCTATTGCTTTGTACTTTGAAACGCACCTGCCATTTCTTGAAGACTCAATTTTGTGAAATTCCTTTATAGTTCATTCACAATTAGCTTGGAATTAGAGTATCTGTCATAATTTTGTACTATGTGCACACATGGCCACCTTACCATTTAATCAGTTTGCCAGGTCAGTAAAGAACATATTGAACAGCACTAGTTTCAGCCAAGCCCTTTTGGAACACCGGTGTTTACTTCCCATCCTTCAATTAGTTTTGGATCCATGACAGGCTTTTCCCTTTTATCCCAGGACAATGTTGCTTCATTAAGAACCTTTAGCAAAGAACTACAAACATGGCAGCGCTGGGGCTGGACTGACTGAGGATCACTCCTACTCCCTATGGATTTCACACTGGAAGGTTGAGTTGGAGGGAAGGGCTGGCCAGTGGTCCCAGGAGAGATATCTGACATGGTTCTCAGGGAGCATGGCAAAAACAATGAGAGGGGGCCTATGATTCTTACTTTTTACACTGGGCACTAGTGGGTAGGGGAACAAAGAGGATGCTGTTTGACCCACTAGCCCATCAGGGATTGCTGAGTAACCTCAGATGGAAGAATTCTTTGATACAATGGGAGGTGGATACTGGACTAGCAGAGATTTTTACTTTTCTACTGGGAGGACAGCTAGAGTCTTTGTTTTAATTTTATAAAGTAAGCCCATCCTTTTAAGAATCTCCCTGGGAGAATCAACTCGGGGCAATTTCTCTAAATGAGTTACATCTGCGCATAAAATGACAGTAATGAACTTCACTCCTAAGCCAGAGTATTTATTTATTTATTTATTTAACAGTATTTCTAAACCGCCTTATCATGATAATCAAGGTGGTATCACAGCAAACAATCTGGTAGTGTGAGTGTGTTATACATGCAGTGAGGGTGGAAATTTAGTTGGGTGTGTGTTGGTGTTGTGAGCTAGATTGGTTTGAGCTATGTACAATGTGGGCTATATACAGTGGTGCTAAAAACATTTTATATATACATATAGTGTTAGTCGGTAACGTGTGCTGCTATACAGTTACTTAGTTTATGTGATGTGTCCATAGTGTTCTCTGAACAGCATGGTTTTCAGCTGTTTTCTGAAGTCCTTGAGGTCTGTAGTTGCTCTCAAATCGTCCGGTAGTTTGTTCCATATTGTTGGAGCAGCCATGGAGAGTGCTCTGTCTGTTGTGTCCTTGCGTGTGTTTGTATTCACTTGGGGTGCTGACTCAGTTGTGTGTTTGTTTTCTTCTAGGCCGTGTGCTGGTGTCTGGTTGTATGAGGGCGTGCAGGCTGTTGGCTGATGTTTGCTGTTTTATCTTAAATAGGTTTATGATAGTTTTGTATCTGATGCGTGCATCGATTGGAAGCCAGTGTAAGTCCTTTAAGGTGGGTGTGATGTGTTCTTGTCTTGCAGTTCCGGATATGATTCGTGCTGCGGTGTTTTGTGCCAGTTGGAGTGGTTTGATAGCTTGTTTCGGTAGTCCAAGGTATATCGGATTGCAAAAGTCCAGTAGAGGGGTTATCAGTGCTTGACAGACGGTACGGAAGTGTTCTGGGGCGAGGAGTGGTTTCAGTCTCCTGATGATGGAATCATAATGATCTTCATTGACATCTCATCAGCCTTCGACACAGTGGACCACAACACCCTCCTAGAAAGACTAAAGAACACTGGTATACACGGTATCACATTGAAGTGGTTCCACTTGTACCTAACCGAAAGACAGCTACAGGTCAAGTCAGGACACAACACCTCCCGACCCATAAACGTCCAACAAGGAGTACCTCAAGGATCCGCACTCTCAGCTCTCCTGTTTAACATCTACATACAACCAATTTGCAACATCATGAAAAAGAACAACATTCAATACACAATATATGCAGACGACATAATGATATACACCCCGATATCAATCAACAACCCGGACTTCTCTAAGATAACAGACTGCCTCATCCAAATGGAGAGTTGGTGTCAAAACAACAACCTAGCAATAAACTACAACAAGACCGAAGCCCTAATCATCACCCGGAACCAAGGCTTCAAACACCCACCAAATTTAAAAATACAAAGCACCACTATACCAATAAGATCAGAAGTGAGATACCTCGGAGTTACTCTGGACAATAAACTCAATCTCAAACCACACATAGACAAAACAATCCAAAAAGCCTACTACAAGATGCGAATCATCAGGAGACTAAAGCCGCTCCTGGCCCCGGAACACTTCCGTACCATCTCTCAAGCACTGATAACCCCACTTCTGGACTTCTGCAATCCGATATACCTTGGCCTACCGAAACAAGCCCTCAAACCTCTACAACTAGCACAAAACACTGCTGCACGAATCATAACAGGAACGGCAAGACAGGAGCACATCACACCCACCTTAAAGGACTTACACTGGCTTCCAATCGGTGCACGCATCAAATACAAAACTATCATAAACTTATTCAAGATCAAACACCACACATCAGCCAACAGCCTACACATCAGACACCAGTACGCGTCCCAGAAGAAAACAAACCCACAACAGAGTCAGCACCCCCAGTGAATACAAACACACACGCAAGGACACAACAGACAGAGCACTCTCAATGGCCGCTCCAACAATATGGAACAAACTCCCGGACGACTTGAGGGCCACTACAGACCTAAAAGACTTCAGAAAACAGCTGAAAACCATACTGTTCATAGAACACTATGGACACATTACATGACTTCAGAGAATGAACAGCAGCACATGATCTCGCCTAACCAACGTATGCATGAATTTGTTTTTGCACCACTGTATATAGCCCACTCTGTAAATAGATCATACCAATCTAACACACAACACGACACACACTCAATTTCCCCCCACTGCATGTATAACACACTCACTTCACCTGATTGTTTGCTGTGATACCACCTTGATTATTAAGATAAGGCGGTTTAGAAATACTGTTAAATAAATAAATAAAATAAAATCTTGTAGTAGGCTTTTTGTATTGTTTTGTTTATGTGTGTCTTGAGATTGAGTTTATTGTCCAGCGTAACCCCGAGGTATCTCACTTCTGACCTTATTGGTATAGTAATGTTTTGTATCTTTATATTTGGTGGGTGTATGAAGCTTTGGTTCCGAGTGATGATTAAAGCTTCAGTCTTGTTGTAGTTTATGGCGAGGTTGTTGTTTTGACACCAACTGGTCATTTGTGTAAGGCAGTCTGTTATCCTAGAGAAGTCCGGGTTGTCGATTGATATCGGGGTGTATATCATGATGTCGTCCGCATAGATTGTGTATTGAATGTTGTTCTTTTTCATGATGTTGCATATTGGTTGGATGTAGATGTTAAATAGGAGTGCTGAGAGCGCAGAACCTTGAGGTACTACTTGACGGACTTTGATGGGTCGGGATGTGATGTGTCCCACCTTGACCTGTAGCTGTCTTTTTGTTAGGTATGAGTGGAACCATTTCAGTGTGATACCGTGTATACCAGTGTTCTGTAGTCTTTCCAGGAGCGTGTTGTGGTCCACTGTGTCGAAGGCTGAGGAGATGTCGATGAATATCATTATGATTCCGTTCCTGGTGTTGTCAATTGTTCTAAGGATGCTGTCGAAGAGGTAGATCAGTAGCGTCTCGACACCGTGGTTGGGACGAAATCCGTGTTGGTTGTCGTCGAGTGTTTCGTGTTTGTCGATGTGGTCCTGAAGTTGTAGTTGAACCGTCTTTTCGATGATTTTTGCGAGGAAAGGTATGCTGGAGATTGGTCGGTATGCTGCTGGGTCTTCTTTGTCGAGAGTTGTTTTCTTTGTGATTGGTCTCACTGAGGCAAGTTTTAGTTGCTTTGGCATGAGTCCTTGAGTGAGTGAGTTGTGTACCATTTTATGTATGGTGGGGATGAGACTTGATTTGGTGGCTTTGACCCATGACACTGGGCATGGGTCTGTAGGAGTGGTGCTTGTGTTGATTGTAGAAATGATTTGTGATATCTGTTCTGTGGAGGGTGAGGCGAATGTGCCCCAGGTTTTGGAGTGTGGATCCGTCCTTGTGGTTCTACTCGGCGTTGTTTGTTCTGTGGAGTGAAATTTGTCTTTGATGTGGTCGGCGAATTTCTGAGGATCTATTTGTGCTTCCCCTTCTGTTTGCTCTTTTGTGAGGATTTTCACTATTTCGAAAAGCTCTCTGGGTTTGTTGATGGAGGTATTTATCATGTTTGTGTGGAATTCCTTCTTTGATTGGTTGATGTGTTCATTGTATTGTTTTTGCTTCGTTAGATAAAGATGCTGGTCGGCAGTTGTTTTGTTTTTTCTCCATCTCCGTTCGATCTTCCTGAGTTCCCTCTTCTCCTGTCGTATTTTTGCTAAGTACCATGGTTTGCTTTGTCTCTTGTTGTGGTGTTGTTTCGCGGTCCCGTCATCGGGTGGTTTGGCGGCGTTGGCTAAAATGCTGTTCCAGCTGGAAACTTGTTCCTCCAGGTCGTTCGTAGTAATGTTCAGGTGTTGTATTGTGTCCTGTAGGAATTCATCCCTGTCGAAACACTTAAATCGTCTTTGTGTGTGTGAGGTGTTTGCTCTTTCGTTTGTCTGGTCCTCTTGTAACCGCAGCCTTATCTCTATTAAGTAGTGGTCAGACCATGGCACTGGGGTAATGGTTGGTGGAGAAATCAGGTCTCTTGATGTTAGGTAATTGGATGCGAATATGAGGTCTGGCGATGATCCATGTCTGTGTGTTGGAGCATTGATGATTTGTGTGAACTGTAGTGAGGACATTGCTTGCAGGAAGGCCTCTGCGTCTTTTACATTGGTTGACTTTAGGTTGAAGTCTCCTATCATCAGCGCTGGTTTGTTGTTTGTTGTTATGGCACAGGTTTCTTCGAGTGTGAAGGTTAGTTCGTCGGGTGGAGCTCTGGGTGCTCTGTATGTCAGGCAGATTGCAATGTTCTTGTTCTTGATGCTAATTGTGTTACATTGCTGTGTTTCAGTGAGGCTCTGTGTCTTGAACTTCAGTTTTGTTTTTGCTATTATCAGGACTCCTCCTCCACGCCTGTGGGTGAGTGGGCAGTTGTGTGCTGAATAGTTGTTTGGTACTAGTTGGTTGAGTAGAACATTGTCAGTCGGGTTGAGCCATGTCTCTGTGATGCAAATTATGTCGGGCTGTCGCTCTTCAATGTGGTCTACAAGCGTGTGTATCTTGTTGCAGACGGATCTGGCATTTATGAGTTCGATCGTTGTTGTCTTTGTTGATGAGGTTGCTGTTACATGTGCTTCCTTTGTGCAGGTGTGGGAGTTTGATTTGTGTCTGTTTGTTCGCTTTGCCTTGGAGGTTCCGAGTGTCTCTTTGTTTGGGTGCTGTGGTTCTAAATATGGCAAAACAGTTGGAGGGTGCCATGTTGTGTTTGCTTGTGGGTGGTGGAGGTGTGTGGTTGGTGGGAGGAGTTGTGTAACGAGTAAGTAGAGTGGGAGGAGGTATGTGGGGTGCATGTTGGTTTTTTGTGGTGTTCTGTTAAGGTGGTGCTTGTTTTCTTAAGTCTTCGTCTTGTTGGCTGTTTGGAGAGAGCTGTAGATTGTGTGATAGCCTGTCTCGTGGAGGGAGAGCCTGGTCTGTGTAGGTTGTCTTGTTGCGTGAGCCTGTCCCTTGGAGGGAGCCTGTCACGTGGAGGGCGATCCGGATCTGCGTAGGGTGTCTGGGTGCGGGAGCCTGTCCCGTGGAGGGAGCCTGTCCCGTGGCGGGTGGGTCGGATCTGCGTAGTGTGTCCTGGTGCGGGAGCCTGTCCCGTGGAGGGAGCCTGTCCCGTGGCGGGTGGGTCGGATCTGCGTAGTGTGTCCTGGTGCGGGAGCCTGTCCCGTGGAGGGAGCCTGTCCCGTGGCGGGTGGGTCGGATCTGCGTAGTGTGTCCTGGTGCGGGAGCCTGTCCCGTGGAGGGAGCCTGTCCCGTGGAGGAGGCCGGATCTGTTTGGGTGTGTGTAGTGTAAGTGCGAGCTTGGTGATGTGGAATGTGTGATGTACTGTGAGAGTTCTACTTGCGGTTCTGACGTCCTTCGCCTCGGTCTGCTCTTTGCTGTGTTCTCCTGTGATGCCGTCGGCGCTGTTGTTTCTTTTAGTTGTTTCCTGCTGCTTGGCTTCGGGCCTCGCCTGGGGTTCCAGAGTGGTGGGGTTTTTTCCTCGCAGAGTCGTTGTGGTCGTTGGTCTTCATTCGGTGGTGGAGGGGTCTGTTGTACAAAGCGTGTCTTTTCGGGGAGGAGTGGAAGTTAGTTGTTTTTTTTGTGCGCCTCTGTGCCGCGCCTAAGGGCCACGCCAAAGGGCCCTCTGGCGAGGCCCTCAGGCGCGGGCGCGCCCGCGAGGGACGCCGCTTTTATTTCGGCGGGCCACCTTCTCCCTGCTCTCCCACTGCCCGGATTGGGCAGGAGCACAGTGGGGGGAGTTGCTCTTCTTGGCGGCAGCAGCGGCTCCCTCCGGGGGCGAGGGACGCCGCTTTTATTTCGGCGGGCCGCCTTCTCCCTGCTCTCCCACTGCCCGGATTGGGCAGGAGCACAGTGGGGGGAGTTGCTCTTCTTGGCGGCAGCAGCGGCTCCCTCCGGGGGCGAGGGACGCCGCTTTTATTTCGGCGGGCCGCCTTCTCCCTGCTCTCCCACTGCCCGGATTGGGCAGGAGCACAGTGGGGGGAGTTGCTCTTCTTGGCGGCAGCAGCGGCTCCCTCCGGGGGCGAGGGACGCCGCTTTTATTTCGGCGGGCCACCTTCTCCCTGCTCTCCCACTGCCCGGATTGGGCAGGAGCACAGTGGGGGGAGTTGCTCTTCTTTGCGTCAGCAGCGGCTCCCTCCGGGGGCGAGGGACGCCGCTTTTATTTCGGTGGGCCGCCTTCTCCCTGCTCTCCCACTGCCCGGATTGGGCAGGAGCACAGTGGGGGGAGTTGCTCTTCTTGGCGGCAGCAGCGGCTCCCTCCGGGGGCGAGGGACGCCGCTTTTATTTCGGCGGGCCGCCTTCTCCCTGCTCTCCCACTGCCCGGATTGGGCAGGAGCACAGTGGGGGGAGTTGCTCTTCTTGGCGGCAGCATGGGGTGCCTGCGGGCGCGAGGGACGCCGCTTTTATTTCGGCGGGCCGCCTTCTCCCTGCTCTCCCACTGCCCGGATTGGGCAGGAGCACAGTGGGGGGAGTTGCTCTTCTTGGCGGCAGCAGCGGCTCCCTCCGGGGGCGAGGGACGCCGCTTTTATTTCGGCGGGCCGCCTTCTCCCTGCTCTCCCACTGCCCGGATTGGGCAGGAGCACAGTGGGGGGAGTTGCTCTTCTTGGCGGCAGCAGCGGCTCCCTCCGGGGGCGAGGGACGCCGCTTTTATTTCGGCGGGCCGCCTTCTCCCTGCTCTCCCACTGCCCGGATTGGGCAGGAGCACAGTGGGGGGAGTTGCTCTTCTTGGCGGCAGCAGTATGTGGATCTCAGTCTCTCAAATTTATTGCTAACACTCGGCGTAGTACTTGTATCGTGCCAAAGAGAGCCTCCCTCTGGAGTTCACAAGATACAGAATGAATAGGTAATTTATCAAGGTGTGCTTGGAAATCCCTCTTAATCAAGCCTTTGGCACCCAACACGATATGAAATATTTTGGCATCTTTCTGCCACATTTTCTTGGTTTTTGATACATTTCTTAGTACCTGAAGTTCTTCTGCCTCTCAACATGACTGACAGAATAGCCTCTTGGAACCGACATATCTATAACCAATATCATTCTGATGTTCTTCTCCTTTACCACTATTGTCCAGCTTCCTTGCATTCAGCTTTTTATCAGTAGAAATGTGAGTATCCAAGATGATCATAACCTCTTTATTTTATATAATTCTGTTAGGAACATGATTCCACTGTTTTTCTGGTACAGTGATGTTTCTTTACTTATCTAAAAGTTTTTGTAAACCATCTTTTTAACCAACAATGGATGAGATGCGCTACTTTATTGTGGCTTTCTATACAGAAATTTTCTGCCATCAGAAAATCTCAGCTAGCTACAAGGTGAGTCACTGTTTCCAGCTCTTTCTTACAGAGCCCACATACACTATGTGTCTATTTTGCCAGTTTTTTCAATGCTCGCTGTAAAACATCTCATCTGTAATCTGTTGTCCCAGGCTGCAACTATCAATTGCTCATCCTTCGATTTCAGTTCACCTCCCCATCATTCATGTGTCCAGTTCTGATTGACAGAGTGTTCCTGGAGTAACTCTTTGTATTTCCCACTGTATATGTGGATTTGCTGCTTGTTTTTCCTTTTTTGTTGATTTAATTCTTTGATTAATTTTTTCTCTCATTTTGTAAATTGTTGCTTCCTTCTGTGTGTGTGTGGGGGGGGGGCAGTTTCTCCTCATGGGTTAGCTTACTGCATAGCATAACAGGCGTGAACCTCACTTCTAAGCCAGGGCATAGAGAGTATGATCTCAGTCTCTCAAATTTATTATTTGTTATACTTTTTTATACCACCCCTTCCAGAGATCAAGGGTGGTTTACACAGAACAAACATTACATATAACAGCATTCAGGGTATAACAGCACAAAAACTATTTATATCTTAACTATTTACATGCTTTACATGATCAAACGCTCAGAAATGTGGGGCGCTGGAGGTCTGGAGGAGTGACCTAAGCGTGTAGGGGGGTCAGTGTGTTAGTGGTTGGGATAGGTGTGTGTTCTTACTGTCTGTAATCTTACCATAGTGTTCAGTGAAAAGAAGTGTTGGAGGTCTTTAATCAAACAGATTGGGTCAGGGAGGGCGTTCCATAGAGTGGGAGCTGTATATCACAATGAGAGTGTAGATCAACTTGGTGGAGGGGTTGCACTCTGTTAGAGAGGGCACTGAGTCAGGATTAAAGTGTCGCAGGAAACAAAATAAACAGTAGAATCTCTATGGATTGAAATTCCAGGAAGGTGATGGCAGTGGGAGTGTACTACCGACTGCCTGGCCATAATGAACAAATAGATGATGAAACGCTCAAGGAAATCAGGGAAGCTAACAAAAGTTACAATTCAGTAATAATAATGGGTGATTTCATCTACCCCGGTATCGACTGGTCAATGTCATAGCAGGACATGCTAGGGAGATAAAGTTTCTAGATGAAATAAATGACTGCTTCTTGGAGCAGCTTGGTATAGAAAAACTGTTAAATAAATAAATATGTGAAAGCTCTACTGCTTGTATGCTGTTTAGTCCTACGAATAAAGGGAGGGATTGTGAGAGTGTGCTGAGTGTTACCCCTTCTAGCTCTCATGTCTGAGGGCATGTGTTAGAGGGTTGTGAGGAAAGATAGAGTCACGTTGTTGATCAACTTGAAAGTGGTCATAAGGGTTTTATATTTTATTCGGCTCACAATTGAGAGCCAGTAGAGTTCATAAATATGGATGTAATATGGTCTGTTAATCGGACCTTGCAGATAATTCTGACTGTGACATGCTGTGCCCTCTGGAGGATACTCATTTGCTAATGCCCTGTAACAAGCTGTTACTGTAGTCGAAATGGGAGGTGATAAGGGCTTGTACAACAAATCTAAAGTCATGTGTGTCAAGGAGGGGTCTCAGATGCTGAATGATCTTTAGTTTGAAAAATGTGTTTCGGGTTGTTTGCTTTATGTGAAACATCATGTTGAGGGATATGTCAAGTATTATTCCCAGATATTTTACCTCCTGCTTCACTGGGAGCACAGTGTTGTAAATAGTGAGATTGGGGAGGGGGGATAAAGTTTTGATTTCTTGGTATGTATAGAACTTCAGTTTTGTTGAAATTAATGCTAAGGTTGTTGGAGTTTAGCTAGGATTCTGCTTCTTTGATGCAGTCTGCAAGATTGTGGAAGGTGGGGTTCGTTATGTTAATAGGAAGGTACAGCATGATGTCGTCTGCGTATATGAAATATTCTATGGTGAATTTTCTGACTATGTTGGTGATAGGTTGGAGGTATAGGTTGAATAAAAGGGCTGAGAGGGCAAAGCCTTGGAGTATACCTTGTTCCTGGGGAAGGGCAGCAGAAGTATCTTGACCTACTTGTACTTGTAACATCCGTTCTATGATATATGATTTAAACCATTGGAGAATCGTTCCTCCTATACCAATTTGGGCAAGTCTTGATAGTAGGATATTATCAAGACTTGGTCTTGGGCAATCCACTTAACCCTCCATAGCCCATGTTCCCTGTAAAATAGTTATCTCCAAGTTATAATGCCCTGTTCAATGTAATTTCAGTTTGTTCAATGTAAACCGCACTGATACAGAATAGCGCGGTATATAAGAGAATGTAAATAAATAAATTATAGCTGATATTCTCAAATGCAGAGGAAATATCTATAAAGACCAGTATGAACACCTGTTGCGTCATCCATTCCACAGATGAGGGTGTCAAATAAAGCTATTAACAATGTTTTGACCCCATGGAATGGGCAGAATCCATACTGGTGGACATCAAGGGGAGGATTTAGATCAATGAAGTCTTGAAATTGCAATTGGATAACCTTCTCGATAACTTTGGATACAAATGGAATGCTAGCTATGGGCCTATATGAGCTTGAAACATCTCTGTTGAGGGTCTTATTCTTAAGAATAGGCTGAATAGTGGAAGGTTTGAGATCTTTTGGCATTATTCCTTTTAGGAGAGATTGGTTTACTATATGTAGGAGATGAGGAGCTAATTCTGCTTTAGTTGCCTTAATCTAAGTAACAGGGCAAAGGTCTAGGGGGAGGTTATAGTGTTGATCTTGGTTATAGTAGTTAGTAAATGCTTTGGTCAATTAGGTGGAAGGTATGCCAATAATTGGGATTTAATGGGCGGTGTGGGGGAAGGAAGGTGTGAGTGGAATTCTCTCTTTTTAGTTTGTCTGTGTAATAGTTTGCTAGTGTTTGGGGCTTGATGTTGGTTTTGTCAGTTCGTTTTGGGTGGTTTTGGTTAAAGATTTGATCATTTCAAGAAGTTCCCTCAGATAGTTAATGGCTTGGTTAAGGATCTTAGTATGGTAATCTCTCTTTGCCTTGTTAATTGCATCCTTATAAGAATTAAGTGAGGAGAGATAGCGTTGGCTATTTTCTAAAGTTTTGTTGGCTCTCCATTTATGCTCCAGTTTTCTTAGACTTTTTTTTTTTTTTTTTAAATTTTCTAGTTCAAGAGAGTACCATTTTTCAGATGGCTTATGTGTGGGTTTAGGGTGCACGTTAGTAGGCATGGCTGCTTTTTGTATTGAGGTGTTCCAGCTATTTAGTGAGACATTGGAATCTGAGGAATGAGTTACTAGATGAGGTAAGACATTTTTCAAGAATGTGTCTGTTGAAGTGATTGAACCTTCTGGGTTGGGGTGACGTGATGGGTGAAGGAGTGGTGAAAGGGTATATAGGGAGGTTGGATACTAGATGGTGGTCGGATCAAGGGACTGGTAGTGTATAAGGGGGGGGAGGGTATTGGGGGTGCTTAGTGGCAGATATGAGAAGGAAAACCAGATCAAGAGAATTACTATTTCTGTGAGTGGGTGAGTTTATAATCTGCTGAAATCCCATGTCAAACAAAAGAAAAAAACTCCAAACCAGGCTGACCAAAAAATGAATAAAAAAAACAACAGTGTGAGAGTCAAAAAAGAAAGAAATACCAAAAAGAGCTTAGCATATATCCCATGTCAGTCATCGAGTCAAGGAAGGCGGTGAATGTGTTATGTGGAGAGAGGGGAGGGTTGCCTAATATGATTTACTGCTAAGGCTCAGCGTAGTACTTGTGTCGTACCAAAGACAGCCTCCTGCTGGAGTTCGTAAGATGTATGGGTAGTTTATCAAGATGTGCTTGGAAATTCTTATTTATCAAGCCTGTGGCACCCAGCACAATGGGAAGTATTTCTGTATCGTTCTATCTTTTCCCCAACTATCAACTGCAACACCTTTTACCCTTAACCCACTCCCTCTACTATCCTAAACTCTAGAAATCCCGCTAATGCATCCGGCCGCCCCCCTCTTATCAGCATAACAAATGTCAGAGAAATGAAGTGCAAACCAAACATACAATATATGCATACAAATTTCAACTCTTCAACAATGAACTGCACTGGTTCCCTGCATTCTGTTCACCCCAACTCAGGTCAGATACTGCACCCTAGCTTCTCAAGGATGTCCTCTCCCAGCCTCCAATTGTGCACTGTCCATGTTCTAAAGGCATTACTTCTTATCGCCTCCTCCAGATATGCACGCCAGGCTGATGTCCAGTTGAGCAAGCAAAATAATCACTGCACCGCTCAGTGAGAAACTTCTGAATTTGCCCGCCCTCCATTCAACAGTTCCTCAATGTATTTACTGGCCTCCTCAGCCGCTTCAAAGGTGCGATGCTTTCCCTCCCGTATAATATGCAGTCTAGCTGGGTACTGCACGGAGAATTTTATGTGTGCATCAATCAACTTTTGACAGAGGGGCGCATACGCTCTCCGCCGCTGACTTAGGGCTCTGGAGTAGTCCTGCGTGATACGCAGTTTCTGGTTATCAATGACAATGTCCCCTTTCTGCCTGGTCGCTCGCAGCACAGCCTCTTTTTGGAGGTAGTGCAAGAATTTGGCCAGGACCACTCTAGGCCGGTGTTCTCTTGCTTGCTTCAGCCCCACTCTGTGTGCTCTCTCTATCATTATCTTCCCGCCAGTCTCCAAGCCTTCAAATAGTTGGGGGATCACGGTTTCTATATATTGTCTCAAGTCTCTTTCCGAAACACTGTCCGCGATCCCCATAAACCTCAAATTATTACGTCTAGACCGATTCTCCAAATCTTTGATTTTTGCTTCCTGAGACTGCAATTTCTCTCTCATATGGCTCACCTCGTGCGTCAGCTGGTCTAGGCTCTCCTACGCCTGCACAATGCGGCCCTCTGCCTCTTGTATTCTGTTCCTCATATCTCCCAGCGAGCTGTGCAACATACCATTTTGCTGTGGAGTGCCTCAAACTGTTTGGATAATGCACAAGCTACCGCCGCTGACACCTCTTCCAAAAAGGCAGGGGAAGTGGGGGAGCTTGGCGCCGCCGGTAAGTCTGCCATTTTGCTAGAGCCCGCCATGCGATCTTTGTCTCTCCGCCCTAGCATTGCCACCGCTGCCATCAACCTTTCCACTCTCCGACTGCAGCAAATTATCCCCTGAGGCCGTGTGGGACGTATACGAATATTCTCTGCTCCCCGTTCGGCTCTAAATCCACGGCTTACGATGGGGGCGACCAGAGCACAAGCGACACCCATCCGCTCATTCTCACTGCATCACGTGACTCTCACAAGAGATGTTTTTAATGATAGTAGGTCAGCAATCTCATATTTCAGTTCTTTTAGCACCCTGGGATGTATACCATCCAGTCCAGGTGACCTGCTACTCTTTAGTTTATCAAATAGCTGAATTACATCTATCCGGTTTATCAAAATTTGTTTCAATTCCTCCAATACATCACCTTTAAATACCATTTCAGGCATAAGTAATTTTCCTACATCTTGATTACATGGAGTGAAGGAGTAGTCTAGCGGTTAAGGCAGCAACCTGGCATTAGAAAGACCACAATTCAAATCCCACTGACTTTCCTTGTGGCCTTGGGCAAGTCACTTAACTCTCCATAGCCTCACGTACGTCCTTAGATTGCAAACCCTCAAGGAACAGGGAAATACCAATAGTACCTGATTGTAACTCATTTGCATCTATTACTGGAAAGGTGTGAGCTAAATACTACTACAAAATCTTCTTCAGTAAAGACCAAAGCAAAAAATTCATTCAGTCTCTCTGCTATGACCTTGTCCTTCCCTAGCACCCCTTTTACCCCTCTATCATCTAATGGTCCAACTGACTCGCAGGTTCTTTTTCTATGAATGTACTTGAAAACATTTTTATTATGTTGTTTTGCTTCCACAGCAAAATTCTTTTCAACATCGCTCTTTGTCTGCATTATCAATGGCCTTGCATCTAACTTGTCAATGCTTATGTTATTTCCTGTTTTTGTCATTTGGCTCCTTTTGATATTTTCTAAAAGATGCTTTTTTGGCTACAGCAGCCTCTCTGACCTCACCTTTAAATCCTGCTGGTAGTCATTTTGCCTTCCTTATACCTTTCTTAGCGTGTGGAATACATCTGGTCTGGGTTTCCAAGATTGTTTAAAAATACTATGCTCATACTTTATGTAAACCTTTAACCTTGGCAGCTGCTCGTTTTAGTTTTTCTTAACCATTTACCTCATTTTATCTTTGTCTCCCTTTTAAAAGTTAAATACTAGTATCATGGTTTTCCTTGCTTTCCTCCCTCCGTTTATTAAATCAAATGTGATCAAGTTATGACCACTATTGCCAAATGGCCCCTACATCCTTATCACTCGCACCAGAACCTGCATGCCACTAAGAACTAGGTCTAAAATAGCTTCCCCTCGTGTTGGTTCATGAACCAGCTGCTCCATGAAGCAATCATTTATTTCATCTAAAAACTATCTCCCTAGCATGTCCTGATGTGACATTGACCCTGTCAGTATCGGGCTAATTGAAATCACCCACTATTGCTGGGTTGTTAGCTTCCCTGATTTCTTTTAGCATTTCATCATCCATCTGTTCATTCTGGCCAGGAGGTAGTAGTAAACCCCCATTACCATTGCCTTCCCCACTTTCACGTGGACTTTCTATCCATAGAGATTCTATGTATTTGCTTCTTGTAAAACCTTTATCCTGTTGGACTCGATACACTTTCAAACATATAGTGCTACCCCTCCACCAATTTGATCTACCCTATCATTGCAATATAATTTGCATCCAGTGTCCCACTGGTTGTCCTCCTTCCAGCATGTCTCTGAGATGCCAATTACATCTAACCTTTCATTTAGTGCAGTGCTTTCCAAATGTTTATCCCATATGACCCCATTTTAGCAAATGAAAATCGGTGGCCAAAGCAAGAAGGATGCTTGGTTGCATACAGAGAGGAATTACCAGCAGAAAGGAGGAGGTACTAATGCCACTGTACAAGTTGCTGGAAATGGTTCAGAGGAAGATGACCAAAATGTTTTGGAGCCTGCGCCAGGAGACATATGAAAAGAGACTCCAAGACCTAAATATGTATACTCTAGAGGAGAGGAGGGACAGGGGGGAAATGATACAGATCTTTAAATACTTGAGTATTAATGAACAAACCTTTTTCAAAGATGGGGAAGCTGTAATACTAGAGGGCATTACATGAAGCTGCAAGGGGGTAATAAACTGAAAGGCAACGACAGGAAATACTTTTTCACTGAAAGGGTGGTGGATGCTTGGAATGCCCTCTCAATGGAAGTGGTGGGGGCAAATTCAGTGACAATTCAAAATGTCATGGGACAGACAGTGGATCCTTTTATAAAACAGGATAAAATCTAAATAAACTTAACTGTCTCTGATATCTCAACAAGTAGAGGTGACCTGACGGAGCGGTGGGTACACCCCTAAACAAAGGCAAGGGGAGGGTGATCTGCATGGAGTGGCGGGCACACCTGCTCTTGCCACTTTGCTGGACAGACTAGATCAGAGGTTCCCAACTCTTGTCCTGGAGGGCCAAACACCATTCAGGTTTTCAGGCTGTTCCTAATGAAAATGCATGAGATACATTTGAATACAATGGGGGGCAGTGCATGCAAATGCATCTCATGCATATTTATTAGGGACAGCCTGAAAACCTGAATGGTGTTTGGCCCTCCAGGACTGGAGTTGGGAACCTCTGGACTAGATGGACCATGCTGGTCTTTATCTGCCGTTATATACTATGTTACTAGATCCCAGATGATGATGAAATCAAAAGAGCAGCTCTTCTTCCATCACCTCCCTCCACTAATTTAAAGCAGAAAGCAGCAGCAGCAGTAATGCAAAAGCAGCAGCAGTCAGCACAGAGTCCTTTGTGTCAGTGTGTGCTTACAGATCCCAGTGCTCAGCATGAGTTTCCAGTCTTCCAGGAAGCTTACTCAGGTGGCACCAAGGGCCTATGAATGTTCACTGGCTCACAGGCCACATGCTGACTGATGACCGCCACTACTTGGCATGTTGTTGTTGTTGTTGTTGTTAAATGCCATTTAGTCTGTGTCGACTCCTGGCAAACCTCTGGATAGTTGACCTATACTTTGTTCGATCTTCAGCCAAGCAGCTCATTGTTGGTAGAGTGGCATCCCATAGCTGCTGTTATGGTATCAATCCATCTTATTGCTGGCCTTCCTCTTTTACAGTGACCTTCTACCTTGCCAAGCCTTATGTCTTTCTCCAATGATATCTCTCTTCGCATGATGTGCCCAAAGTATGAAAGTAGAAGTCTTGTCATCTGAGCTTCTAAGGAAAGCATAAGATTGATCTCCTCTAGTACTGACTGGCTTGTTCTTTGCGCAATCCATGGTATAAACAGTATTCGTTGCCAGCACCATAATTCAAAGGCATCAATTTTCTTCCTATCTTTTTCACTGTCCAGCTTTCGCATCCATATGACATTATTGAAAATACCATGGCCTGGACAAGTCAAATTTTTGTATGGAGAGAGATATCTCTGCTCTTGAGAATCTTGTCTAGGTCCTTCATAGCCATTCTGCCAAGAGCAATATGTCATCCGATTTCTTGACTGCTTGTTGCTTCTTTATTGTTGATCCAAGTAGGTTAAAGTTGTCCACTATTTCAATTTCTTCTCCATCAACGATGAACTTATTGATTTTCCCATTGTCATGATCTTTGTCTTCTTTACATTAAGGTGCAGGCCCATTTTAAGACTATGTTCCTTGTTCTTAAGAAGCAAATGATTCAGATCATCTTCTCTTTCAACCAATAATGTGGTATCATCAGCACAGTGAAGGTTGTTAATGAGTCTTCCACCAATCTTCACACCTCTGTTGTCGTCATTCAATCTTGCTTCTCTGATGATTTGTTCTGCATATAAATTAAACAGGTAGGGGGAAAGTATGCAGCATTGTCATACACCTTTGCTGATTTTAAACCATTCTGTTTCTTCTTGTTCCATTTGAACTGTTGCTTCATGATCAATGTAAAGGTTGTGCAAGAGAACAATCAGGTTTTCTGGTATACCCATACTTCTTAATGTGGCCCAGAGTTTCTCATGGTTTACACAGTCAAAAGCCTTGCTGTAGTCAATAAAACACATACGGATATCTTTTTGGTATTCTTTTGTCTTTTCAAGGATCCTACTTGGCATAGGTCACAGTGAAAGTCAAGAGAAAAGGGAAAATGGCCATGTTTCTGTGACCCTCTTTGGGGTCCAGATACCAAATATCAGAACCACTGATTTAGTGCTATATATTCTCCCATCTTATCTTTTAGACTTCTAGTATTTGCAAACAGGAATTTCAGAGGTGGTATTTTGTTCATATTAACAATCTTGTTATCAGTTGACAGGGGTAATTTGGAATTTTTTAACTCTGCTCTTTAAAGGCATCTGGGTTACTTTTACCTTTTATTGAAACCTCTCAGAATGCCCTACCTTCCCTGTTTTGCTTTTATCATTCAAGAATACATCATTCTAAACCATGGGCTCTTGGGCGACTGTCAGCTTTCCCCTATTATCGAATTTAAGAGTTGCCCTATTCCCTTTTTAAAGATTAATACCAGCAGCCTAGTTCCACCTCAATTAAGATGGAGCCCATACTTTTGGATAAGCCCCCCTTCTCCAGAATATTGCCCATTTCCTAACAAACCCAAACCCCTTTTCCTTGAACCATTGTCTCATCCATGCATTGAGACTCTGGCGCAGCTCTCTGCCTGCCTCTTGGGTCCCAATTTTAACAACCTTTTAATGATCACAATAGTCAACACCTCCTTTTTTCAGTTTCTGAATATTTATTTGATTTTATATACCGCACTATTTCAAAATCAGCGCAGTTTACACAGAACGTGAACAAACATTTTATTGTTTATTGTTTATAGGGCATTTGATATACCGCCCCCCGTTACATCGGGGCGGTTTACAATATAAATAAAAACAGAAAAATCAGAAACAGAAAGAGAGAGAGTTACAATTACTTGAAGAAAAAGAGAGGAGAGAGAAGACAGAGAGCAAGACAGGATAGAGAGATAGAGTCAGGGAAGTCAGTTAGATCCAGGAAAGGCACAGGAAAACAGATGGGTTTTAAGAAGGGAGCGAAATTTAGAGTATGATTCTTCAAGACGGAGGGCAGTGGGTAGTGAGTTCCAGAGGGAAGGACCGAGAAAGAAAAATGCTGATTTGCGGGTGGATTGGAGGTGTGCACGGGAAGGGGCTGGAAGGTGAAGGCGGCATCAAAGAACAGTACAATAAACGTCTAGCATTGCACAATAAACAATAAACATTTTACATTAAACAGGGGCGTCAACTTGGGTAGTAATAGGGAAAACTAAGTTAAAAGCTCTTATGTGGTCCGTAAGCAGTAGAGTGGTTGGAGTTAAGGCTGGCAGGCAAGGTCTATAGAATGGCTATGGTATATGGTCAAAACACATGGAACAAATGAATCTTTACTGCTTTCCTGAAGGTTGAAAGGTCAGAGATGGAACGGATTGGGGCAGGAAGGGTGTTCCAAAGAGTTGGTGCGTATAATAAGAAGGCTCGGTTCTTAACAGCTTGGGAACTCTTTCTTATTGCTGAAGGAGTTGTGAGTGTGTTTGTCATGTTTGCAGGGGCGGTTCAAGGCAATCTGCTACCTGAGGCGAGGGATGAGATAGAGCCCCCCCCCCCAGAGCAGGGGGGGGGGGAGGGGGGTCTTTTAAAACTCTAGTATGAACTAAACTAAAAAGCCAATTAGATAATGTGGAGGAAATGCAAGATGTTTGCATACCAAAGAACTAAAAGAAAGAACTAGAACCACAGCGCAGTTTATAACACCAAATTATAACTTATTTTATTTTGCTGTTATAAACTGTGTTATGGTTCTCACTTTTTCTTTTTGAATATATATTCTGCATCCATAGAAACCTCTCCCTCAACGATGAGTGTAGAGGAGAACTAGGACATTCATCCACAGAACTCAATATTTCATAAAAAAAAAATATGATTCCAATCATCTCACTAAGAACAAACATTCTCCAGTACCAATACCATGAGATGCTGTTCCAAGAGTTACAGAGCAGAGATGGCATCCATCTGTCCAAGAAAGGTCGACATGTCTTCAGTAGCAGACTGGCTAACCTACTGAAGAGGGCTTTAAACTACATTCATTGGGGATGGGTGAAGAAAGCCCTCAGGTAAGTGAAAGCCCCCTGATAAGTGAAACATTAAAAACCTTTATGGAAATAGATAAAAGGGGCAACATCTAGAAGGCAGTGTTTATAAATGCTCGTAGCATGGAAAATAAGATCCCAGATATTGAGGCTTTAATGGGAGAGGCTGACTTGGATATAGTGGCAGTAACAGACATGGTTCATGGACAACCATGACTAGGATGTAACTATACCAGGCTATACTTTATTCAGAAAGGACAGGGTAGGAAGAAGGGGAGGAATGGCACTATATGTAAAAAATAATATTAAAGCTATGGAAACACAGGGCTTAAAAGGGAGAGAGGCGGCACTGTGGGTTAAACTAGAAAGACAGAAAGAGAGATCTATTTGCATTGGCATGATATACAGACCTCCCTCACAGGTTGAAGAGGTGGACAGAATTAATTGAAGACATAAGCAGCACTTCCAGGAAAGGGGAAGTGCTACTGATAGGGGATTTTAATATGCCAGATGTTGATTGGTGCATCCCTGCTGCAGCAGTATCATCTTGAAGTAAGGAGATCCTGGATTCTCTACAAGGAGAACTATTCAGGCTACTGGTAACAGAACCCACATGTGAAGGGGCTATACTGGACTTGGTGCTTACCAATGGTGAAAGTGTTTCTGATGTTACAGTGGGAGATCATTTTGCATCCGGTGATCACCAGATGGTGTGGTTCAGTATTAGGACTAGGGCTGATAAAATCCATTTCAAAGCGAGGGTCTTAGACTTTAGGAAAATTAATTTTGCCAAGATGGACCAATACCTCAGGGAATCGTTAGTGGGTTGGGAACAGCTGGGGGATGCAGAAAAACAGTGGGCAAAACTGAAAGGGGATATTTTAAGGGCAACCAACCTTTTTGTTAAAATGGTAAATAAAGGTAAGAGGAAAAAGAAACAGCTATGGTTTTCGAAAGGAGTAGCTGAAAAGGTGAAGAAAAAAAGGGAGGCTTTCATGAAATACAAGAGATCACAGAGAGAGGAAGACAGGCATCTATATTTGGAAACACTTAGAGAAGCTAGCAAAGTAGTCAGTAAAGCAAAGATTCAGAAAGAGGAGGAAATAGCCAATGCAATAAGATGGGGGGGGATAAGATTTTTCAGATACGTTAGTGAGAAGAGGAAGGGCAAAAGTGGTATTGTCAGAACCAGGAGCAGGACCTCAGAAAACACCCACAAACAGGAACAGAAGTGAGGAGCATCTTGAACAATTTTCAGAAGACTGTTCGCGAGAAGCTAGCTAAACTTAAAGTTAGACAAAGCGATGGGACCAGATGGGATACACCCAAGAATACCGAGGGAACTTGGGGACATTCTAGCAGCAACACTGACTGATTTTTTCAATGCCTCGTTGGAGTCTGGAGTGGTGCCAGAGGACTGGAGAGAGGCACATGAGGTCCCTTTAAACAAAAGCAGAAGTAAGGATGCAGTTGAAAACTACAGGCTGGTTAGTTTAACCTCGGTGGTGAGTAAATTATTGGAAGCGCTGCTGAAAGAGAAAATAGTGAAGTTTCTGGAGTCCAACGGATTTCAGAATCCGAGGCATCATGGATTCACCAGAGGCAGGTCTTGTCAGACAAATCTGATTGATTTATTTGACTGGATGATCAGGGAGTAGGACCGAAGGAGAGCCCTAGATGTGGTGTATTTAGATTTTAGTAAAGAGTTTGACACCGTTCCACACAGGCAACTTATAAATAAACTGAGCACCCTAGGGATGGAACCTAAAGTTACTGCTTGGGTTAGAAACTGGTTTAATGGGAGGCGACAAAGGGTACAGGTAAACGGAGCTCACTCTGAGGAGGAGGAGGTTACCAGTGGTGTGCCGCAATGATCTGTCCTTGGTCAAATTCTTTATAACATCTTTGTTAGTGATATTGCAGAAGGGCTGTTGGGTAAGTTTACCTCTTTTTGGATGATATCAACATCTGCAATACAGTAGACACCCAGGAAGGTGTAGATAATATGAGGAGGAATCTAGCTACTGTAAGCTTGAAGAATGGTCTAGAATTTGGCAGCCGAGATTTAATATTAAAAAATGCAAGGTCATGCATTTGGGCTGCAGTAATCCAAGGGAGCGATATAGTATAGGGGGTGAAGCACTTCTGTCCACAAAAGAAGCACAGGACCTAGGCGTGAATGTGTCTGATGATCTTAAAGTAGCTAAACAGGTAGAAAATGCGACGGCGAAAACTAGAAGGATGCTTGGGTGCATAGGGAGAGTAATGGCCAGCAGAAGAAAGGAGGTGTTGGTGCCTCTGTATAGGTCTTTGGTGCAACCCTCATTTGGAGTATTGTGTGCGATTCTGGAGAACGCACCTTCAAAAGGATATAAACAGGTTGGAGTCGGTACAGAGGGTAGCTACTATAATGGTTAGTGGTCTTCATTATAAAGCATATGAGGACAGATTTAAGGATCTTTATATGTGTACTTTAGAGGAAAGGCGGGATAGAGATGATATGATTGAGATGTTTAAATACCTCTGTGGCACAGGAGGAGAGCCTCTTTCAATTGAAAGCAAGCTCTGCTACGAGGGGGACATAGGATGAGGGTGAAAGGCGATAGACTCAGGAGTAATATGCAGAAATATTTCTTTACGGAAAGAGTTATAGATGCATGGAATAGTCTCCCAGTGGAAGTGGTAGAGATGGCAACAGTATCTGAATTCAAATAAGCATGGTACAAACACAGAGGATCTCTAAAGGGAAACAGGGGACTGTAGTAGTGGTTGATATGGAAGGGCAGACTAGAAAGGCCATGTGTTCTTTTTCTGCCATCATTTTTCTATGTTTCTAACTAATACAAAACTCTACAACTAAGTCACTGAGGATCTATAGAGCAAAACTACCATACCATATCAGCACCAACTTCCAAAACTCACATAAGGAGCCAATCCAAAAAAAGTATCACTATAAATACTGAAGTGAGCCCTGGAACATCCAATACCTTTTTGAAAAGCCGAACAATTCATATTACTATAGTACATATCCCTACATACCAACTCCATGTCAAAAGAACATCTGGCCATGGTCATACACTCAGAATACAGACCCTCAACATAGTACAGAATAAGTTACCATAACCTAAAAATAAACATATGTGGATAAAAATTAAACTGCAACCCCAAAAAGTCAGATTCTGCATACAACACCAGAGAAATAGAAAGAGATACATTTCCTTATACTTTATAAAATATAAAGATAGCACCAAGTAGGTCATTAAATTGAAAATAAAATTCTCTTCTACCTTTGCTGTCTGACCATTTTATTCTCTGATCATGCTGGCCCAATCTGAGGTATCTGCTTTCCTCCACACCTCCCAGTGCCCACTATCTACTTCACTCCAGCATGAGGGTGATGCAAGGTCATGTGTGGAGATTCATTGCTGCATCAATTGCATAAATTTAGTATACTTTATTTTAAAATGTACATGCCACCCATCTAAAATCCTAGGTGATTTCCAAACATACACATGAAATTTAATAAAACATGTCACAATAAAACAAATATAATACTAAAACACTAAAACTGATTAATGAAAAGCCAATTACACAGCCCCCCTCGCCCAATCAAACAATTATAAGTATCTGCACATCAGATTTATTTTGCTATGACCAGATTATTGATGAGGAGGGAAGATATAAAAAGATATAAACTAATCCTGGTAGCCATGAATTCAAAGCTGGGTTGGACTGTGCTAGAGCTGGAAAAGTCTAACTCAGTAGTGGTGAAGCTATCAGGCTACTAAACAAAATTAAACTGAGACATTCCCTTAAAATCTGAAATTCAATCTGGCAGAATAAAGAATGCAAAATTGCAAATCTCAAAGACAAATGATAATTACACTTACCTGGTAATTGTAGTTTGAGTGACGACAGTTCAGTCCTCCACCTCTGGGTTGTGCACCTCCTGCAGCTTGGAGACTGGGCATGTCAAAATCGTGACATCACTGGATATAGCCTGCTGGTCTCTCCCATCAGCCCCAGTGAACTATTGACAAAGCAGACTCAAAAGAACAGCAAATAAGTAGCTATTATATCAACCATAGCATTAACTTAACTAAAACCGTGAATATGTACACCTAAGGTTCTCCCAGGCAGACCTTTCTTACACCCTTCCCCACTACACACAGAATCAGCAAGCAGAAAGAGTGAAAATGACCAATTTCAAATACAGACGTACCTGTAGTCTTCCCGTTCTTCCAACCGACCATCTACTGCCAACGATAGCACTCCGGGTGGGAATGAGGACTGAACTGTCGTCACTCAAGGAACTACAATTACCAGGTAACTGTAATTATAATTTCCTTATCGTTCCTCCAGTTCAGTCCTCCACCTCTGGGATGTAACAGAGCAGTAATAATTGGGAGGGACCTTTCCAGCCGGCTCGCAACACTGCCGCCCAAAGCAGGCGACATTCGTCACCGCCACATCAAGGCGGTAGTGCCTACTGAAAGTATGAAGGGAAGACCAGGTGGCCGCTCTACAAATTTACCGTGGCGGAACCAAACTGTGTTCCGCTCAGGATGACACTTGCGCTCTGGGGGAATAAGCTCGTAGGCCCGACGGCATCGACCGACCTCGTAGCAAATAAGCTGACGCAATCTCCTCCCTAATCCATTTGGCAAAGGAAGCCTTCGCCGCCACTTCCCCTTTGCGGATACCTCCGAACACCACAAATAGCTGGTCCGACTTACGAAATACCTCCAAAGCCTTCAGATATTGCCGCAACACCTGCATCACATCCAAACGGCGTAACTGCGGTCCAAGTCACTTCCCCCCAGTAACCCTAGCAAAGGCAAAGACACCACCTGATTCAGGTGGAAAGGAGATACCACCTTATGCAAAAAGGAGGGAACGGGTCGCAGCACCACCTTCTCCCTGGAACAGGATAAAAACGGTTCCCTACCAGATAACGCTTGCAATTCCAAGATGCATCTAGCCAAAACAAATAGCAACCAAAAAATACGGTCCTCAACATCAGATCCTTAACCGGAGCAACGGCTCAAAGGGCGCTTTGGCTAACGCTCCTAACAGCAAATTGAGATCCCAAGGCGGAACCATCACTCTATGCGAGGGTCGCCGACTGGCTATTGCTTTAAGAAAATGCAACATCCCCTTGGGCACCGAGAGCAGCGCCCCGAACTTTGCCACGATAACACGAAAGAGCTGCCAGCTGCAATCGTAAAGAACTAGCTGCAAGACCCTTACCAAACCCGTCCTGCAGAAAGCTCAAGATCAAGGGAACGGAGACCGTAGCCGCCCGGACTTGCCACCTCAAGCACCAGTCCTCAAATATACGCCAGACACGAACATAAGTTAGTGACGTGGACTGTTGTTGACGCGCTCCAAGCAAAGTTGCGATGACTGCCGCCAAATAACCTTTTGTTGTTTTTTTGTTTTGTTTTTAGCCTCGCCCTTTCAATGGCCAAACCGTAAGCGAGAACTGATCCACCTGAGGCATGCGAAATGGCCCTTGAATCAACTTGGCCACCGCCACCAGCAACCTCCAGTGTTCTCTGCCGAGGAAGCGAATGAGATCCGCGTACCATGGACGTCTGGACCAGTCTGGCGCCACCAAGAGAACTCTTCCTGGTTGAGCCTTGATCTGCTGAATTACTCGGCCGATTAACGCCCATGAAGGGAATACATACAGAAGACCCCTCGACGGCCACTGATGCACCAGAGCGTCTATGCCTTTAACTTTCAAAAGGGAGACTATGATAGAATGAGGAATATAGTTAGCAAAAAACTAAAAGGAGCGGTTCCAAAGGTTAAAGACTTACAGCAAGCTTGGGTGTTATTTAAAAATACTATCCTCGAAGCCCAGACCAGCTGTATTCCACGCATTAAGAAAAGTGGAAGAAAGTCCAAAAAACTGCCAGCATGGTTTAAAGGTGAGGTCAGAGAGGCTGTTGCTGCCAAAAAAGCAACCTTCAGGAAATGGAAAAAAGAGCCAAATGATGAAAACTGGAAGCAGCACAAGCACTGGCAAGTTAAATGCAAAGCATTGATAAGGCAGGCAAAGCGGGAATTTGAGAAGAAACTTGCTACGGAAGCAAAAACACGAAATAAAGACTTTTTCAAGTACATTTGTAGCAAAAGGCCTGTGAGAGAGTCAATTGGACCATTAGATGATAGAGGGGTAAAAGGGGCAGTAAGAGGAAACAAGGCTATAGCAGAGAGACTGAATGAATTCTTTGCTTCGGTCTTTACTGAGGAAGATGTAGGGATGTTACCCAAGACTGAAGTGGTATTTAAAGGTGATACTGCAGAGGAATTGAGAGAAATATCGCTACACCGGGAAGATATATTACAACTATTTGATAAACTGAATAGTAGCAAATCACCTGGACCGGATGGTATACATCCCAGAGTGTTGAAAGAACTGAAATATGAGATTGCAGACTTGCTATCTGTGAACTTTCATTAAAATCATCTGTAATACCTGAAGATTGGAGGGTCGCCAACGTAACACCAATTTTTAAAAAGGGTTCCAGGGGTGACCCAGGAAATTACAGACCGGTGAGCCTGACGTCAGTACCAGGGAAAATGGTAGAAACCATCATAAAGAACAAAATTACACAGCATGTAGATAGCCATGGCCTAATGGGAGACAGCCAACATGGCTTTAGACAAGGAAGATCTTGTCTTACTAATCTGATATGTTTTTTTGAAGGTGTGCATAAACAGGTAGACAAAGGTGAGTCGGTTGATATAGTGTATCTGGACTTTCAGAAAGCTTTTGACAAAGTCCCCCATCAGAGACTTTTGGCGAAGCTAAAAAGTCATGGGATAGGAGGCAGTGTACTATTGTGGATCGGGAACTGGTTAAAAGATAGAAAGCAGAGGGTAGGGCTAAATGGCCAATATTCCCAATGGAAAAAGGTGAATAGTGGAGTACCCTAGGGATCTGTACTGGGTCCGCTGCTTTTTGACATATTCATAAATGACCTGGAAAAGGGAATAACTAGTGAGGTTATCAAATTTGCAGATGAGACAAAACTGTTTAAAGTTGTTAAAACCCAAGAGGATTGTGGAAAACTGCAGGAGGATCTGGATAAATTGGAAGACTGGGCATCCAAATGGCAGATGAAATTTAATGTGGACAAGTGCAAAGTTATGCACCTAGGAAAGAACAACCCACACTATAGTTACACGATGCAAGGCTCCACATTAGAAACCACCACCCAGGAAAAGATTTAGGAGTCATTGTGGATAACATGTTAAAACCCTCCGCCCAGTGTGCAGCGGCGGCCAAGAAAGCAAATAGAATGCTAGATATCATAAGGAAAGGGATGGAGAACAAAACAAAGGATATTATAATGCCTCTGTATTGCTCCATGGTACGACCGCACCTTGAATATTGTGTGCAATTCTGGGCACCGTATCTTAAAAAGGACATAGCGTTATTAGAAAAAGTACAGAGAAGAGCCACCAAATTGGTGAAGGGGATGGAAGGCTACTCCTATGAAGAGAGGCTAAGAAGGTTAGGGCTCTTTAGCCTGGAGAAGAGACGGCTGAGGGGAGATATGATAGAGGTCTATAAATTAATGAATGGAGTGGAACGGATAAGCGTGGATCAATTGTTTACGCTATCAGAGTATAGAAAGACTAGGGGACATGTAATGAAGCTACAGGGTAAACTATTTAAGACAAATAAGAGAAAATATTTTTTCACTCAACGTGTAATCAAACTCTGGAATCTGTTACCGGAGGATGTAGTAAGGGCTGTTAGTATAGCTGGGTTTAAAAAAGGTTTGGACAAGTTCCTGGAGGAAAGGTCCATAAACCACTATTAAAAAGGGACCCAGGATATCAATGCTTGACCCAGTACAAGCATTGTGGAACCTGTGTCTTTTGGGGATATTGCTAGGTACGTATAACCTAGATTGGCCACTGTTGGAAACAGGATACTGGGCTTGATGGACCTCGGTCTGACCCAGTATGGCATGTCTTATGTTCTTATGTTCTTATGACATTATTTCCCGCTTCCTGCTGAAGAAACGACTGACCTTTGCTGACCAGAAGGTCGCCATCAGATCCATCACCGGCGGACCCCATCAATGAACTATCTGTGCAAAGACGTCCGGATGCAGCTCCCACTCCCCTGCATCTACTTGGACCCTGCTGAGGAAATCGGCCGTCCCATTGTCCTACCTGCGATGTGCACTGCCGAAATTGCTGTCAATCAACCATGATCTCTCTATAGGATACCAAACTCCTTGTGCGAACCTTCCTTTGCAATGGGCCCCCCCATCCTGCGAGACTTGCGTCCCTCAATAACAGAAGCCACCCCAGCTGCTCCAGCGCCATACCGGCTGACAGCAAGCCTGGGAGCAGCCAGCACCGCAGAGACTGCCTGACCTGCATAGGGTAGGGGAGCCATGTGCTCAACAAATCAGACTGATGCGCCCACCTGTGAAGCAGCGCTCTCTGCCACAGCCTCATATGACATGTGGCCCAAGGCACCGCCAATGTCCCCAGCACGCGTAGATAAGTCCACGCTGAGGGAGCCGAGGTGGCCCTGAACTCGCGCACCAATTGCTGAAGTCCTTTGCCTCGGCAGTCCGGCAAAAACACCTGTCCTCTCTCAGTGTCAAACCGTACCCCCAGGTACTCGAGGTCCTGGGATGGTACTAAGCGACTCTTGGCTGGGTTGACCACCCAGCCAAGACTCTGCAAAAACGTTACCACTTTGTCCATTACCTGAACGCTCTCGGACGCGGACTTGGCTCGAATTAACCGATCATCGAAATATGGATGAACTAAAATTCCTTCCTTGCATGATGCCGCCGCTACCCGCACCATAAACTTGGTAAAAGTTTGCAACGCTGTCGCCAGGCCGAAGAGCAACGCCCGGAATTGATAGCGTCCCCATGGCAAAGCGAATCTCAGAAACGTTTGATGAACTGTACTGATGGGAATGTGTAAGTATGCCTCCGTAAGGTCGAGGGATGTCAAGTACTCTCCCTGATGCCCCGCTACAATGATTGACCGCAACATTTCCATTCAGAAATGCGGTACCCGAAGACAGCAATTCACACCTTTCAGGTCTAAGATAGGGCGCATCGCCCCATCTGACTTAGACACCACAAAATAAATGGAGTACCGCCCCACACCGAATTCTGCCACCGGCACCAGCACGACAGCTCCCATCTGCACAAGGTGATCTAAGGTATTGCGAATCGCCAGAGTTTTCTGTTAACCTCTGCATGAAAACATGATGAAGGAATCTAGCCCGGGTCGTGCAAATTCCAGCGCATAACCCTCGCGAATAATCTCTAACACCCAATGATCGGATGTGATGTGGATCCAAGCAGGAAGAAACTCCCGAAGTCGCCCGCCTATCGGTGACCCTCCCGCCGGGACCGGCCTCCTTTCATTGCGGCTTACGAGTCATCACTGCGGGGCTTGCTGAGAAACCTCTAACTGCCCCCGCAACTTGAGCTGTCCACGTTCTGATTCTTGTCACTCAACAGACCGGCTGTCATAAAGAAAGGGGCTCAAGGGAAGGGTCAGGTGCCATATTCAGATGGCTACCTGCCACTGCTGGAAGAATCAAATCTGCCCTTTTTTTTTTTTTTTTTGTAAACATGGCGGCCTGATTAACAGAATGAAACCCAGCTTTCCTATCCTTGAAGGCCCAGAAAGTCTATAGATGGATCGCAGCTGTACATGATTGGAACAATCTCTGTTTATGGATCCATGATCTCTGTATGCAAGGCAGAGGAGAAGACGACAATGTCTGTCTCACCTAGCCAGGACCAAAGAATAAGCTACCGACCTAAGATCCTGCATAGACAAATAACTGCAATAAAGTGGATGAAGACCACACCACGTAGGCCTCACCATCGCTGAAAAATGTGAGTCAAAGACAATTCACTATCAGATACAAAGCCCAGAGTATGTTCAGGGCTCTTCAACCTATTGTTTCTCCAAATAGGGAAGACCAGACTCTCGTCTACCTTGAGACCAGAGTGCCTCCAAATTGGACTGCTAGCAGAATGAAAGATGCAAATTATTAGCTCATATGACAAGCCCTGAAGCGCAACAAATATCTAGAGCCCGTAACTGTCGCGCAAGATCCAAAAAGACCGAGGAAGGGAGTAGAGGGAAATTCAATCAACCATACCTTTATTTATTTTAGCCAGTTTCTATACCGCCTTATCCTTCACTCAAAGCAGTGGCCAATGGAGGGATAAGTGACTTAACTAAAACCACCAGGAATGCCTCGAGGACTATAAACCTCCCTGGTCCTCCGGCCCGAGATCTCTGTCCCCAAGTGGGCCATGCACCCCTGGCTCTCTGTACCAAGGTACCCTGTCCTACCACGAGGACCACAATACCCCCACACATATCCAAAAGCACTTCACTGCCCAGAGAGAAAATTAAAAGTTTCAATAAGACAGAAAGAAATTTGTTATTAATATATTTACCCAAGGCAACCTGCATACCCACAAGGAAAATGTGCTGTTGTCCAGGCAAGCCCATCCGCCTAGAACCGAGCAGGCCCCGGCCTCACTGGTAAGGGCACTAACATACCAAAACAAACAAGTTGACCAACATGTCAGTGTCCGGGAGAGGGGAAATAAAGGCAGACCCCTGGCCAGGCCACCGCGCCGCAGCCCTAGGGCACACCACACCCCGGCTATAGAGCCCTTAAACAGAACAGATAAAGGCAATAAAAGAAAGAAAAAAGAATTAACTAAACAAAAAGTCCTTAATAGTCTACATAATATACATAATGCCATAAAATGAGCAGCAAAGCCATCAAATAAATGGTTGAGCAATCTTTTTTTTTTTCAACTCAAAATAAAATCCGATATTCAAGTATGAAATTGAAAATATGCTGTATGAAATCAAACCTTGTTTTGCCGCTTATCACTCTGAACGCGGCCTGCCGATTGATGATGCTGCCACGAGGCTGCGGAGCACGGGAAAGGCTCCGGACCCGTTCGGCTCTGTTTCCCGCTCAAACACTCTCCGTCGCTTCATTCGCACAGCCGGAAAACTGCGCCGCCGACATGGCAGCCATCTTGTGATTGCGGCCCCCCAGCCTCCTTCTGAGCGGGGACCGAATCACTGCCCTGCAAACCGCTACGCTGCTCGATCCCATAGCGAGCAGAGTTCGCGGTGAGGGCCGGGTACGGAAAGACTTCAGTTCCCACCACTGCTCCGACTAATCTGGAGCCGCGCGTGAGCCGCTCACTCTGTCCTCTGTCGGGCTCCCCTCCGAATCGTCCGGGAGGAGAGAGCCGAATCATGCCATACCAAAAAGGCAGCCTCGGGAAATCAAGGGAGCACCGGCTCGAGCCTGGAAGCTGTAAGAGCATTACACTCCAATGGACAGAGAAGCTAGGCAGGAGGTGGCTATTTTAAGGAGACATTACCTCAGATAAACTAAATTAAACTAAAGTAAATTAAAGTAAAGTAAATGAACCCAAGTTAGACTAGATTAGTAAAGTAAATTATGAAAGTATCAAATAGAATAAACTAGAATGAATTAAAATTAAAATTAAAAGTAATTAACTCAAAGAAATAAAAATTACTAAAACCCTTAACACCAGGGATTAAACTTTGCCAAGTTAAATTAGAACCAAAATAAAGCAAATCCTGACTAGCTGTTCCTCATCTGCTTCTCAAATGAGCCCAGCACCTAGGCTCACTATGTCCTCCTGCTGCATGGAGACTGGACACACTAGGGGGGCTGATGGGAGAGACCAGCAGGCTATATCCAGTGATGTCACGATTTTGACATGCCCAGTCTCCAAGCTGCAGGAGGTGCACAACCCAGAGGTGGAGGACTGAACTGGAGGAACGATAAGGAATATATATTTCAGTACTCCCCAATCAACACGCTACAGTTGTCCTCACCAAGAACCCAGAATACAGGACCCATAGAACAAATCTACTATTCCATAACAGCTCTAACTTCCAAAATTCACACATGGAGCATACCCGGAAAAGCACAGTACCATAAATATTGCAGTGGGACCTAGAACATCCATATTCCTATTCAGAAAACTGAACAAGCTGGATTACTACAGATCCCTACATAGAAACTCTATGCTAACAGAACATGTTGCCTCAATCACACATGCAGAACAGAGAGATCTTCACCAAGTAGGGAATATATCAATACAAATTAAAAATAGATGTATGTAATCAAAAAATGCTTTTACATATTACTCAAGTTTACAGGATTTCTTTCCCAAAATTTTACTTTACTCCAGAGTGAGGCAAGAGAAAGAACTCTCATATGCGTGCATCTGCATTGTTGGCAGAAACTAACATAATGGCTCAGCGCAAATAGCGTGAGTGCAACTAATGCCACCTCAGTGTGTGGTCTTAATTGCACCTGCAGCTGTTTTGCTACGCTGAAATGTGGTAACAGTAGAGGAATTTAACTGTCTCCCTGCAGCTAGCCTACGGCCCCATGTAATCAAACTGGAATCAAATGCCAGAGGATGTAGTAAAAGCTGTTAGTATACCTGGGTTTAAATAAGATTTGGACAAGTTCCTGGAAGAAAAGTTCATAAACTATTATTAAAGAGGACCTGTGAAATCCACTGCTTGCCCTGGGAGTGGAACAAGCATTGTGGAACCTGTGTGCCTTTTTGGGAACTTGCCAAGTACTTGTGACCGGGATTGGCCACTGTTGGAAATAAGATATGGACTTGCTGGACCTTAGTCTGACCCAATATGGCATTTCTTATGTTCATATGTTACCAGTGCAGAGCCTAGGAAACATGCTACTAAATATGCCAAACAAGAGGGGCTCAACAGCATCCATGCAGCACCTCCCACTTCCACAAAAACAAGAGCGACTTAGTGCCCCAACACAGTACTTCCCACCCTCTGAAACAAAAGGGACTTTGTGACTCCAACACAATACTTCCCACCTCAACATAAACACTGATGGGGTTGCCCAGCCTAACTCCTGAAACTGCACTCTGGACCAGCATGGTGTCAATGTAAAGCACAGTTACTTACCTGTAACAGGTGATCTCTGGGAACAGCAGGAATAAGTCTTCACATATGGGTACGTCGGTACCGACGGAGTCTGCGTGGGAACGCTTCCCAGCGTCCAATCAGAACGCTTTTGGAAGCATCCCAACACGCCTGCGTGCTGCCTTCCTGCCTTCCCAACTGCCTCTCCTCAGTTAAGTTTTAAAGCTGAGGCAAAGAGAGAGAGAGAGGAAGGAAGGGAAAGATAGAGATAGAGGAATGCAACTCCTAGGGGAGGTGGGTGGGTTGTGAAGACTTATTCCTGCTGTTCCCAGAGATCACCTGTTACAGGTAAGTAACTGTGCTATCTCCAGGAACAAGCAGGAATGAGTCTTCACATATGGGGACTCCCAAGCTGAGATGCCTAGAGGGAGTCCTAGCATGTTGCGAGTCTAGAAAGAGCCATGCTATTCCTCAGGACCTCAGGTATCCTGGGGATGGAGGGTAGGAGTTGAATACAGAAAAGGTGCTGTGGAACAGCTGGACTAGAACAGGACTTCTATAGAGGAAGACCCTGTCTAGAGGGTATTTAGTAGTAAAATATTGTAATATGGGCCTCCCTAGTTGGTCTTGCACAAGTCTACTGAGGTTCATATGGATCTGTTAGAAGAGCCAGTGAAAAACCTCAAGGAGTACCCTCACTGAGGAGTAGAGGTAATAAAAGTAGAAAAAAACAAGTGGAGGTCAGAACCCCTCAGGGTGAGAAATAGCCCCAGGGGAAACTGGGGTAGTATAAAGAGGTAGGGCTTCAGCGAGAGACGCAGAAGGTACTATTAGACAAAGCTTAAGCTGTTTTGGTCCAAGAACAGTACAATCCTAGGACCAAAAAGAAAATGAGTCTGACCCATCTGGACTGGTTATGGAATTAGTCCATGTAGGAGAGAAAGGGTATGGAGACCCTGTATCTGATAAGAAAGTAAGGACAGACTTAGGAAACGCTTTCCTAAATGGGTCAATTAGGAAAGAAAAAGGTACATGGAGAGCTTCAGAGGTACCTAAACCTGAAAGGTTATGGTAAGGAAAAAGTTTGTTAAATACCACAGGAAGTGGTTATATGTGTAGAACCCTAAGTATGCTGGCATAGCATTGATAGGGGTAGTGCCCATCTGTCAGGATCATATAGGAATGTATGGATATTTGAACCTAAACAGACAGATAGATAAGTATGAGGATACATATCTACCTAAAAGATATATCTCACTATATATATATATCTATATATATATATATATATATATATATATATATGAAGAAATTAGACCTTACCTGCTAATTGTCTTTCCTTGAGTTCTCTCCGGGCCAGTCCAGGAACAGAAGGGTTGTCAATCCCATTCAGCAGCTGAGGACTGGAAACTGAAAAGTTTCTCCTGTGAGGTCATCTCTCTCCCGGTGACGTCAGCTACTCAGTCAACTTAATGTCCAAGCAGCCACAACTCCACACACGGCCAAAAACAACAAAAAAACCCAACAGGGAACTATGTACAATGAAAGAAACACCTCCAAGAGAAAGGTAATCTAGCTTCGCATCCACCCCGTTCCGGTGCGTCTCAGTTATGAAGCTATGTTGTGTTCTTAATTCTTTTTTTTTTTTTCTTTTTAATTATATATATATTTTTTTTTTTTTTTTTTTTTTTTTACTTTTCTTTGTTTGTCATCTTGATACTGCCAAGGTGCACCTACAGGAAAAACGAGCAGTACTCCCTCCAGCTCGCCACCCCGCGCGGCCAACCACAGCTAGAAATACAGACCTTGTGCCAGCTCGCTACCACAAAGGGTGGGTCCTGGACTGGCCCGGAGAGAACTCAAGGAAAGACAATTAAGCAGGTACGGTCTAATTTCTTCTTCCTCTTCGTCTCTCCGGGCCAGTCCAGGAACAGAAGGGAAGTACCAAAGCAGTTCCTAAATATGGGAGGGACCAGCGAGCCCGGCCACAAGAGCCGCAGCCCCAACTCTCGCATCCTCCCTGGCATGGACATCTAAGCGATAATGCCTAGCGAATGTGTGAAGCGAGGACCACGTCGCTGCCCGACAGATATCCACGGGAGGCACCAGGGCCAACTCCGCCCATGATGTCGCTACCCCCCGGGTAGAATGAGCCTTAAGATGCCGAGGAGGCGGGCGCCCGCTGACCTCATATGCCTCCGCTATCGCCCGCTTCACCCAACGAGCAATAGAAGCTTTAGAAGCAGCCTGACCTTTACGCCTACCTGCAAAGAGCACAAAAAGGCGATCCGATTTCCGAAACGGTTTCGTCCGTTTAAGGTACTTACGAAGCACCCGGCCGAGATCTAAAAGGCGCAATGAACGTGGAAACTCCTTTCCCCCCTTGCTGGAAAATGTCGGAAGGGAAACTGGCTGGTTGACATGAAACGCCGATACCACCTTAGGGAGAAAAGACGGAACTGGCCGTAAAACCACCTTCTCCTCCGAGAAGTGAAGAAATGGGCTTCGACAAGAAAGCGCCTGTAAGTCCGAAATCCGACGTGCCGAACACAAGGCCACCAGAAAAAACGTTTTCCAAGAAAGATGCTGTAAACTAACGGAACTACCCATTTCGAAAGGCGGATGCGTCAAGGCCTCTAAAACCAAATTCAGATCCCAAGCCAGCATCACTGAACGAATGGGTGGCTTGATAATTCGCGCTGCCCGGAGGAACCGATGCACATCCGGATGCGCGGACAGCGCCACGCCTTGCACTTTGCCCCTATAGCACACCAACGCCGCCAGCTGAACTCGGAGGGTACTAAGCGCCAAACCCTTGTCAAGCCCCCGTTGAAGGAAGGCGAGAATATCCGAAAGGGGAGCGGAGAACGGGCGCAAGTCCCGCTCCGCATACCAAGCCTCAAAAATCCGCCATACGCGAATATAAGCCAGAGAAGTGGATCGACGCCAGGACTTTAACAAAGTCGCGATCACTGCCGCGGAGTATCCCCTCCGCCGAAGGCGCTCCCTCTCAAGAGCCAAGCCGTAAGCAAGAACCGATCCACCTGCGGCATCAAAACCGGACCCTGGAACAAGAGATTGACCCGGTCGGGTAAACGCCAAGGGTGCTCCACCAGCAACCGTACCAGATACGCATACCATGGTCTCCTTGGCCAATCTGGAGCTATGAGAATCACGGTACCGTCGTGACGTGCAATCCGCTGAACCACTCTGCCGATCATCGGCCACGGCGGGAACACATACAGCAACACCTTCGCCGGCCAGGGTTGAACCAACCCGTCCAGGCCCTCCGACATATGCTCCCGACGGCGGCTGAAAAACTGACCCGCCTTGGCATTGTTGAAGGTCGCCATCAGGTCCAGAACTGGCTGACCCCAGCGAACGGTGGTGTCGTGGAAAACCGCAGCATTCAGTTCCCACTCTCCGGGATCCAAGGTATGGCGACTGAGATAATCGGCTTGCACATTGTCCTTTCCCGCTACGTGCGCCGCCGATAGCGCTAGCAGGTTTTCCTCCGCCCAGAGCAGCAGCAACTGGCTTTCCTCCAACAAGGTGGCACTGCCCGTGCCCCCCTGCCGGTTGATATATGATACCGTCACGAGATTGTCTGAGAAGACGCGAACCGCTCGACCTACCACGAGGTTCCGGAACTCCAACAGGGCCAACCGCACTGCTCGGAGCTCCAACAAATTGATGGGCGATGTGCGCTCCGCCAGAGTCCAGGAGCCCTGTGCCACTTGAGACTGACAATGAGCTCCCCAACCCACCAGACTGGCGTCCGTAGTGACCAACAGCCAATCTGGCTCCTTTAGGGGAACCCCCGCCTGCAGGTGCGTGGGATCTAACCACCACTGAAGAGTGGACGCGACAGACTGCCGACACGGCAGCCGACAGTGCAGGGGATGGAGCTGAGGAGACCATTGGCTCAGGAAGAAGCTCTGAAGAGGACGCATATGAGCCCTGGACCATGGAACCAGATCCAAGGCTGCCGTCATGGAGCCTAGGAGCTGTAAATATTTCCAGGCGGTGGGAGCCGGCGAACGTAGAAAAGCCCTCAGGAGCCATAAAAGCTTTTGGACCCGCTCCTCGGGAAGGAACACGGAACCCAGCTGAGTGTCGAACAACGCCCCCAAATAAGTGAGGCGACAAGTCGGCGCTAACCGACTCTTTGCAAGATTGATCACCCAACCGAGACTCTCCAGGACCTGCACTACCCGAGCCATCGAAGAAATTGACTCCGCCTGAGAGCGAGCGCGGATCAAACAATCGTCGAGATAGGGATGTACGTGAATCCCCTCTCCCCTCAAGGCGGCTGCCACGACCACCATGACTTTTGTGAAGGTCCGCGGAGCCGTGGCCAAACCGAAGGGCAAAGCTCGAAATTGAAAATGTCCCATGGGCACGGCAAAACGCAGATACTTGTGATGCTCTGCCCGGATGGGAATGTGAAGGTAGGCCTCCGTGAGATCTATGGCCGAGAGCACCTCGCCTGGTTGTACCGCCTGAATCACAGAGCGCAAAGACTCCATGCGAAAATGAGGCACCCTTAAACAGCGATTGACATGCTTGAGATCGAGGATGGGACGAAAGGACACTTCCTTTTTGGGAACCACGAAATAAATCGAGTATCGACCTAATCCGCACTGGTCGGGCGGAACCGGTACAACCGCCTTGAGCCGCAGCAACCGGAGAAGGGTCTCCTGCACCGCCAATCGTTTCGCCGGAGTCCCGCACGGGGACCTCACGAAGGCGGGTGGTAGAGGCTGAGCAAAGTCCAACGCGTAACCGTCGCGGATAATCTCGAGAACCCAACGGTCCGTGGTGATGGTGGTCCAGACGGAGAGAAAATCCTGTAAACGACCGCCTACCGGCACTTCCGCCTGGACCGGCCGCCCTTCATTGCGGCTTTTTGGAGGCAGTCTGCGGAGAAGACAAGAATCCTCTGCCAAACCCCCGAGCTCCACGAAAGGACTGACCCCGCGCTCCAAACCGACCTCTCTGATATGGAGCAAAGCGAGGCCCCCGAAATCTGCGAGTATCGCGGACTGGACCCCTGGGCTGGGTGCCGGGCCGCGACTGTTTAGGACGATCCTCCGGTAGGCGACCGCCCTTGGAATCCCCGAGATCTTTGACAATCTTCTCCAGAGCCTCCCCAAAAAGTAGCTTACCTTTATAGGGCAGCTTACTGAGCCTAGTCTTAGAAGATGAATCCGCTGCCCAATTTCTCAGCCAGAGAAACCGCCGGGCGGCTACTACAGATGCCATGGATTTCGCGGAAATCCGAACCAAATCGTAGAAGGCGTCGGCTAAGTAAGCGGCCACGGATTCCAGCTTCGCCCCTTCCATCCCAAAGGAGCCCTCCTTTTCAGTCGCTGATTCTCCCTGGAGCCAACGGATGGAAGCTCGGGACACATACGCCCCGCAAACGGACGCTTGCAGTGCTAGCGCACAGGAATCAAAAACTTGCTTCAGAATGGTCTCCAATTTCCTATCCTGAAGATCCTTAAGGGCTGCAGCCCCCTCCACCGGTATGGTGGTCTTCTTTGTCACCGCGGAAACCAAGGCGTCCACCTTGGGCAAGCGCAACAAGTCCTTTTCTTCCTGCGGTACTGGGTAGAGCCGACCCATAGCCCGACTACCCCGCAAGGATGCCTCCGGGCATTCCCACTCAGACTCAATCATTTGCTTGATCACTCTATGGATCGGAAAACAGCGCTGGTCAACTTTAAGACCCTGTAACAGAGGATCCTCCAAGGGCTCCTGCGGGACCGTTGGGGGAACAATATTAAGCGCTGCCAACGACTGCGCAATAAGAGCACCTAGCTCCTCCTTGCGAAACACCCGAAAAATATTAGGGTCATCCCCTGGAGCAATCTCCCCCTCTTCTAACTCCGCAGACCAGGAGTCCACATCCCCCTCAGAAATGATCTCTCCCTCCTTTCCCAAAGGAGCAACAGAGAGTGAGGACCCCAAAAAATCAGTCGCAGTGCCAGTGAGCTTGTCTACTTTAGAGGTGCCCTCACCTGGATCCAAACCCGCAGCTGCCAGCTGCGGTTCAGCCAAGAGGGAAGAGGGGAAGGAGGGAGAAGAAAAAGCAGCGCTGCTAGCCTGCTGTGTCTTCAATATGTATGCTCTATGAAGATCCAAAATAAAATCCGGGGAAAACAAAGACTCTACCTGTGGAGGCACTCTCTCAGAAGGCCCTGTAATCTCCCCCTCAGCAGAGGAGGGCTTCTTGGACTTTGCCTTCTTCTTTTCAGGCTTCCCCGAAGGCAGAGAAGCAGCCGTGCCCGAAGACAAAATGGCCGCCGTTCCTGCCAGAATCGGCTTGCCTTTGGAGGCTTCCCCCATGACGACAGACGGAGCAACCGCGTCCATCAGGCCCCCCAAGGACGTGCACTCACCCAGCACAAACCGCACAACCAGATGGAGAACTCCCCCGGTCCGGGCCCGTCGCCAGCCTCGCTAGACCCGCCGACGCCGAGAGCACAGAAAGAGCGCGCACACGCTGAGCCACCTGTGAGGGCAGGCACGAAGAGCCCGACAGCAGCCCGCCCGGCCCCCCGAGCCCTGGAACACTCACCGGACTTGCCGAGACGCCAACCAGCACGTGCGGCACAGCACAGCCTGCACTCCTACGTCCCGCTGCTAGCAGGACCCGGAGAAAGAAGAAAACTACTGAGGGAGGAAAAACTGGGGCTCCCAGCGTCTCCCGGGTAAGCTGTGCGGCGCTGGCAGCGTAACGGTGAGCAGGCTCTGCCCCCGATAGCAACCAGTTTAGTCAGCCTTGCAATTAGTGAGGCAATTTGAACGAGGGCAAACTGAAAAGGGAGAGGATGCTCTGCCAGAACCTCCTAACCCCCCAGCTGTGTAAAAAAAAAACAAAACAAAAAACTGTAAATAAGGAAAATCTTCAATTCTCTCCGGGAGCCCAACAGGGACACGTCCTATTCAGCTGCTGAGGACTGTAAGACTGAATAGCTGACGTCACCGGGAGAGAGATGACCTCACAGGAGAAACTTTTCAGTTTCCAGTCCTCAGCTGCTGAATGGGATTGACAACCCTTCTGTTCCTGGACTGGCCCGGAGAGACGAAGAGGAAATATATATATGTTTAGGTTCAAATATCCATATATATTTATTTATTTATACAAACATTTTTCTATACCGCCTCTTCCAGAGATCAGTGGCGGTTTACAATGAACATTAAAAATGTAATAATAGGAAACTATTATTTTACATATAACAATTGCAGAACATTGTTTAACATTTAAACAATAAAAAAGCATCAGAATAAAATTAGAAAAGCGGCTAAAAAGCGTGTCGTAATCTAGAACTATATACATTGAGAATTAAATGTGATTATTTACATATGGGAATGATCGACTGAATTCAGTTAGCTGCTCAAAATGGATTATGGCTGTGCGCTGTAGGATTATATCTAGGTAGGGTCAAAGTTGTGGTTTTTGTTCAGAGTTAAACTGCGGAATCTGAACAATTATCGTGTTGGAGGTTGTGATAAGTGCAAAGTGAATAGGTGAGTTTTTAATTCCTTTCTAAATAGTTGGAGGTCTTTGATTTCTCCGAGCTCGAATGGAAGGTTGTTCCATAACGTTGGTGCGGAGAATGAAAAAGCAGAATTACTTGTCTTCCGATATATAGATGTATGTAGATACATGTATATATATATAGATGTATGTAGATAGATAGATAGATAGATAGATATATTCTTAAATATATACACATATAGGGTATATATGGATATATAGAGAGAGAGATATGTATGGGCAGAAGATATACATATATATAGATATATATCTGTGTATCTATATGTATATGTATATGTAGGCATATAGACACATGTCTCCAGGTATGTGGATGGAGAGATGGCTATAGAACTAGATCCCCCTAGGGATATGGGGAGAGAGAAAGATTCATCTAATAGCAAGAAGGGTGATACCTGCTTGAATAGATGCCTAGAGAATCTTTTGTTCCTGGTTATGACAGAGAGTCAGAGGAATGGTTTCCCTGACAAGAAGGAATCTAGATTCTTTTCAGAAATCTAGCTCTTGAATAACCAGGATGGTCAACGTGAAAAATGCAGAGGATAATTTCAGTCTGCAGGCAGCAAGTCCAGATCTTTCCAGAACTGCAGTATGGTGATTGGATGGAGGGCGCCAGTGGAATAAGATACCATGGTGACCTGCCTATAAGGGCAAGATGGGTATCAGGCGTCCCTGAGCTGCCACTGAAAGAAGAACACTATTTCTGGCGAGAGTCCAAAGGAGATATGGACCAAGCCAGGGAATTGGCCATTCTTTAGGTTTTCACCTGATGAAAGGCCTGTGTCTTATGTCTCAAAAGAGACTTTAGATGAAATGGTAAGGGTAGGGAACACCTACCAGCCATGGGAAACATGACTGGGGGAACCCCTCCTAACCATCTAGGGCAGTGATGGCTAACCTTTTTGAGCCCGAGTGCCCAAACTGCCGCACAAAACCAAAGAATTTCCTCAAAGTGCCAGCACGTCATTTGCATAAGTGGTCTTATTTGCATAAATATTTGCATAATGTTACCATACACTAACTTTTAGTAAACATGTCTCTTAATGAGTGTATGGATTAAAGAAAGACTAAAAGATTTCTACATTACTATAATCCAGTGCCAACCGCCAGGCACATTAGGAACTACTACAAACGCTGCCCATTTAGAACCCATAGCAAACCCGCCGTATCCTGACAGCATTACCAGGACTCACAAAGCACCATACCCTACCTATCAAAAGGCAACACTGCAAATATTAAACCAATACATTTCAGTGAATACTGGGAAAGAGAACAAGTGGCAAACGTCAAATAGGAATTTCCTCTTGTACCAAACAAAGCGCAGATGGTTAATGATGCACATTTCCCAGAGCTGACATATTCCAGTTAATAAATTCAAAATAAAGAGATATCTTTCTACCTTTTGTGCATTTTTTTTCAGTTGCAATTGGTCCCCAGCCATTTTCTTCTGGTTTCTTCATGTTTTCTGCTAACTCTCCATCGTCTGCTGTCCTTTGTCCTTTCTTCTCTCTTCTAGTTTTTTTTCCATTCTCTCTCTCTCTA